>CM067354.1:12375736-12475736 GCA_034190875.2 Urechis unicinctus
CGAGCCAGTCACTGACCAGGATGCCCAACCACCGGCAGTACCAACCATGGAGACTGCCCTGCTTTGGATGAAGCAGATAAAGCAGCTGGCACTTGACAAGGGACTGTCAGATCTCTTCGAAGTGTGTTGCAATGGGGAGGACATTGCCACCAGGTAGCATGTGTCTTCCAAGCTTAAGGCCAAGCAGTCAACTATCAAGGAATTTTTCAGGTAGACAAGGACTATAATGCTTCAGTGAACTGGCCTCCAGTGGTTTTGTGAACAATAAATTAATGAGCATGTCTTATTAAAGAGAAAGAGACTCTTAAGTGAGTTTATACATTTGCACGTGGGGTACAGGACTATTCATTTTTAAAATGAAAAAGACTCTTAAATGTTTTTGTTCACATGCAAAATAGACATGACTCTATAGTTATGTTAATATAAAGACAGTAGTGCTAATGTAGATTTATCATCAATGTCAACTGTTTCTGCTGAGTTCTTACCTGCTTTCATGAAAATGAATGTAAATAATTCATTAGAAATGGGTGCATGCATTTGTTTGGTATGTGTACTTGTATTGTGAAATGATTTTAGAAATAAAAATATAATTGATTGAATTTGATTCTCTCTTCACTTAATCAAGCAAAATAAAAATATCTGCCATATATATGAACAAAAAAGACCACACAATGATTTTGAGTGCATTAACATGTATGTTCATACAATAACTTTGAGTTAAAGAATTTCAGGCTAAATGAACACAAACTTCACAACCTGTACAATCTGGTCACCTGTGCATTAAGGTCACTCTGGCCAAGTCCCTTGACCGACCTGATTAGACAGTTTGACTGTATATTTATATATATATATACATATATATATATACATATAGATATATATATATATATATATATATATATATATATATATATATATCGATATAATTACATATAAATATTCATATGTATGTATATATGTACTAAAATGTATATATATATTTATATATATAATATAGGTATATATTATATATAAATATGTATATATTAGTATATATATATATATATATATATATATATTTATTATTTATATCTGATAAATAAATATTTAGTTATAAATATAATATAAAATACGTATATATATTTTTTATATATTTGTGTCTGTATGTATACTGATATATATTGATATATATGTATATATATCTACATATATATATATGTAGATAGAGATATCTTACATTTATATATATATATATATATATATATATATACGTATATAATAGATATATATATATATATATATCTATAAATATCTATATATAGATATATATATATATATATGTACTATATATATATATCCTATATATATATATATATATATATATATATATTTATATATATATAAATTAAAATATTCTTGGTAAATTTTGCGTCAATTACGTTTGTTTTCCATATATATATATAAATATATATATATATTGATTAATATTTATATATATATATATATATATATATATATATATATATATATACATTCATATATATATAAAAAATACATGTGTACATAAATATTACTAATTATTTATATATATAAATATGTATATATAATTTTATATATGCATGTATATATATATATATATAAATATTAACATATACAGATGTATAGGTACATATATAATTATATACATACATATGTGTTTTTCCATATGTATATTTATTTAATATATATATATATATATATTGATATTTACATATTGATACACATATATATGCAGATATATTTATTTATACGTTTATATATTGATATATATATATATATATTTATATATGCATATATATATATATATATATATATCGATATATATATATACATATATATATATAGATATTGATGTATATATATTGACATATGTATATATATATATATATATATATATATTTATATATATACATAATAATTACAATTATATATACCACATATATATATGTATATATACATATATATATATTTATATATATATATCAATATATATATACATATGTCAATATATATACATATATATCTATATATATATGCTATATATATATATATATATATAATATATATATATATATATATATAAATATATATATATATCAATATATATGTATATTTAAATATATATCTATATATATATGTTTATATATATAAATATATATATATATATTTATATATATATATAAATTAAAATATTCTTGGTTTATTTTGCGTCAATTATATTAATTTGATGATAAGCTCATATATCCTCTACACGCATCACGATGTGTTGTTAATTATATTCAATCGTTCTCTGCCTTTCGATCGCAAAACTATGTCAAGGTTTGAAGTAAAAAGTAAGCGGACAACGTGCAGTATTACAACCAGAAGATTAAGAGCACTCAGAGTCTGAAAGACGGTTTGATAACGCACCGCATATACGATGTCTTACCTTCCGTACCAGAGGCTGAAGACAGCTTTAAGCGGATAATAGTTTTGCTGACACTTTTATCTATAAGATCGACAACATGAAAGTTTTACAATTTCAGACATCACTTCAAATATACGAACCTCCTTCCTCTAGGATGCAGTGCACTCTTGCCAATTTTACTTAAATAGCACCATGAAGTCAACGTCCTGCTCACTTGGCATATGAACGACTGCATGCATATCATGGCACCATTTCTCGCTATGGTCACCAATGCATTCTTGTCCTGTTGTTCTTCCACCAGAGTTGAAATATGCAATTGTCACACTGTTCCTTACGGAAGCAGCATTATATACTGATAACCTCCATAACAATATCCCTGTCCGGCCTCTTTACATCCTGGCAATACTTAAAGAGAGGGAAGTGTACAATACTGCCTTATAACTCTAATAACATCAAGAATAGATTCAAGTCCAGCTGCTAGGTACATCATCCCTCGGGGACTGCACTGACACATGTCAATCAAGGTGTCATTAGTTGGTAAGAATGGTGGAGCAATATTAGTTGTTCTATGCCTGCATTAGACATAATCATCCATGACTTTCCTTTTGAAACACCTGAGAACCGAATGGAAGTCGGTGGAACATTGTTCTTGTGTTTCCATTCATACTTAAGGAGACGAAGACAACATGCACGTGTGGAAGGAAATATGCATGACAACCAAGCCCTGAAATACGGGGTCACTTAGTGGCAGCAGCTATGTCCAGTACTTACCACTGCATATACACAACCGCTGCATACGATCGTTCATGATATTGGCTTCCCTCTCTCTGCTGCTGAAACTGAAACTATGCACTTTGATCTAAATAATAATTAATTAGCTGCACTTATACAATACTTAAACAAATTAACATTTGTTTAATTAATTTCGCAGTCAAATGGGTTATTATTTTGGTTTGTAACGGCTACTGCAGTAATACAGCCGACACATGACGCCAATATCCTCGCTCTTAGGTTCCTTACATGTCTCCACTGTGACAATTTATATAAGTAGGTAAAAACCATTGCAGCGCCATGTAGCCGATGATTGATGGCCAAGTTTACATGTAAGCAGCTACATAATTCATCTCCTGAACGTGGCTATTCATCTTAATTATAACTTGTGTGAGTCACGATTGTTCTTTGATACAGCAGCAATTTATCATAGGCGCCTTCATCCTCGCTTTTCGTATCTTAATGCGCCAGTTGGTCCGAATTTAGGTGGGTTTTGACGAACCCCGTTTTGCATGCGGAAAAGAGGCCTCTGATTCTACGATCGTTTGGTAAATATGCGCTATTCCGTTATGCGTTCTTATGACGTGCTAATAAATATTTATTCAAACTAGAAGCCTATGTTAAAACACTCAAAACGTTGCAATCGCGGGAGCCATAGAACCAGATAAAGTCAATGTATATCGATCATTTGAACTCAACTATTGCAACAACCGAATGGAAGGTAGATGAATATGCTTTTACACGGCCATGCGATATTTATTGTAACCTGTGTAAGTAATATACCAGATGTCTTTCGTTGTAAGATGAGAATTTTGTTAACTCCTATTCATCGTATATGCCATTGGCAACAAGAGTTATCTAACAAATATCGATCTCTAATCTATACGTCGCAAACGGTGCGTCTCAAGGTCATAAAGAATTGCTATATTGCTAGCTCGAAGCCATTATCGTTGTTTGCCGTGGTATGGCAGCAAAAAACTTTATCTACCTGTGAAACAATTAAACCAGATAATATAACCTTCTTTGAGTTGTAAACGTGCCTTTAGTTCTGTAGACCGTACTACTATAGTAGCCCGGATATGTCCCAAATATATGGCGCTTATTGGTCGTAATTAACGCGTATTCAACATCACTGACCAATTAAAAATGCTGGCTCTCTAATGACGTATTATATTTCTGAAAAGATGTCAAAGGGAGTTTGTACCTTGGTAGCAAGCCTGCTATCACAAAATTGGCGATCAGCTGTCCATGTTGCATACATTAGCCTAGCAGGCCGACAACAGAACTAATGCACAGCGTCCATGGTGACAGAGAAGCTTTATGGATCTTAATCTTAATGGACGAGTTATATAGCCATCAATATAAACAGCATGTACCCATCAAATAGCCGCAACATTAGCTGTACACTCTTGCTTGCATAACATATTAAACATTTAATCTTCCAGGCGTATCACATGGACGTTACTGTAACTGATTTTCTCTTCGGCCATAACATGCTAATCGGACCCCACTAGGCCATGACCGCACAACCTAGTCTTACTTTGTTCCTATATTAGACAAATGTGCGAACACATATCAGGTACATGGAGGCGCAATCGCGTAAATACATGGTATTGTAATCAATTTTATGCCCCATGTATTGGAGTCAATATCGTGTAGTATTAGAAGAGGTCCACCATTAGAGTCTGTGTCGGGGCATCTCACTCCCCGCACGTTGTCCGGCTTTGAGGTGCCGACGGCAACAGATTCGATGTTTTTATATGCTACTCAGTCGGGTACAATTCATTTATAATGCCCGATTCTTTGACAATCGATGCGATCCTTTAGTTTATAACTTTGAATGCATAAATATTTTCGTATTATTTCGGTCGTAAATTGAGGTTTTTTGAAAGCTAAGGACTGTTTATGTCTTGCAAATATATTAAATAAATTGAACTCAAAAATATATTCATAATTGCTTCGGGTCGAAGAAAGTTTTATGACGTTCATAATAATCAAAGAAGGCCACATGGGGGATTCAACTCCTTGAATACAACTATAAACTTTTGCATCCGCCTGCTCATCTCGACGAAAAAACCAATATACATAAACAAATGGAAATAATGCTATAAAATCGTTGAATGTTTTATGGTTGTGCTTTGGAAATTATGATAGTAAGGCACATGTCAGTCCTGAAACAGCCTAATTTTAATGCGCTATTGTCATTCGAGCATTCGCTCTCTTAATATTGATGACAGCTTCATTGCACTTTAAAAAGTAGAAGCCTGTCTTTAATACAAAATGCAGCTCATGCATTATGGTAGGTCGTTGGCGTTTGCTGAGTTGCCAACGGATGCTACTTCGAATAGCTAGCGTTAATCATGAAAATGAGAGGAAGTATCTTAGACACTAAGGTCAAACAGCGAGCCAATTGCATGGACGATTCCCATTAATATGTGCTACACCACCGCTGAGCGCTCCTCTGTGGCTCTATTTATTTCACAAATCAAGCACATAGTGCGTCCATATTGTGCGGTCGATGCCCCGATTAAAGGTGCAGCCAGTTATGGCCATTTATATGACAAAGCCAATAAATGACTATAGAACTACAGCATCGTCTTCACACTGAACTGACTGATTCATCGCGCACTGAGTGAGTAGGCGTTATGGACAAAATGTGGATTCTGTTCACTACATGGTAATAAAAGGGCGTCTTTCAAACAAATAGCTAAATAAAGTTGGTGGCTTGTTGCATTGTTATACCATTTGGTCGTTTTCACTTGTTGATGACGTCCTATTCGTCGAATGGTCTGATTTGACCTCATTCTTTCGTATTACTGACCCACAGAGCGTCGAAGTACTTTTCACACATTGTACTTAAGTCGTGCTAAATGGACGAATCGGCTGTAACTGAAGAGTGTGCCGAATCTCGCTCTTCTGACATAGCCAAACCATGTCGCCTAAACGGACTTAAACAGTGTCAGTGAATCATTGCAGCGCTCTTACCTGTTCACGCTGAGACCACTAGGCGAAACACCAGTGCCATGAATCGATATGTCTGCAGGAATAATGGTGTGTGACATGCAGTACGTAATGAAAATGTGTTTGTTCATGGCATTGAACAAATTGACGCGCAAATATTTTTTTGTAATGACCGAGTATACTACATTAATATCGTCGGTCAATTTCTATGTTGCTAGTAAGTTGAGTGGTTTATCACTATTGATCGTTCTAACATGTTTTATTGTTGTGATGTCCACCTTTATCATAGAGTAATGTCATTTCAACGATCGGTTAAACAGCTACATGTTATTGCACGATGGCGGCTCTGCATGTAACATTGTATACGTCCCAGCATATATGCATTGACACGTGTCAAGAGACCGTGGACATCATGTAGAATCTCATGCATACTGCCTTATGGTTTGGTTTAATTTACACAGACTGCAGCTTACATCATAAACATTTGCGCAATTTGCCACTATCCCTTTGCGCATTGAGCGATCACATCAGTTGCATGATATTGACTACGAATCAACGTTCAGGATAATTTGTCCATATAGAACACTAGCCCGATGTTGGCACTCCGGGGTAATCTTATCGCTCATATTGTAAAGATAGTCTACTTTTTGGCAAGCATTGTCTGAACGTTTTTTGTTTGGGTGCCATATAAAATTCCCCTCTGCTGTTTAAGCTCATAATCGATATATTTCAAGGCAATTACTGTGAATGAATGTATTTATTCGCCAATCCGACTGAGCATTAACTCATTGAAGGGCTATCAACTTATCAATAAAATCGATGGTTTTTTTGTGATTGCAAAAAGATCTGATCGCCTTATCATATATCGATCAAACAATTGATGGGAATTGCACTGCCAACTTTTTAACGAACGCCCCTCTTAACCCTAGGTTGGCAGAATTACATTGCTTGAATCATATGATATTTGACTAGCAGTAGGCACACCGTATTTGCCATAGCGCGTTTGATATACTAAAAAATGTGATGGACTAATCAAGACGTGAGTTGTATCCAAACCAGCTGATTGTGCATTTTAGTTGAATAACACTGGTATGTAAGTATCCGGAACCTTTGTTCTGATAATGCACCATCATGCATGATTGTTGCATAGCTGTATGATATAATTAGTTTGTTAGTAACGGATTAAACGTAAGTTACAGGTTGTCCAACCGGTATCAATTATTTACTCTGGGCAAAATGCCACATGGATTTTGTTAACCGCGATCAAATTGACGCAAATTATCAGCTGTGTGGACAATGTTAAACTACATCGAGCACAAACTAATTACATCCTTAAACTATGCAAGGGAATGTTCGGTGCGTTGATTGCAAGTCAAATATATCTTTACCTTTTGTAGACTACCTTTAAAGGACTACAAACATGTATACGTAATAAAGTGACAATAATATATTGCAATATACCTCGCAAATTATTGACTTCAAAGCGCTATGTACATATATGTGTATCGATGTGTATATATATATATATATTTATAAACATATATATATAAAATTTACATATGTATAAATAGACATATATATATACATAAATGTATGTATTTTTACATATAAAGATGTATATTTGTCTAAAATACATAAATATTTATCTTAATATATGTATATATATGCATATATATCCACATCCATAGGTTTATATATATATATATATATATATATATATATATATATATATATATATATATATATATATAATATATATATGCTCAAATGCGACAGTTGGGCGACAATTTCACAAGGGTCGGGGGCCAATTGGCTCCCAACCCTTATATCTGGTGTCTCCCAAAGTTCAACGCTTTCTGCCGATTCCGTGTCTGTTTAAATTCGCTCCAAATTTTGACAAACTGTAGTTTGATTACTACTTAGGTCTGGCGATCAGTTTTGTTATTCTATAAGCAGCGACATTTGTTTTATTGCAATTTTGATGCTTTCAAATATATACCCAAATTGTTGTCAACGCGACGGTTGGGCGACAGTTAGTTTTTTGTGAATTATAACATATATACGGGGTATATGTTTACGAAATACTCAGTAAAGCCTGCAAGTGCCATTCTTAAAAATTTACCATCATGCAAAGGCGTGAATTATCTTTATAGGTAGTGATCGGGGGTTTTAGTACATATATATTGACAATTTTTCGCTCTTTCAGGCTCCCACTTGCTTGCGCGCCTCTCGGCGGAGGGGTTACTACGTTTTGTAATCAAGGTCAGGTGAACGGAATTATACAGTGTGATTCCATACCAAAAATAGTCAATTAATAAACTGAAAAATGTTATTACTATTCTAGTGTCAAATGACATTCAGTTAGTATTTTTGTTTAACGTTATCAACGGCATTCCAATTATTATAATATAATGAGTTACCTCACCGAAACCGGTCATTTGTCTTCGGTCCCTTGACCGCTGCATAGCAACCGCTCTGCGCGATCTGACCTCATTTCCGCGCGGCTCTGAATAATCTAGGCGATTCAGGTTACGTTTCTGGAGCCGTGGGAAGGAGGGAATGCTGTACATGCTTACCAAGTCAACTGATATCAGGAGTTGATTTAGATGGCAACATTTCGTTGGAATGTGCAGTCGGGGCGGGTGTCGCTATGTCAAACGCCATGAGGCGCTCGATATATCTCAGAACAACTCCTTGCTCAGAATAATGACAACGCAGCGTTGTTTATCTACTTGTTAATATCGGATAGGTGTTAGTACTGTGTAGGGATAGCCGATACGTGATCCGGATGGCTTGCCTGGCTATCCGTGTTGCTGCTATAAATGGGCGGCCTAGCGCTTGGCTTAAATAAATATTTAAAAAATATATTTAAGCATATTTTTTATACTTTTCTCCCAAACTAACATAAAAAAAAACAATTAAAATGATGTTGAAATTTTAGGATCTGGGGTTCGAAACCACAACAAATAAGTTTTACGCTAGCCGAGCTGCCCTCTGAACCATTTTGACTTTCGTTTTAATGTACAGCAGTATGTACTAAATAGAACAAAAATACGACGATGGTGACAATGAAGATGGCAATGATCATTCCTTTCATCCTCACATTCCTTACCACCACCACCACCATCACCACCCCCACCATTATCATCATAATGATTCAGATATTAATGAGTTTTGCGAGAATGTCCATACGTTGGCGTTTGCCATGCTGTCAGTTTAATGGAGACAGAGCCTTTATTAAAGAAGTTGATGAGTGTCCTTAGGAGAGAAAACAACAGGATAAATCATGCCTAGTTCCTTTATAAGTGATGCAATTCCATACGATACAGGTAGTTCCCCGGCCCGATTACGCTCCGCTGATGCCATTGGTGACAAACGGTGGTAAGCCAAAACGACGCGAATTAACCTTGGACGCACGATCGTGCTGGAGTCGCAAAAGCTCCCCACTTCCCTTCTTGGTATCTTAGTTATTTGCCTATATGTAAATGATGTAATTAATGTTGTCTAGGCCATAGTGATAATGGAGATGTAGCCTGGATGCCAGTGCCGGGGGAGATGTGGCCTTGATGACAGTGATGTTGGCGATGTAGGCTAAGATGCTTATGTCAGTGATGCATCGAAGTTACCAAGGAGTAAGTGACAGAAAAGCCTGTCAATGTAGATATGTATAATAGTTGTTAAGGTGACTGCGGAGATCTACAGGATACAGGACAGTCAGGGCTGCTGTGAGTTCATATGTGCATGTGATGAACTATTTCGCATCTGAAATATTCGTAATTCAGAGGAACGTGCCTCTTTCGAACTTTGTAGAAGCTCTTATAGATCCCCAGTATGTACAGAAGAGGTGGTCAGAACAGACATATAAAGCCAGTTCAGAGGCGGTTTACGCAGAAACAAACAGAAGCGATTGCTAAGCTGAAGCTTGAATACAATGATCATGGCGTTATTGACAGAGATATAAACGAAGTGGTGTGATGTTTAGCTAGAGATGCAAAGCCAGGGCATGGCAGGTATAACACGATACAGAGGCAGTGATGGGGAATTATTGGTAGTTAGTGACTAACACACACAAGCAGTGAATGGTAGTTACAGACTGACTCTCACACGCGGTGATTGGTTACGGAGCGACACTCGCAGGCAATGTAGGAGTTATAGCCTGATACCGACATGCAGTGAACCTGATCTAATAACTGATACACACAGGCTGAGGTGGGGTTTTTAGACTGATACACACAAGCAGTAATGGCGAGATATATACCGATACTCACAAGTAGTGATGTGGAGTTATTGACCGTTATTCTGGATACTCACAAGCAGTCTACATACCACATATTCGGCGTCGGTGTTTGTATTTGGGTATGTGTGTTTATGTGTATGTTAGTTAAGGGCGTGTTTGCGGGGAGAATATGTTAATTGCAACTTCATGACGCTTATCATTGAATAACATAGTAGCTGTGTTACTTTTGCGTATCGCATGGCACTGTCGGTACGCCCATTCTCAGCTATATCGCCTCAATCCGGAAGATATCGTATGACCAGCATTCTGAACCACCCTACCGTATTTGTTTTTATTTGAGAAAGTCCCTTTGAGTTTTGTTGTATGGCTGATATCAACCTCAGCTTACTATTGCAAGCCTAAAGGGTTTATCCAAAATGCGGGTCGTGTTAATGGTGTTTAATTATCATGAAATCGGGTTACATTAAGATTACCCCCGCCCCGCCCCCTTCTCATGTTACTACATCCCCACATAGGGACACAGATGTTCTTTGTCCACTGTCCGGTATACTTCACGAGACCAGCCTCAAGACGCCTAAACTGGAACCCATAACTTCCCATGCATAATTAGTTATGGTCGGTCCAAGTTAATCATTTGAAGTGTTCGTCTAATAGAAAAGAAAGTAAGGTCTCGTGGTAATCGTCAGGAATTACCTCACAACCCAACCGCAAGACGAGGCATGATATCATGGTGGGACGGAAGACAGCAACTGAGGCATCCTCTCCGATCTTTGATAATGAGGGGAGTTTAGCCAACGGATACGAGGCTGGGGAAGGAGTGGCTATTCTGGCAGTATGTGGTCATCTCATTTATTGTTGATTTCGAGGCGCAGTATCATGAAGGAGACGATGAAAGGAAGATGTTTCTCTGGTGTAGTAGCGGTGAGCTAGCAGGCCACCCACCAAAGCTATTCATATGGTTACACTGCCCATCCACTGACGCGATGGGCTATATTGATGTAATTGGTCATATTCGTTGATGTGTTGAAAAAGTCGGGTTATTAATACCATAAGGTCTTGCTTATTGCTAGATCAACAGATATTTCTGACACCAGCCAAGAAATTCAGCTTTTACTGTCCTTAGAATGGATTTCACGTTATAACCTATTACTATTAATTTGCTTGTATCAATGTGTGGTTCTCGATTTATACTGACCACAATGCTGATAGAACTCATGTGACAGAGAGACGGAATGCAACGGACCGGGGATGCATAAATATCGTGCTATTGAGTCTTTAATAGTTATTAATTAGCCCCTTCCTCCCTCATTCGCCTTCCTCCCTCGTTCGCCTTCCTCGCTCGCACTTCTGTCTGCTAGACATTTGCCTCACTACATGGGCCTGTATTGGAGCGTCAACGCATAGTCAACGCATAGTTATAGCGGTGGATAGCAAGTGTTGGTTATCGCATGGTCACGTGGGTATATCATCCGCGTGACCATGTGATAACATACTTATCGCGATGGCACCTACACGCGATAATCAAGCACGACGCTGTCTCCAAATAATGATAATTAGCGTGAACCTATATTATGTAAGGTATCTGCCTGGGACCTGTAAATATGAGAGGTAGTCCCTTAATCCCCCATTCGGCCTCAGCTGCTTGTCATGATGGTGTCAACTATAGGATTTCTCGGAGATTTATCTTTTTTCGACGCTATGCTTCGATAATTTGTAGTGTGAGAAATGTCCTAACTCCGGTAATCAGAGCTCCGCCGACTTCGCCGTTGTTTGATGTAAGAAACACTGAAGCGCAGTAGACACGGCTCGGCAGGTGTTAGAATTTCGTGCCTCAGCATGATTCCGGGGAGATGGGATAATAACGTGACTCCCGGATGAGCGCTACGCAACCATATTAGCGGCTGGCAAGCAAATGACTTTTGAGAAAACCTTCGATTTAAGACTTGTAAAGTGTGCGTGATGTTAAAGAGACTGTTCGGCCCCATATAAGGAAAGTGGTTGCCTAGCAAGCTGCTTGGTAACAGCACCTTGGAAACCAAAATGTTACATTTTCAGACTTTCACTCGCTAAGCGGCGCTGCGGTCTTTGAAAGTAGATCCTAACTCCCGCCGTCTGCAGTTTTGTTGTTGTTGTGAGAAATTACGCTTGCGAGGGGGTATCTCTCTGTAGCACTTTACCTCCACTGGCCAGTCCCTCCAATATCACCGCAACGGGTAAATGGGTTGTGGAAGTGGAACCGCTTGGGGTCTCAAGTCTCTCGTAATCTGCAGCCGCAGCAGACTGAATGGGCAATTGTTCATTGAGTACCTCCCGAGTACAATATGGAACGCTCGACGTTTCGAACGCCGGATTTATTAATGTGGCAAACGTTTTGGATCCATTTGATCGGCAGGGCTAACGGTGACCGGACCTCCCTTCAATGAAAACTTCATAAACATCGCAGCTGAGTTGTGTTTGCGGACGGACGACAGTGAGGTTTCAGTTTCAATCTCCAGCAGCGTCGGCGGGAAATTTTTCGGTGTTAGATGATGACGAATACAGTGTGCTTAATTCCATTGTATGATAAAAGGTACCATATGGTGGGACAAAAGTTACTATTTATCGTGTTGGTGTTGCCCACAACCTTGATTTGAAGAAAAAACTACATTTTGAAACTTGAGCGGAAATATACACATCCGTAGCGAGGTGGTTATAAGGCGCGCGTAGTGATTTACAGCCGACAAACGAGCGGCTGATGGTTTTAGGGAGGTATCGTTATCGATGGACTGACACAGCTAAATGAAATAGCCTTCTACTGTACATCTTTTGGATTTCCAGTGAAACAAATATGTTTAAAAAAATACCAGCATAATTTTGGATGAAGTAAAATTTGACGCACCAATAAACGACGGCATTATTTCGTAACCGCATCGAGCGTAGTAATGTATTCACAAATGATCCCTGATTGCCTTATATGAGGCTGAACAGCCTAGAGCAGCGGTGCTCTGTGAGGGACTATCTCAAGTGAAGTTGTTTCTCGGTGATATATCGACACGGTTGCAGTTATCGCATGGCAAACTGTGCGTTTGAGGTGATATGGGAAAAAGACCGAGCTTTTTCTCGAGCTCTGATTGGCTGAGAGTGGGGTGCCATGCGATAAGGCTGTATAACACGCTTTGAGCTCCAGGTCACCAAATATAGATCTTATAGATCACCAGTGTATACAAGCGAGGTGTTCAGAACCGACTTACAAAATCAGGTCAGAGGAGACATGCAGAGATTACAACAAAGCGACCAGGAGAAAGTTAAAAACTTGCGTTCGAACACAGCGTTGATGGCGGTATTGACAAAGTTATAAACGAAGAAGCGTAGGGATAGAGATACAAAACCAGGAAAAGGCAGGTATAACACGATACAGAGCCAGAGATGGGGAATTATTGACCGATACTCACAAGAAGTGAGGGGAATTACAGAGTTATTGACGGATACTCACGAGATTTTAAGGGGAGTTATAGACTGATGCTCACAAGCGGTGATAGGGAGTTATACACCGACACAGAGTAAAGTAAGTGAGTGAGCAGCGAGGTGATGTTATAGACCGATACTCACAGGCAGTGAAGGGAATTCATGGACCGATACCCATAAGCTTTGAGTTATAGACCAATACCCGCAAGCATTGATGGGGACTTATAGACTCACAAGCAGTGAA
Source organism: Urechis unicinctus (assembly GCA_034190875.2). NCBI lineage: Eukaryota > Metazoa > Annelida > Polychaeta > Xenopneusta > Urechidae > Urechis > Urechis unicinctus. The sequence continues at coordinate 12,389,819 of CM067354.1, forward strand.
GAACAGTTATATACCGATACTCACAAGAAGAACAGGGGAGTTATTCACTGATACTCACAACAAGTGAATTGCAATTATACCATAGAAAGGCAGGCATAACACGATACCGAGTCAGTGATAGGGTGTTATGGACCGATACTCGTATGCAACGACGGGTCGTTATAGACTGATACCCACAAGCAGTGAACTGGATTTATAAACCTATAGGCACAAGCAGTGAATGGTAGTTAGAGACCGACACTCACAATCAGTGATATAGAGTTATTGACCCATATTCACAAGTGGTTAAGTATGGTTATTGACCGATAGTAGTGAAGACGAGTCATATACCAATACTCGCAAACAATCTTCATACCTGACATTGGGCGTGTGTGTGTCTTTGAGTATGTGTTTATGTGCATGTTAGCCAAGGACGCATGGGCGGGGAACGGAATCTCTTAATTACAACTTTATTGGCCGTTACTTATGTGGCAAAGCTGCAGCTACAGTAGTAGTTACCAAGAACCTAAGCTATAATCTTTCTGAAGACATTTATATGCAAATCTTATCCAACATATCCTTGGATAACATAGTATCTGTGATACTTTTGCGTATCGCAAGGCACCGTTGGCATATCCATTCTCAGCTATATTGTCTGGGCTTCTCGTTATGAATACAGCACATCCTAGAAACAGGTATATAAGTCATGGATTTGAGTCCCTGCTTATCTCCAACTCAAAGACGGCATTATTGTTGTTGTTATTATTATATATTATGCGATGCAAAGTTTGTTATGATCGGTCCAGGTCAATTATTTGACATGTTCGTCTACTGTAAACGCAAATCAAGTCTCTTGGTACTCGTCATGTAATCTCGCGAATTACTTCACAACCCGACGCAAGACGAGGCGCGATATTATGGTGAGACGGAAGACAGCAACTGAGGCATTCTGTGTGTGGAGCGCGCAGATACATGAAGGGGAAGATGAAAGGGAGATGCTTCTCTGGTGAGGGAGCGACGGGCTAGCCAGGTAAGTGATGGTCAACTTGTAACAGACTGACATTGTTGACGCCTTCATTCTATTTGTTCCGATTGAATGAATTTGAATGACAGGCGCAGAGGTTAGCTAATCACCAAAGCAATTCTCTTTGTTCCTTTATATACTTCAGCCTCATTATTTCCCTAGCTGCCCTGTTGGATCGGAGGTATCCCGACTGGAAGTCTAGCGGGTGTACCGACAGGTAACACCGAACGGCCAGTTCCCGTTGTAGCTATTCCACTGTTTGCATTCCTTGGTGCAGCAATCGTCTTGCGGTCGGAATTTATAGCTCCATCAGAGAGCTCTCGCTAATCTTGGCTATAATCTGCTCAATCATCATTCACATTCGGAGTTCAAACGGATATCATCACGAGATGGTTCTGTCGTACGGGAAGCGAATGGTAATATGAATCAATTATCAGAATATGTTTGTGTGGTTTTTTGATATATCAAATTTTATGTTACGATTTTCTCGGACCACATGATAAATTTTCTGCGGCCATGAGCGATAAAAGTTAGGAAAAGTGACATCGATGTAGACTATAAATGCCCTAAATCGATTTCTTGCAACGCTTTTGTTCTCTTTGGTGAATTGTAGCTTAGTTTGCACGCCTCTTGATAAACCAAATAACATGTTGAGATGAATAGCGTTCCAGCTCACCAATTTCATCAATAACTAAAATAAGACATCCTTGCCACCAAAGCTGTACTTACCAAAATCATGTAAAAAAAATAAACATGACATCTAACTTAAAATATTTTATTAAAACTATACGACATAATAGATGACCGACAAGATATTCGGTTAACTAACAGACCACATTGCACGGTGCGACACTGCTATGTGACTAGTCAGTCCTGTAATTAAGTTTATTATCAAAAGATTGAGGCAAAGGTCACCTACAATCCAGAAAGTTGTCTCAGATAATTTATGCGCGTGCGTGTAAGCGCGTATGGGCGTTTGTTGGGGATGCAGGTGGGTTAGGGAGTGGGTCTTATGGGACTTGTCGGCCATACAATTTCCCTTCAATGAAGAATGAGGTCAAGGTCGTAACTCCTTGTCAATTGTCATTGAATCGATATAGCTAGATTGGTTTCCTAGTTGAAATAGTTAATTGTATTGATTAAATTGTTTGGTTTGTTGATTAGGTGTTAGGCGAGCTTCACTGCAGTATTTGATGTAACTAGTGTTAAATGCATTACTTATTTGGATTTGTGTAAAGTTAAGAGCATCAGTTGCAGAAGGAACACAGAAACCTCAGGTAATGACGCTTTCATGACTTATATGAATACCTTTATCTGAAAAATCGTGTAATCAACTTTGTGTATAACATGTAATTAAGTGTGCTATATGTGGCATGAATTCAGAAACGCAAAAAGGAATGTAGCGCCCGGGAAAAGGCATTATGGTGGACCAAGCTGGGCTTGGATCCGGACGGATTCATATTGAAATACATATATGAGCGCTTAGGTACGTCTGTATGTATTTAGGGGTATAATTTGAGAAGCAAAAAAAGGAGTGTCTCTTGTGCTAGTAGATTAGCGACATCTTTACAATGAATTAATATTTGACGTTGGGCATGACATATCTTAGAATATGGTGTGGTCGCTACGGAGCGGTTCAAAGAGAGCTCCTTCCTGTTGGAATGTTGTGGACGGCACATTACTCATCTATCGGAATCTTCCGAGAAAATCAAGCAGGAAAAGTCGCTATGTCTATGCCAAGCGCGGACGTAATTCATTACCCATGTTCCAGATTTCTCGAGCATATCGTCTGATTACTGCGATACGAGCATTCCTGCGAAGGAATATTCAGGTAGGTGCAGAAATACTTGTAACTTAAAAGTCCGAGCGCACTATTAGTTTTTGTCCGGGAATACGCTGTGTCGAAGAGGAGAGCGAATGATCGACAGGTAGCATCCATACCAGAATTAATTGGTCATGCAGCGGCGTATACCCGGAGGTTTCCGCCTCCTAAGCAGCTTCTCGTATATGTGCAGTGTTGTCGTTCAGCTGTAATATAACGAATAGCTGCAGTATGTTCTATTTCAGTCACGACATCTCCTGCTGTTGTCACATCTCCCATAGCTGACGAGCTTCCTGCAGCTATCGTGTTTGCCTCAACTGCCTCACCTCCCGCTGTTGTCACATCTCCCACAGATGGCGAGCTACCTGCAGCTGTCGTGTTTGCCTCAACTGCCTCACCTCCCGCTGTTGTAACATCTCCCACAGCTGACGAGCTTCTTGTAGCTGTCGTGTTTTCCTCAACTGCCTCACCTCCCGCTGTTGTCACATCTCCTGCAGCTGTCGTGTTTGCCTCAACTGCCTCACCTCTCGCTGTTGTCACATCTCCAACAGCTGGCGAGCTTCCTGCAGCTGTCTTGTTTGCCTCAAATGCCTCACTTCCCGCTGTTGTCACATCTCCAACAGCTGAAGAGCTTCCTGCAGCTGTCGTGTTTGCCTCCACTGCCTCACCTACTGCTGTTGTAACATCTCTCTCAGCTGTCGCACCCCTAGCTGTTGTCACGAGGCCAATAGTTTGTGCAAAATACAACGGCTCAAGCGTCACTGCCGTCGAGGGAATTCCATTTGAAAAGTCACGTAGGAGCATACCGATGAATTTGTGCTGTGGTGACTTCAACAATGTACCTTTCAGTTAGTCTTAAATAAGAGCATTTGTGTTCATTATTTCTAAACAGATCATCTTGATGAACCAGCCTTCTGTGGACCCTTTGATCAGTCCTCCTTAATTAACAGTTAGGTTATCATTTAAGCGCAACATCGATTCGATGTCTTGCAATCTAACATTTCGTGAAAGTTTACTTCATATGCAAAGCGTTAGTCATGCCATTTTGTTTACAGAACAAAGAGCCTAACAATGGTCCGCATATCACGTCAGTCGATGCCCGAGTGTCGATCAGTGAGTGTTTTTCTCATAAATGTCACCCGCATGGATAAAAAAAAAATAAAAAAATAGTTACACACACACACTTTCACACACACACTTTCACACACACACACACACACACACACACACACACACACACACACACACACACACACACACACACACACACACACACACACACACACACACATACACTCACTCGCTCTCTCACTCTCTCACTCTCTCACTCACTCACACACTAATACACTTTCTGATATATATACTGTTTTTTGAATTTAAGATGACTCTCGTGTGCCAACAGTGCAATCAGGTGAACTTGCTCTTTACTACAAATGGACGGCAACGACGACAAGCGAAGTTACCGATAATTTCTCAGATTGGATACGGCTTTCCCGATGGAAACTGTTTGGCGAGTATGAAAATATGTCCTATCAATTGTACTGATATCAACCTAAACATTGGTTACCAGCTTCGCGAATGTTTACTTTTTGTGGCCCCGTCTGTTGCAGGTAAAAATGAACTGATTCAATTTGCGCAAAATCGCGAGTACAGTTGGCAGCAGTTGAAGACCAAGATTATGAATGAGCAAAACAAGGCTCAGCGACTTACTACGAAACGTCTTAATGTTATGAAAGTGTAAAATGGTTTCAGATGATTGTTGTGGCCTCAATACATTCTTGCCAAACGTTGTGTTTAATAATATATTCATAATAGGACAGTCACGTGCAGTGAATGGTTTTCAATATGAATACTTATCCGGTCCAAACATTAATATGATGACTTATATCAGATATAGTTGTGTTGTAAAATAAATTTATGATACATGTTCCTCTCATTTGGGACATTGATATCAACGGATTTGAATACAGTGTTCTAGTTCTTTACCAATGAAACATATACCGAAAATAACCCATTATATACGTATTCACCTGTTGGCGATACAGTTCAAAGAATCCCAACATGCATTACTTTCTCATGTTATGAACGGAAATTTCGAAGGTGAGAAAATTGCAGGTGGGCGATAATTGGAAAGAGGTAGTGCGAGTGCGGCAGTGTCTATAAAAGATAAAAGGCTGAAACGAGTGCAGTTGCCATTTAGTATAACGGATTTAAATAACAAAAACCGAGACATTCTGAGAGAAAAACAGTCAGGGGATATAGATAGATTTGTGTACATAATAAAATACATAACAGGTAGGGACGCACAGCACATCATGGAAAATATTAAACAATATACTATAATTTGGTACACATCTTGTCTACGCGTGGTCTCGTAAAGCTAATGTCAGTTATTAAGTAATATATAACGAAATATCATGGGGGGGGGACAAAGATTGTGCGCCTTAACCGTGTCCGTCCGCAACCCATCCACTGAGACTGACACTCTCTAGCAGTGGCTGGAAGTTAGAGACGGACACTCACAAGCAGTTAAGGGGAGTTACAGACTAATACTTGTATGACATGGTAGAAATCTTGCTGATGAGGAATGGTGAGCCAGACTGGTCTTTTTAAGGATGTGTCGGCAGGATGAGTTTATTTGTTCTTTAAGCAGGTAGGGATAAGGATTTCGTATCCCATAAATCCACCTGTCAATATAGATTATGACACAGTAGAAATCCCGCTAATACGGAATAGTGAGCGAGACTGGTCTTTGTTGGGATTTGGCGGCAGGATGAGTTTATTTGTTCTTTAAGCAGGTAGGGATAAGGATTCAGTATCCCATAAATCCATCTGTCAGTATAGATTATGACACGGTAGAAATCCTGCTAATACGGAATAGTGAGCGAGACTGGTCTTTTGTTGGGATGTGACGGCAGGATGAGTTTATTTTTTCTTTAAGCAGGTAGGGATAAGGATTCAGTATCCCATAAATCCAACTGTCAACATAGATATTGTGATATATAAAAGGTTTGAGATGAGACGGACTTCTGATCTCTTCTTACCGTCGTACGAATTCGGCCTTCCAACTTGTTCCTTAACATCATGACTATTTAGTAATGCGGATGTATATATATATATATATATATATATATATATATATATAGATATATATATATATATATATTATATATATATATATATATAGATATATATATATATATATATATATGCGATATATATATATATATATATATATATATATATATATATATATATATATATATATAATATAGTGGCGTCGCCAGCAAGCATGGAGATTTCTGATTGGGGCTCAGCTGCTACAACGGGGCTTGCCTACAAGTATGGGCAGATACTCGAGTTGGATCTGGGGAATTGATATTTATTGGCGACGCATGGTCAGGGAACTAATTTAGAGCACATTCGGCAATAATAAAATTGTCAACATGAGTGACGAGGTTTGATACTTGAGGGAAAGGGGATTCCACACTGGCTGACGACGCTTATTACGATATGAATTACATTAGATGTAAAATGTGTACACATGTGGACGACGCTGATTAGTGTTGGTTATCGCATGGTCACGTGGGTATATCATCCGTGGGTATATCATCCGCGTGACCATGCGATAACATACTTATCGCGATGGCACCTACACGCGATAATCAAGCACGACGCTGTCTCCTAATAATGATAATTAGCGTGAACCTATGTTATGTAAGGTATCTGCCTGGGACCTGTAAATATGAGATCTTAATCCCCCATTCGGCCTCAGCTGCCTGTGTTTTTAGTGATGATCAGATAAATACTTTTGTTTCTATACTTGTTTGTTTATTTGATTAGAATATGCTTCGATAGTTTGTTGTGTCCATAGCTCCTGCGACTTCATCATTGTTTGATGCTAGCAACACTGAAGCGCAGTAGACACGGCTCGGCAGGTGTTAGAATTTGGCGCCTCAGGAAGTTTCCGGGGAGATGGGATAATACCGTGACTTCCCGATGAGAGATACGCAACCAGATCAGCGGCTGGCAAGCAAATGACTCTTGAGAAAACCTTCGCTATAAGACTTGCAAGGTGTGCGTGATAGTAAGAACCTCCGTAGTGTTGCCATGTTAGAGCAGCAGTGCTCTGTGAGGGACCATCTCAAATGAAGTTGTTTCTTGGTGATATATCGACAGGTTGCAGTTATCGCATAGCAAACTGTGCGTTTGAGGCGATATAGGAAAAAGACCGAGCTTTTTCTCGAGCTCTGATTGGCTGAGAGTAGGGTGCAATGCGATATTGGTTGATACTACGCAATGCATTAAATCTTATCAATAAGGGCAGTCACACACAGTCAATGGTAGTTAGAGACCGACACTCACAACCAGAGAGGGGGGGTATTACAGGCAACACTCACAACCACAGAGGGGGTATTACAGGCCGACACTCACAACCAGAGAGGGGGGTATAACAGCCGACACTCACAACCAGCGAAGGGATGTTACAGACTTCCTCCCTCGTGTTTCTCGCACGCTGGCGGTTCCTCCGTTACCTTCCTCGCGCGTCCCTTTCATGTCTCTGAGGTAATTATCCCACCACGGGGGGCCTTTATTGGAGCGTCAACAAGGCTGCATTACACGCTTTGAACGCGGGTCGTTCCAGGTCACCATACCTACAGCGTTTATTACTAGATATGTGGTTAGTAGAAGAAGATGAACGGGTTCAACGAAGACAGGAGGTGATACGGGAGCGGGAACCAGGCGGAGCATATGATCATATTCGCGTACAGGGTCCAGAATGTGAGGGATGGAAGCTATGATGATTGTGAGAGATGAGTCGCGATCTTAGAGAGTCTTTGTGTGTTGTAAATGAAGCTCAGTCCGGCTCAAGTGCGACGAATTTTTTCACGCAACAAATGTCGACGAGGGTTGAAGCTGGTTTGGGAAAAAGGGACTATATTTCTCTTTCTTAAGAAGCCGAAGAAAGCGAGGAGAATGGATGTTAATGCAATCGCGTCTTCTGGTGACGCGTAGGTAGTTGGCGTATCATCTCTTGTCTTCGTTGAACCAGACGTGCACGGCCGCCTCATCACGCTCACCCATGGCACGTTGATTACCCGCCTTACGCGGGTTGGATCAGACCCTCATTTAGGTCATAGCCTTCTTAAAGGCGGCCGCTCTCTCTGGGTAATCGTGCAGGCGGTCTTCCCGACCTGCTTCAGCATCACGGTAGCTGTTGCTCCGACTGTTACCAGCGATATATCTCGTTCCCTCATCAGTAGTGCCTATCAGTCACTCATGCTATGAGTCACGCCTTAGACAATACTTATCCCGTCAACCCCTTAATAAACATTTGTTATCTATTAACAAGTTAACGCTTCTTCTAATGTCCTCCCCACCCTCTCCTCTTTCTTCTACTCTCCCACTTCTTCTCCTCTCTTGACCGGTCTACCTATGTGGTCTTCTAGGCAATCTCTCATATATCTTCCTCGCTTCTGCATATTCCGTCCTGGTCTGTTTCGATATTGCTCGTTCGCTTTGCTTAACATACATAATCTCGCATAACAGCTCCGACCTTTGTAATTGCAGCGGGGTTCTTGAATTTCTTTAAGCCCAGTTAAGCGATTGTATGTACCGACTTTCCGTCTCGGTTTCCTTGTGAGGTTTGGGGATAATTATCAAGTAATCCTCCTGGATACGATCTTATGACATTCTTTGTTTATGCCGATGCATTACACGAGTGTTATATAATCGTATTCAATCAACCTAAATAGAATAATTAGCTATACTAAAATTAGTGATGTGTTATAATTCTGACAGCTACAGTAGTCTTTACATACAAGCAGCCGACTCGACCGGATGCAGCGTGTATACATCCATTAAGCGAACACGCATTAAATTGCGTAGTCACGGTAATTATGGTATGGGCGGACAGTAACAATAGTACCATTCATGTCCGACTCAACGAAACTTGCGATTAAACCAACCAAGATTATCTTGGATATTTGAAAAACAGAAAAATTGGGATTGTCGTAGACTGAATTTAACCTATTAAATTACAATTGCGAATTGAGAAAGTGTAATATATTGATAAATATTATCAAGACGAGCGCGTATAAGTTGGTATAGCATACACACCCTTCCATTGCCCCCCTGACATTCGATTGCTTCATTATGTGTGGTGTTATTCACAATGATATCGTGAGTCACTTCAAACCATGCGCACCGCAGCACTTGCATGCTAAACATAGCAACATCTACGGACATATATATATTTATATTATATGCATCGACCGTTGGGAGACTTTTGGCGGGAAACGACCGTTGGGGGCCTAGTCTCCCGAATGTTGATTCAGTCTATAAAATAGTTGGCTTGACCGTCGGGGGACACCAAAAAATATATATCTTAAACCGTCAATATAAAAGGTTATTTATTTACTAAATCATAATCACGGGCACCGTAGGAGCAATTTGATGTAAGTAATGTTCACGTGCGGCGCATTAACAAGAAGTCCCCCGACGGTCGTGTTTTGCAGCATGTCCCCCGATGGTCGCATTTGTCGGTATATATATATATATATATATATATATACAATATAGGCATATATATATATATTAGTATATCAATATATATATAATGTAGGCATATATACGAAAGTATATCAATATATATATATATTTATATATATATATATGTTTGTATATATATTTATATATATGTATCTATGTATATATTTTATACATATTTATATATATATATATATATATATATATATATATATATATATATATATATATATATATATATATATATATATATATATATATATATATATATATATATATATATATATATATGCCAGTATTTCTCGGATTTATGAACGCTTTTGCATAGAACTTTATGTGTGAGAACGGCTCGATTCAATTTATAACAATTAGTATAATGTCCATGATGCGAGTCCGGTTTATTCGGCAAGGTGCATGGACAGTTATGTGTAATTCAACCATTACGTACATTTTCATATTTGGACGTCACACATACACATTGTATTCAAATTACGTCCATTATTGGTATATATTCACCAATGTCAATACTGTGGGAATTAAATGGTAATATCAGCAGAATTACTTCGTACAATAGCATTGCCCCTTTACGACTAGATAGAAAGGGGCATCAATATGCACTATCACCCTGAAAACCTATGTATCTGCACTGCAACCACTTCACTTCACTGGGCAAATATACAGAAATCGCGTAGGGACGTCGTGAACATTATTTAGGGAATATTTGCGAATTTCGTGCAGGCAGTGCAGTGCATCGTGTAACTGTTGCGACCCAATCAAACAGCTTTATATGTAGCAAAGAGGGTGTTCATCTAATTCCGAGTAGCAAATTCCGTATTTGTTTGCCTGAAAGCCTGGAAGCAATGGTATTTATATACATACACTCAATGCTATTCACCAAAGCAGGATCGATTAGCTATTGCAAATTAGTCTCGTTTTCAGAACATACAAACACAAAATTCCACATACGGGAATTTCTCTGCAAACTTTGTGATCCCCGCCACTGCGCTATTAGAACATAGCGTTTTGGCCGTCTTCTATGAAAATATATTCCAATGTACAATGCGGCGACCGATGATATCGGCATGCATTAAATACCCCAGTTCCCGACTATCCAGTGGTGCCCTGGACATATATGTTGAGACCCGTACCTTTATTAACATTACGTTGCATTCAGAGAGGATTTCTAGTATCCCCAAAACATTATCGAAGAAGGCGTGGCTACCATCAAGTTGGGTGAAACATTGCTGAAATTTTTACTGGTTTACTATTCATAATGATGTGCCAGGATTTTTATCGAAATTATTGTATCATTACCTTAACCGCGCCTCAAGCTGTAATAGTCGAATATTCATATATCATTTGTATGGGTTGTTATTATTTCTGATTCGTGGCATTCAACGCAAAACGCATATCCTGTATACCATTAATTCTTATACTATTATTTCATGCACCATTCGCGTCGTATGAATATTGACACGATCAACTAACAAGCTCACTCGAGATTCATTTCATGATGTATGGTTTTAGAGGATGCAACGCTAAATGTATCGACCATACACTCATGCTACATCGTTGAATGACCATACGAGCATTAATAGCTTAGTGTTCTTGTGTTGCTGGTCTGATATATCCCCGTTGCATATGCAACCAAACCTGCTACAGTGTATACATGCTTTATAACCAGCATAATAATGTCAGCTAAGTTGATGATTTTGGTCCTACAATAACATATTAGTTTAGATATTACAGTGTAAATTTCATTTGCATAAGTTGGACTGATAAACAAAACTCGGATCAGTTCATTGGTCATAATAATTTTCATTGTCGGTATTACTGTCGTCAATTTAGTCAGCCAGCTTAGTTGCAATTCGAGGGAAATGCTCACTAACAGCTGAGGAAATCTGAATTGGGTTAGCAATATCCATATTATTGTGAATGAGGGATTGTATATTGTTATTTGATTTATTACTAGTATTAACTATTAAGTTGATTATGGACTAAGCCTTTTTAGCATTGATATGTGTATTATCCATTACGCTATTATAATAAAACGACTGGGCCTCCCTTTGAGTATTTATAGTATGGTATTGTGTTTATTGAGTTCGTCTTTCAGTTGTTCGGTTGTCATTCTGATAAATAGTTAATAGAAGTTTTTTGTCTGACATATTAACTTTTTTAAAGCGTTTGTCAGCCAATGGCTTGCTTGCATTTTCTATATTGGAAGTCTAATTAGTAGGAAACATTGGTTATGGAGGTTTTGAACTTTGTATGACTAATTTCGGCATGACTTATAGCATGTATAAATTCACTTATATCAGTTTTTGTCCACTTTTCTATGAATATAGAATAATTTTGCTTACAATATAGCCTGGCTAAAGGTCTGGGCCTTATTTGGGCTCTAGTTTACCACACTGTCTGACGCATTTGTAATGCTTATCAATCTAAATGGTTCCTTATTCGGCATATTTGAAAATTAACCTACTTTGAAAATGCAATAATCTATAGTATGTAGCTCTGATATCATATAAGAATAGCTTACATATATAACCATTACTGCAACGATTAAGTAATCGTCTTAGTCATTCAATGACTTGAGAACAAGCCATCACTGTACATTATAATTGACTGGCCGGAATTCAAGCCAGACAAATATTATTGCTTCATTACAAAGGCATTCGCGGGAAGAACATAAACAGCTAGCTTTGCATTGCACTCACAAAGACTGGCTTAACATAGGGCTTGCTTTTTGATCGAATACATATCGCAGCATTCATTAGCTCAGTCTCGCTTAATCTGCTATCAAAGCGACATGTGTACCATTCATGTAATCTGGTAAACATTCACAATCTGATAGCTAACAATCAATTTGAATTGACGAAGTAAATTTCAAACATCAAATCTGATCACTAAGAACCCTAAAAAAAGAGCATTCCCAATATTTACGTTACTTAGTTATATATTTTGTGTCCCACCTAAGAGAATGAGAATTAGTGTTGATATCTAGACATAGTTTTATAGCCTGCCCCATGCTTGTTTATCTATATTGTTTCATAGCAATAAATAGAGAACATAACTCGGGGTCAACCGCTATTCAACAAGGCAACAACGTTAATCAACAAATTTAATAACTTTGATATATATACCCTATAACAGCCATTACACATCACCCCTTTCATCGCTCTAGCTAAGGGTAATTGATCCTTTCCAAAGAACTTCACCTGGAACTATATATTATGTATGAACGTCATACACTGCTATGAGCTCTATATATATAAACTTTATTCATGATGAAGTGGTACTTATGGCAGTTTTAGTCCTGTTTATATCGTCATGTAGCTAAGTAAGAGTCATTGTGCCTGTGTATTTTTTTAAATACGTGGTACAGTTTACTGTGATTGTTTAACAACCCAAATGCGAAAGAAACTGCATTCACAATCAGTCCATCTTTTAGTCATTACGAAAGGTAAATGATAGCAGTTTATTATCCAAATGCTTACATTTTTATTATTTAATAATAACCTCAACGCTACCAAAGATAGCCTCGATAGGATAATAAACAAAGTAAACTAAGTTTTATATACCTCTATGGACCTGCTAACGCTTGCTAGAGAAGTACGTTGGGTCATTAATATCGGCGCTGAACAGACAATGTTTCCCACTCCATATTATTTACGGTTCAAGCCGTACTAGTATACCCTGTTTTTATATTACTTGCTACCCTGAGAAAATCAATTGACCGTTGAGACATTTGCGCGGTCGGCTATATCGAACAGTAACCTGATATGAACGAACTATTGGAATCATGGAAAAGTCGCAATTGGGAAGCATCTTATATATAATTATCTGGCACAGGTAATATGTTTCAAGGCATCTAGTAATACTGCTGCGTAGCAGTTTTGTGTCATAAAAATGTACACAAAAATCATTCAGATGTTGGAATAACTATATTTACACCGTTTGAGAAGGTTTAGCAAAACACCAGCATTTTAAGTAGAACATCAGGCTCAATCGGTTCTCGCACGCCATATTTACATTCACTCTTAAAGCCAAAATAATGGTAATTTTTGTGCATTGAATGTATCAAGCTGTTTCGTTTTATGGTTTTGGCATGTCATATGCTGAAATGTATTGAGAAATGATTTAAAGCAACGATCCCACATCAGCCTTTATTAGCATTGTCGTGTTGGACCATTTCATTTTGAATGGCATCTATCGATAATTATCAGATTTATCTGCTCCAACGATTAAATCTGCGCAATACAAGTACACTGGTTGTATCGAATGATAAAAATCAGAGAACGCTTCCTATTTGATAATTTGTTAGACAACGTCAGGTACAAAAGCTGGACATCATTTACTGTGAACCCTTTTTGGACTGAATTTGGCGTGGACGTAGTTGATATACTGACGTGACAATTACGCCTGTGAACTATTAGACAAATATATTGACGGCACTAACTGCAGGCTTGTCAATGATGAAAGTCACGTTCAACCCCAAGGACTGCAATTAACGTCCTTGCCTTACCTTAATTGAGCAAAGTCAGTAGCAATGAAGGTTGCTGCCTCGCAAGAAAAATGAAAAGTACGTGAGACATTGATTAGAGACTCATGCTGTTAGCCACTGCGGGTAATTTGAGTTTTGCTTTTGTGGGGGCTCGCGTACTGCTTTTCTCCAAGAGTACTTATGGCTTCTCCCTATTTAATGCAGAGAACCTTAAATAGCTCATTTTATTTCTAAATCATTGGCTGCCCGAGCAGTAGCACAAAAACATGAGACCAACATATATCAAATAAATCGTGTACTGCAACAGTATTTTCATCGTGAGAGATTATGATCAGTTGCGCATCAAAATGGTCTTGTAAGATTGCTTGCGTGTAGCTCTTACTTGCCATATATTGCAACACAGAAACGGCATAGTGTGGTACCATTACAAAAGTCAATTACCTGACCCGTTTTTCAGTGATATATACGTCGATGTACTTTGCGATAATATTATCCTGCAGTCGCACTACTTAGATGGTTGATGTACCGCATCACTTAAACGAAGAACTCATATTACTAACTATGCGTATTTGCTTGCACAACAAAATGCCAATCGTACCGTGGTTTTTGGCAGTCTGCATTGTAATAATGCTTTCATCACTCATGTAGATTAAGTAATTATGAATGGACTCAAATATTTATATTTGGTGCAGTTTGTAGAGATGTACCACATAAGAAATGCATTGGCGTGATCATTATAAAAACAGCCACAACCTGAGGGTTTTAAACACGTCAAAGACGCCTACTAATGCATTTGCTTGAATCCATGACCAAATATTACATACGCACGCACACACTGGTCTTCTATCCCTGCAGAAGCATGACGCCTGGTGTAGCTTGGTTGCCTTATTGCCTACACTTAGCTTTGTGCTTCGTTTTACTTCATGAATAGACATAGGCCATCTAGACCGGGGTAGATGTCATCATGTTGTTTAGGCTGTAAGTCAGCATCTATAGATAGGGCCCGGCCATAATGGACCACCAACAATATTCAAAGCACGTAGCTGTTATACTGCATGATAGAGAAATTATTGGTATTACAACCATGCCCTCTCCAATATTATAATTAACGTCACTCCAGTTTTAATGAAACTATCTGGTCGCTTTTTGCGATGAAACTAACGCAACGGTGACATTACATATTGATACTCTTATAGCATAACGGCTAGACCAAAACCTACATAAAAACTCATAGAACGGTCGAGTAGTCCACAGTGGAAACGTGGGACGTATCATTCCCTTATTTAATGCAATCTCGCTGTGGTGCATCGACGCATCTTGTAGCTATAACTCGAATCTAACGAAAGATACTTTATTCGTAATGAGACGAGAATGTACGCATGTTTATGAGCTGGTTTAACGGTCAGCCTTTGTTCTGTGATAGAACAAACACATCCAAAGCATATTGCTAATCGTTAGTAGAGAAATATTTCAGAAACATATAGGTTCTCTTCATTACAATTATATATTGAAAATTAGATAAAAGTTTTTGACTTGCTGATGCTGCCATATATTGTTTGCTGAATTATGTCATCCAGCTCCTATATCAAATAGTAGTACGTAAAACACATGTAGTTATTGCCGGCCCCTTATGTATAGTTAATAACTAAACGTACTTAATGGTGCTATTAGACTGATCAATAGAGTGTCAAAGGACAGGTTTGCACATTTTCGCCCCATACATGCCGGTCGTATGAGCAGACAATGTATTCCGTTTTTTTCTAGCTCTTTCAGCGTTTTTTTATTGAGTGGTGCAATTTTTGTGGTTTGCCGGTTACGTTTATTGCAGCAAATAAGCAAACTCAGTTACATATGCCGCACCTGTAACGATTCGCTGTACCAAAACGTATTGCTTCTTTCATTGCAAGGTGACCTAAGCCGTTTTGTTGTTAGAAACCACACGAATAAGCGGATCATCGGGTCATTCTGACATCATAGTTATGCCTTTTTGTTAACATTTGGTAATAGTTACTTTGCTATACATATCACCGCACAACAGTGCTACACAAGTAAAGCATAAGAGCAATTGTATGAAGCATACTGGTATGGTGTATATTAATTGTTAGACAAATTGATGGGCTAAGGCCCAGTCGAATGTCTACATCATGTTTTTGTTAGTTTGTATGTTTAAGTTCATGAACAATGTCGAACATGATGATAATGTATTTACCGATTGGCGACGTGGCTATGTCTATGTAATATGTAACAAGTTAATGGGGCTGAGATAAATGCATGCCGATGGTATGTTAGAAATGTCGCCTTGACATTATAAATGCAAGGAATATTCGTTGCTTTTATGGCACTGACGGGACCGATATTATATTTCGCCTTCATGATTGAAATTAATTATTTTAAAGGATACGCACAATCATAATTGTTCTATATTATGTTATGCGTATTTTGATGTTGAAGTACACATATATCTGACAAGCTATCGTGGAACCAGACTTACGTGGTAAATTTCAAGATGTATGAGCTCAATATTGCTACAGAAACTCATGATAAGACGATACGCATAGTATACTTGAAAATCTATGGCAACATTAAACCGTAGTTAAGATACATTAATTTAATAGATCGCGTTTT
Organism: Urechis unicinctus; assembly: GCA_034190875.2. NCBI lineage: Eukaryota > Metazoa > Annelida > Polychaeta > Xenopneusta > Urechidae > Urechis > Urechis unicinctus. The sequence goes on from CM067354.1 coordinate 12,406,322, forward strand.
AACAGATCAAATATGTATTTTTTCATTTAATTTTTTGCACAATCTAGTTTGACACCGTAACATAGACGCCAGATAGAAGCCGATAAAAAATAACAGTGGGTTCCCTATTTATATATACAGCATTGGAACAAAACGTTTCACTCTGAACATCAGGCATGTTATATTGCATGCGTTTCAAATTACGTCCATTATTATGCTATGAATTTGTCAAGATAACCAAAGATGGAATCAGTAGATATAACCCTGTATTCTATTTAACGACTGCACACATTATTTTACAGCATCGCGGCTTCTTCCATAGCCGGTAACCATAACGAACAATATTGTCCAGAAACCAAATACTTTATGAAGTATCAATATACATTTTCTAGTTAATTAATATTATCGTCAATTGTAGACCAACGCTCGATCATCAAACTATTTGCATTCAAATAATGCAACATATGCCAGAACATAGTGCAAAACTATTGTAAACACGCAGAGATGACTTATCAAGGTATGTCCGCGTAAATCAATATAATTCATAATGCATACGTTAATACCTTGATATAGGAAAGGGTAATGGGCACCAATCGATCATGGCCGGTAGCTGTCAGAAAGCATTTTACCTTATTGAAGCTTGCAACGATTTTCAAAATATGGTATTGTTTTGCTGTGCTATTATTAGTGCATTAAATGATAAAACGATTTAATGGAAGTTGCCGCAAAAACATTCGGTATTGAAAGATACTCAGTTTATCACACCAACTTTATTCCGCATCTCGTCCATCACTTACTTAGTTATAAGCAGCTGTTGTTAAACTTGTTTAAAAATTAGGAATTAAAAAGAAAAGCTCTCTGAAAACAAACCATAGGTTGAGCAACTTTTGATGAGAAATATCGACCTCTTTTAGTCGAAAAGTCAGATATATATGACTCATTGGGTAAAAATCAAATACTATATGCCATATAGGGGAATCACATTTTATAGAATTAACATATAAATTAGAATATGATAGTAAGAATGGTCGTGAATTAGCAGCTAAGCAGTGGTTTAACCGATTGATTTGCAGCTAGCATGTTGCTTAACATGACCAGTATATGCTGCCCAGTCATAATATAATAATGCATTGAGGAACAAGGTAGGTCTCCTCTAGAGAAGATCAGCGCCACACCCCGAGACATGGGCTCTCTGAATGACACATATGAAGGCGGGCTTTTAGCGCAATGCCCTGTTTTCAACAAAGGTATTGGTTACACACTCCGTACCCGGTCATTCGACCGCAACATCATGCGATGATATGTTCATTCAGCGGCCTTTATGCTGCAGGGTGAAATCATACGGCGCTGTAAAGTTCATGCTGTTTCGCTACACACAATAACTTGTAATGCTAGCGTATATCAAAGTTGACCTCGGTATCCACAAAAAAACTCGTTTTATTTAACTATTTCTACTGCTTTTTGAAACTCAATTCGCATCGTTAACTTTCCTACCCCTCTAGATTCCGCAGTGTTCTTATTAATGCATTCGCCCTGGAGGAAGAGATCACCAGGTTATAGGCGCATCTCTTTGCCGTTAGACAATATTATTAAAAGTAATTTAGCAAATCTTGATGTAATCGAATGGATGGCACCTTCTCTTATCATAAGAGCTACAAATGAGGCCGTACAAGTGCTTGAATATTACGGCGACCTGATATTTTTTCCACGGATGTTATTGATAAATATTGTTCTGTCACATGAATTATTTAAATTTTAGTACTCTATATTTTGCTGTATCGTCCGACAATTGAAGCGTACTGTACCATTCTGTGAAGATGATATTGTCCATCAAGCACATCGTTTAAGCTACACAGGCGTCAATTGCTTGTTCATCTCGTACAATATCGCAGTCAAGGCATGCTAAATAACCATACACATTTTGTTGAAATCAACATACCCCTTATCAATAGCCTATAAAACTATTGCGAACGCTCACAAGTATATTTCTATTCATATTCATGTGCCCAATTATCAGAACAATATTCACACGAGACATAAATCATGCTACTTGTAGCAAAAGCAGACGTTAAATCCATCGTTGTCGAAAGGAAACAGATCTGCCAAAGTTCACCCGGCGGAAAATGGAACAACTGTTGTATTGCCAGAGCCCCATATCCAATCCAGCATTTTCCCATGATAATATTGGCGAGTTGAGGTACATAATAAATCTTAGCCTGCAAAGTTGGTCTATTTCATCTTGCTTCGGTGTTGGCCACATATGCCTATAGAGATTCCCTCGGAATGCCGATTGCATTATATGGCATCACTGCAGCTGAATACATCAGCCTAAACCCGACATTTACACCGTACAGATAATTGAACACGGTTGGAAACAAGTAAAGCTCGCACTGAAGTATTTACGCTGGTTCTAAGCTGAATGTCGTTGTTGTGGTGGGGTAGTACCGTAGTACCGGCATTAGGCCTAAATATGAAATGTTTGTTTTCTTCTTGCCTCCCACGGACTTGAGTTCATTTCAAGCGGCACATTCAGTTATATCAGAAGTTGTAAGGTTATGAAAAACAGAGGGTTGCCAACAACAATGTATATAGATATATGGCGGTAAATGATATCCCTGGCCCTGGCATATATATCTCTATGGATTCTAAAATAAGCAGGATTTATGAGTATTTGGAACAATTAAATACTACTCAAACCGCTTGCTTCCGGAATTACAATGTGCACGGGTACATCGCACAATTAACTTGCGCATTTTGAGCAATCTAGTCAACTCACAGATCGTACAGAATATATGCTACCATGTCCTTGCAGTGGCAAGTTCTTTTTGACACGTGGACCACGGACAACACATAAAACAACGACATTGGGTGAGAGAAGCAGTTCGGGAACCTGGCTAGGTCTGACCAACATTGTAACATTTCACGCACAAATATTAAATTGCCATCACGGAAATGAACTGATATCGGACAATTGTATGATTGTGTCCCAAATCTTGGGTACATACATGAATTATTACCCTATATAGTAGCGTCGTATGGGGGCCATTGGGTTGGTCGCTGTGGTGTATCTTGTAACCAAGTTCGATTGTTTGAATCTAGAGGTTTCCCCTTTCTCAGGAAGTTAATGTTCAGGAAACGAAGCTTCGTGTATTATATGCTGATGGCTTGATCTGACCTGGTGGAGAATTTTTGGCTTAGGAGAAGATGTATGTGTGTCACTATCATTAAAGCTGTCGAATGTGCTTGATAAATCTCGGAATCTCGGAACTTGTACTGGCACTTGTTGACTGAGTTATGTTTTAAAACTTGTAAGGGTAAGTGTCCTCAGTCAATGGGACAGTGTACTGGATACTTTGTATAGTTGTTTGGCTTGTAACAATGAGGGCAGGTCAGTTTTCTGCCGTCTTAGAACGATGCCAAAAGGGTAATGGCTAGTCCATTGATGTCTGGGCTGGTCAAGTAATACCAACATGACGATAATTGCGATAAATGCTGCTGTCAGATCGCCATAATGTGAGTAGAAAGACGTATAATAGATGAATTTGCACCTTGAATGTCAATAGTTTGTGGAATGTCTTTGAAGCCTCTGATGAGATTTTCTGGCATGCATTGGCTGATAGTAGATGGTAATTTTACGCAGGTATTTGGATCTCGGTGATGGGATCAATGTTGTTCCATTTTCTTTTGAACGCCAAACTCGAAGCTGCGAAGCAAACGTTTAATGCCAGTTGCTTTACTTCATTATATAGGTATTGATAACAAAAGAGTTATTTGTCACGCTGCTCACCCGGACACAATAACGATAGGCCAATAACCTTTTAGAATACAACCAGAAGGTTCTAATGCAAAATGGAAATGTAATAAATTTAGCTGGTCAAATCAAAAGACCTGCACTTGACTAATGCATTACTACTCATAGTCGTATATCACAACGAAACGTGATATATATACAGTAGTCGCTCTGTGTAGAGGAAATGACACCAACTGACAGAAAGTCACATTTTACTCAGCCCCAACTATGCATACATATGACTTAAGTCTGTATCACTAACACATATGTACTTGTATAAGACAAGAACTAATGATGTGCGTATGGCATTGCCACATCACATTTACCAAGGGTTGAATGCTCATTCATGTTTGGTCACAGCTCGCTGAATATGCAAGAAAATAAAATAAAATCACCATTTGTTGGATATCAAAACAGTACAGCATTGTCATATTTCAAATCGTGCGTTATTATTTAGGCATAACCTACATACAACTAACACTAACCAGATTCACCTGATGTGAATCTGGTTAGTGGACGTTTCCGTTTATCTACTCGTACTATGACTAATAGTGACTTGTCCGAAGCGTCACCGCTCGAATAAGGCGGCTTTAAGCTACAAAGATCTTTCCCCCTTTATCACTGATAAATACATGACAACCTCGTCAATTTTATAAGTACATAAAATCCCACTGCATTAATGTCTTTTAATAAGCTAGATTATAATTGTTGCCCTTTTTTGTGCTATCTATATATAGATCAGCGGCGGCAGCCATGTTTTCGATACATGACCACCCATAACCCATGGTATTGACATGTAATGTATCGGTTGCTACACAGTCACACAGGTACACGCATTTCTGAGTAGATATACAACTTTACGGGCATGACACGTTCTCCTGGAACACTGCATTTATGAGAGAAACTTTAACGTTTGAAGGCGAATTTTCCTAGCGAAGATAACTCTTGGCATAAATATGTGCACTGAATGACACAAAGCAATGATCAACCGCACAGCAGGGGGATAATTGTAAGTTTCTAGATTTTAAATATTATGGCGGACTCGGGAAGAGTAGAAATGCTGCAAAACGAGTTATGTGACAGCCATTTTGGGTGAATGAAATTGTGTTTTTATTTGAGGCAGTAGGGTAACTTGATTTTGTATTGTATGTCACCATGGACGGTTGATTTCGAGAGTTTTACCGCATACCACTGCACGTGAAGAATATTTCATTTGAACATTGTCTGAATACATCTCTGTGAAATAGATAAACAACAATTGGTTAAAAAGTAATCCCCACATCTGGATAGCGCCATACGATTAATAAGACAGCTAACCTGAACAAACACATAGCAATTTACAGAGGTAGCGAATAGAATACTGATCGGTATATGTGATTACGTGATACCAGTGGGAGAATAATATCGCCACAAAGTATTTATCTGTGCTGCATCGAATGTTCCATCAATGAAATATATACTGTCATCATGATGTAACCGCTATTTATGAGAATTGTTAAAATTGCTGTGCTTGTATCGAAACGCAGAGTACACATTACAATGTCAATTTTGCCACATCCATTAACATTTGCCATGAAGCTTCAGAATTCTTTTTTAAGACTTGACGCGTGCTGCTTAATGTCTGAATAATTAATAGTTTACTCTCATGCGTTGCAGTATGCATTTTGACAGGTGGATTCTGTTACAAAACATTTGACTCCTTTCATTATAAATACGATATTTAATTTTTTGCCGACCGTTTTCCGATTTCAATATTATTCAGTCCTATGCAAAGCGAATTCATAAAATATGCAGACAGTTGAAGCCTATATTGCGTATCTGTCTCGCTCACGTGTAGTGAATATATGTTGTTTCTAATCAGTGCCTACAAAACGACAAGTGATAATGTGTTGTTTGGGGCTTAATTCTTATGCTCATGATCACCCCGTATTATGCGTAGGCTCTGTAGAATATATATAGAGAGTAATTGACTTTGATGTTGCGGAAAGTTTCGATTAACGTTTTGTGGACACGACATTTGTGATGTGTCCATCATCAGCTGGCAAATGTGCGTGATATCCATTAACTAAACTTCACGTACTTATTCTCATTGATTGAAGACCGTCAATGAAGGGAATACACATGCTTCTGTGTTGCACTGGCTATAATCAAAATGCTTAGAACCTTCACATGCCATCTCTGTCCTCTGGCGCCCGTCGTAGAAGGCTTAGTGGTCATGTCAAGAGGAAAACGTATGTGTATGTTTAATTGTCTTGCATCGGAAGAAGTTATGTCTTGAAAAAAAGGAATATGCTTCATATTTTGGCATTTTATGGATGATTAAAATAGGGCATCTTTCAAATTAGCAATAATCTTTCATTAATTTCTGACAATTGCGACCAACTTGCAGTCGTGCTGCAATTGGCTTTAAACGTAATATGCCATATACCTGCTCTATCTGATGCTTACTACGTACCATCAAAAAGCAGTTATATATATGTAGTGTACTGCAGTTGCTACAGTCATTATATCATAAAACACATTCATATAGCTATTCAGGAGTATCACAACCGAACAAAGAATAGCACAATGGTTGTGACAAATGCTCACGGTCAATAGTCCATTCGCATTGACGTATCGTTATATAATGCAAACAACCCACACCGAAGTGATAACATTTTGAAAACATAATTATTTCATTAGCATTACCTCTGCGTAACAGCAGGTACTCAATGTTTAACAATACATATTTTATGGTTGCTGAACAATGGCAAAGTCATTTGTTCCATAACGCAACCGAGAACTTTTTAAATCCATGACACGCTATATGATGTATTATATTTGAATAGATAGCTTCATTAAAACAAAGTTAGTTAGATTATTTAGTAAGGGTTGAAAAGAAATAGCCTGTGTAATCGTATGTTTTCTTCCATACATTTTCGGCATCTTGCAATCTATTACGCCTAATAGCTGCTTGAGAACGAATCACTCGTGCGAAATCACTTTTTAGGCTCAACCTTGTTCGAATGTGATGAACATACAAAAAAAAATGTTATAGACCGGCGCTAATAAAATCATATGCTCTGAAGCAGTAAGCTAATGTCTATATAATACTTAATGTTATCGGAGAACCAATCATCGTCACTTACTTAAAATTGGATGATTGATCACTAGCTTTCTTCTATTCGAAAGACATTGATGATTTCAAAGCCCAACCTTAACCCGTTCAGACATTCATTATTTCACAATAGTACATAACCTTGAAAAGGTCAACAGTAGCAAACTTTCCGTTAAAATGTTGACAATAACATTATGCAGCTATTTTTGTGGGAGACGGCAGGGCAGTTTTATGTTCAGAAGTCAAATTAATGGATGGCTTATTTGACAGAGACAGCGCCTTTGGAGCAATTCTTTCAAAAGGGTAAATCCAATCAAAACTATACCTACGTGTCAAGCAAGTTGTCTGATTGTATTAATCGGCTTCAATCGTTTTTCACTTGATTTGATTTGTGATTTGGCTTTTCAAATCCAGAGCAGCGCATGCTGCAATCAAACCATGTATTTCATCCACACGCAATAACGTAGCTTCAGTAGTTGGGACAACAAACAGTCGATTGCGTGTGCTTAAGACAACTCTGATGGCTCTATTTATGTTCATGTGTTATACCTGTGGTTATTGCATGCATAGTACTGCTTGAGGTAATGATATTGCGAACATTGCTAACAAACCTGCGACTTCTGTTGAATTGCCAATCGGTAGTTAATAACAAAGCTAGTCTCAATTGACATATTCAGCTTTCAAACACTTAATAGAGGCATGCCAAGGTGCAAAACTCTTTGCGTTTTAAGATAAAACAAATGGTTATCATGTGAGTCATGCGTTGTGGTTAACACTATGCAAGTTTATGTATATCATACCATTTAAAATAATTGCACTCATAATAATTGACCTAAAGTGATTGCCGCTTAAGAACGATTTAAGATTCTTTCTCATATTTAGGTTAAACATAAGTGGCCTGATGAATATGCCCTTCATAAAAATATTACAGTTATCACAATCGATTTCCCAGTTGTAGAAAGAAATTATTCTGGTACTTTTTTACTATCGTGCCTTGGTTTTCAGACTGACGTATTTCCAGAATATTTGTGGAGTAGATTTTATTTTCTCTGCACCTTACTTCATTTCGAGGTGCACATCTTGTCTCATTTCCGGCCCGGCCAAATTCCATCAATGTTTTGTAAACTGTTTCTCTATTTGGACCAAGTCTTATATTTGTGCTTCACAATCCTGATCCTCCCTTGATTAAACCAACCAAGTCTTGGTATATCTGACTGTGCACTTTTTTCGTTCTAGTACAGACTGGTGACTTTATGTTTCCATTAATCAGCCTTTTCCTGATGTCGTACAGGATGCATGCTAGGTGGCCAGATGCAAACATATTTGAGAGGTTCCTGCTGCTTTTTTGTCGCTGCAAATGAGATCGCCATAAATTATCATATGCATATGAATGATAAGGTTTTCAAATTGACCTTTTCAAATATCATTATTGTTTACATTTGATGTTATCTGCACACTTTTTTTTAAACTGCTCTACGGTGCGGATATTTTCCATGTTACGTTCTGCTAAATCTTTTAATATCAATCAAGTCTAGTATTTGTGCTTCATGGCCTTTGTTGTCCCTTGGTGTATTAATGCAAATCCTTGTGAGTCTGGCAGTACGTCTCTTGATGTTGACACATTCTGGTATATTGCATCAAATAGTCTATCTTGTCCATTTAGCCTTTGTTGTTCTATTCAAATAGGTTTTAAAAGTCGCGTAGCTGCCTATACTATCATATTTGATCTTTTCATAAAGGTTTATCTATTTCATTGTCCTGGTTACATCTGGATGACTTTTCATTTTCTATTTTGTTAACCATATGGTAAATTGTGCCCAAATCAAAACTATTATGGCTTTCATCGGTCATCGATCCATCGTTTGTGAATGCCACATCTAAAACATTGGATTGCCAATTGTTTCAATGATGTGTTTGAAACAATTATAGACATACTTAAATACGTCATTGAATGCATCAGCAAAATCCTTTGCAAAATAAATGCGACAGTCTGGTTAAATCAATACTGCCGTTGCAGCACATATCTGGATGGTTGAAATCACAGGGGCGCAGTTCCCAATGTTGAACGCCGAGCCGCTTCGCAGCGCCCACCTCTCAAACTATGTATTACAATACATCAGTTGCCTCACCCCTCCCTCATTCACACGGGAAATCTATTTCGTTCACTCGGGATATAGCGATCAGGGATTCTGATGCACTATATAAACTTTTCATCAACCAAGCATTCCGCCCCTTGATGATTGACTTTCAAACGATTATGCCAGACAAAAGATGTCTGATTCGTAATTGAATACTGCTGTTTCCTTTTTCGTTCGACAGTGTTGCATCATTGATATAATTGCCTCCTGATGAAGGTATGTAAATAAAACCCTGTTATTGTTATCTACGGCGTCAATGATTTTACTGTAGCGTGTAGCTATACGTTTTGTCGGCACTATTGGCAAAATATATGCCAGATGTCCAATGGCACAAATATTACTTGGTTGTCTAGTGCGGGAGGCCATTTTAAACGATAATGGCTATCCAATATGAAGTTCAGTCGAGGGAAAAACAGAGGAAACTATGCAGTCAATATGCATAAAAAACCTTTAACATATAAATGACGAAGGAACAACTAACACACTTATTAACCCATTAATGAATATGACCAGTGCAAAGAAATATCCTCTAATTACACCAATAACCCACATCGTATACATAATTTGGTATTGAATGAGTCGTAGCCATGAAATTAAACATTTATATGAAAAGGTGGCCCTACAGTGTGATCATCATGATATGTGGTCGGTTACATCACATTGTGTGGCAATTGAATAGCATATTTAGAATGATATATGTTTTGGGGACTATGATCACCTATGCTTTTCCGGGATCAAAACGTCTCCTCATTTTGTAGAAATAAAGGATAATGCAGATTGTTGCTTGTATTCGGAGAGAGAGAGTGCGCATATTATTTCCATAAATAATGGGTCATCAACTGTAAATTATTTAGGCCCTATTTACCGTCTGTGTCCAAAACGTTTTGTCGGCACTATTGGCAAAAGATGTGCCAGATGTCCGATGGCGCGAATATAATTTGTTTAACCGATACTCTTTCCTTTTTTTCGTGTGCAGTCATGGCAACTTAATGAAGGTATACAAATCTAACCCTGTGAATGTTATCTACGGCGTCAATGATTTTACTGTAGGGTGTAGCTATACGTTTTTGCCAGATGTCCAATGGCACGATTATTATTTGCTTGACCGATACTTTTGCCATTTTTCGATGTGCAGTCATGGCCACCTAATCAAGATATGCAACTCTAATACTATTAAAATGCTATGCGGCGTTTAACAATGATGATGTAACTACACAATTGGTCAACGTTATACGCTGCACATGTTCCAAAAGTTAAATGGTGCGGACCCTTTCTGTTTACCCGATGCTGTTGTCCAAACTACAATGTTGTGTTATCAAACCGGTTTGTTTATGCTTAACTACGGTTGTCTAGTGCGGGAGGCCATTTTAAAACGCTAATGGCTATCCAATATGAAGTACAGCCGAGGGCAAAATAGAGGAAACTATGCAGCTAATATGCATATAAATATAAAGCATATTGTCGTTACATATAAATGTTGCATGCCATTGTTTCAGATCGACGAAAGAACAATAAATACTTTTATTAACCCATTAAAGTATATGACCTGTGCAAAATCGTTATGGTATGTAGAACATTTTATTTGGGCTCAGTGGCGTTGTTGATTTCAAAGTAACGCTTGTACTGCCAGACAAAGAGCAAGCACAGGAAAATACCCTACTGTGAAGAAACCATGCCTTATTGTTGCAGGGCTGCATGAGTGCTTTGTTGAACATCATGCACCACAGCTGGTGCAGGTAGGTCTGAACCTAATGCACTCATTTATTCATCCAATACCCACAGCCTTTGTTCTTAGTCCATGGCTTGTCAGAGGGCGAGTAGTTCATTTGCGATTTTCTAGTTGGGGATATTGCATAATAAATGCTAGCTTTGGGCCAAGTCTAACGATTGCTCCGCGTAATGCCATCACATTTCTCTCTCAGTTTTCTCAGTCTGGTTTCTTTATACGGGTTTGTTCGTAGTGTAATCAGTAGCATTTTCATTTAATTCTAGTGCATACAACGTTGAGGCACCAGGTGGCATTTACAAACGACCAGCACGATTAAGCCATGCACACATAACGATAAAATATATTTACTTTCTGTGCAGTGGATCTAAGTGAGCCGCCAGACCGCCCCCGAGTTCAGCAAATACTCGAATGAATAACGCAATTGCACATTTAATTCCCCTGCAGTTCCGAGTTCACTTGTCAACAATATACCTTTTTATATATAATAGTTATCGCGGCAATATTAATATCCCAATCCTTCTGCACTCTTTAGTGTATTTATGTTTGGGTCTGATTATTGCAAACAACACTCGAGCATATCCTTCATTTAACGTTTTGAAAATGATTTATCAAGTGGTACATTTTTGTTACCATGTATTTCCTACTTTATATCAATCATTGGCATCGTTTACGACGGAAATAGCCAAAATGGAGGCGGTCAATGGCAGCGAGCCACTGAGATCCTTTCGTATGCAAAACATTTACATGCAAAGCATTTACACTTTCATCACATATTCTAGTGGGAAGTAGAAATGCCATTTGTATGAGATCCACGAGTACTGTATAAATATTGCAAACGAGCAAAATGCCTGACATTCCATTGCATTCCACATCTACAAAACGAATAAAGCTAAAAAAACATGCATAAATGACTGGCCTGTTGTATTAAACAGTTGTATTTGCAAAGTGTCATGCAAAGATGTTGTCAATTTTATAATGATTCATAGCCGACAATGGCGTTCATATCATCTAGTGCACGTTTTCTCAAGTTATTGTCTACTAATTGAAATGAAAATCATTGTCATTGTGCATAATCACCTTCATAAGCAAACTAGTCCTTATTCATATTCTTGCGATGTAATTATGGTTTACTCAACAAAGTGTATTTAACATCAACTAAAAATTGTTGATAGTTATTTCATTGTTTGTTGATTTAATGCTTATTTAGTTTTAGCTCTCTTGGTAAACTAAGCTATTTAAGATAAAAACACGTCATCTTGTTTTTCTGGAGGTAATAGTATAATCAAAATGCCACCATGCAGTAAAATAACGGAATTGCGCCGAACCTAAAATGTACGAAGCGAAACGATAGCCATGAGAATGTTGATTGGCATGGTTTACAAGGCATTATTCAAAGTGTCCCAGCGTTTCGTAATATAGGATGGCTTTTGTATTGGCTGTATGTCCCTTGATTGCATGATTTATTCATGACTGTAGAACAAATCATTGCATCAAGCCATGAATTTGGACAATATAAAAGATTGGCGTTTATAAACTCACCACCACATTCCTGTAATCATACCCTATCACAGAAGTTGCAATGAGAAGGACATAGGAGTGTTCAGGTTGTTATTAGGACTCATTAATCAGCCCCAATCACTGCAAACGTATTGGCATCGTGGGCGGCGACGAAATCTACGCCCATCGTCAATGACCGGTTGAATATATTAGTATTTTAAGACTCTCAGGCATTAAGGCCTGAAGAATACAATAGGTTTACAGGCAGCATATATCAAAATGTCTTTTCAGTTGCATGCTTTGATAAGTGAAGCACATTTTCATCACGTCGGCAATTGTGCTGAAAAAATAAGAGAAATCGCTATCTGTGAAAGTGAAAACCCTAGAGTGGGAAACAACCCATTTCTAACATCATAAAATACACACCTCTCCAAAAGAAAATTCAACGATAGCTTTTTGATTCATAGAGATATGTATTATTTCTGCAACAAATACGTTCATACAAGCTCGTGATTTAATTCGGCTCACCTGTGCTGAATCATTGCATGTTAAATTGGCATGATTTGTAATTCGCCCGCCAATTTGTTTAGAAAGTTGTGGGCATATATGTTCTGCTACTATTAAACCTTAACACCTACACAGACTAACACACACACTAATACTTACACACACACACGCACACACACACACACACACACACACACACACACACACACACACACACACACACACACGCATATATGTAAATATATTTATATATATACATGTATATACATATTCATAAACACACGTATATATATATATATATATATATAAATATATATATATATATATATATATATATATATATATATATATATATATATATATATATATATATATATATATATATATATAATTATCCTTATTGTTCGACCATGAAAATACATCCTCTCTTTGTCATGATTAACACCAGTCATTCGAATTGGCTTCCGCCAGCAATCATGGCAATTCATATGATGCAGTCATTATTATTTGACAGCGATTTGGCTGGGAACGTTGTGTAAAATGTGTTATATGCCTGGATATCTTAGATATATTATCAATCGCTTCAAATATTCACTGTCCCCTAAAAGTACTGCTTCCGTTGATACTAGGGTTAGGGGATTTATTCATTCTACCGATTTATGTGGGCGGGAAAATCGTTCATGCCAAAGTATATTGCGGAGATAAGGGCGATTTTAGGTCGACTCAATATTTGTTAAGGGGTACGCTTTCTACCAACGAAGGTAAATGTTAGGAAGGTCTTGTGTTTAATGTGCAAATTGGTCATTCGGCGATCTCGGCAGCGGCATCTACGCTACGTTGGATTCAGCGGCATTCTTCTATTAGTGGATATTAATTCTTTGATACCATTGTTGGGCATTCAGGGTGAATCATTACGTATACTTGAATATTAGTGGATATTTTCAATTTGTTGCGATGGCACAAGACGAGAGTTATCATTGTATTGAGTTGCTATATCAAGCCGGATCAAAATGGCCCTACAATTATGTTATTATTAGGTGCGCTGCGAGTGGCCTGGCAGTCAGAGCTGATACAGTCCAGTATGACCAAGAATATAAATGATTTAGCGCAAATTTGCATTGTGATATAGGCAATTGGTCATAATTGCACCGTGTATATGACCGTCCCGATTTGGTGGTCATCATTTTGTGGAGTCGATCATAAACGACTTTACCGCCGACTCACTGGGGTTAATCTGTATTCAAAACGATAGAGTTAAAGTGCATGTAACGTCATTTGGATTCCTTAATCGAAGTTATACTAGGTGTATATACGCGTGTGAAAGACGTTTCCGACCATATTTTCGTCCATTGATGTTATGTTGTGGGTTTTGTTCAATATTTCTCTCGATATTTTGGACCGTTTTGGCATATACACTAAAAACGACGGCTATTGGCTCCTGTGTTTGTGACGTCATATGTTACCGTCTACAGCCGGATAGCATGGTTATTTCCTCGTTTGTTTACATGGGAACTTTGATAGGTGTGAGCATAATCGTATTTCATACTGTCATTATGTACATCATATACCGCAACGACTCACATCATTCCATGTGGCTTGGAGTACTTGTTCGCCTAGCATACATTAAATTGTGACAAAATGCTATTACGTAGTGTGAAAACGTCAACCAAAGGGGACCGATCAATAATACAGGCAGTTCCGGGATACGGGGCTGCATCTCGATTCCAGGCCCGTTTCGTTGTTATCAATGATTGATTCAACTTTTACCTGTCCTGTTACGGAGAATATCTTTTCGTGTGCTGTTATTTAATTTATTTGTAAAACGATATCGCAAATGAAAACTGCTACTATATTAAATGGGGACTTCACTCGATATTTCGTTTTTGCAATATTTCGAATATAATTTCAATCAATTGCATTCTCATTGTCAACATATATTAATTTTCGTTATCAGTATATATTAATTTTATTTCAAATATTTGAACTGGTTTTCGGAGCCGAGACCTTTCACTGACTTTCGACTAAAGGCAGCATTCCATCGCTGCGACAATTTTCACATTATGTTTTTAAAATCAGCACAGAAACTCGACTTTCAAATAAGAAATGTAGGGATGAGAATAGTTATAGATTATCAAGAAACCATGGATCAAAAGCGCTGATCCGTGACCGTAAATAGCTATGAATTAGTACGACATCTAAGGCAAATCCTAATAAACCCTAATCAAACCCTAGAAGAACGTAATATTTGATTCATTAGATTGTTGGAGTCGTCCAGCATTGTAGCCCTTGTTTGAAATTTAGGAATAGTGCTTATGGTGAGAAGTGTGTTTTGCACACCTAGCGGTGCCTTTGTGTTCGCCGCCATTGGCAGCAAACACAGTCCTAAGCATTAAGGCGCTGTGCAGCAAACTGGTGTTACAATGCGTGCTGTTCTAGTACGATTAGCATAGTGGTCGAGATACAATACTGGGTAAGTGTTCGTCGGTTTCATTTTGATATACAACTCCTTGGTATTCATAACCTGGCAACTGCTGACACCAGTGCTATAATGAACTCCAATCAATAGGCCTTAGGTTTCCTAATATACAGGAATATAGCTGCATTTAGATCGGTGCGTTTGGACCTGCATACAAATAGCGGAAACGAGTGGACCATATTGCGTACAGCTGTTTGTTTGTGTTTGTGCGATTTGTATTATTTCGGAAACCTCTGCCTGATCATTTATTAGTAATGATATTTCAAAAACGCCGACGCAAAATAATGTGCCAGCATGCCCTTTTAGAGCATCTATCTATGAACCTTACTTTTATGTACACTTGCTTAATCCGCATTATGCGCCAATGCAAGGACACTAAGTAAAAAAATGGTTTATGTGCACTGATTTAACACACGGTGACGAATCGAAAGGAAGAGGGTTTAAGCCAACATAAAGACCTGCCTTGTAAATTTATGATAATGTAGATGGACTGCATAATAACACACTAAATATATCTAATCCTCTTGCTTAATTCAGCGCTGCTTCAACCTTCATGTCATTTTTGTCATAAATGTCGGTATTAGCCTATGCATTCTGCTGCAGCCATTCGATATGAAACATCAGCTTTCCAATGGGATGGATAGAGGCACACATGGCCAACGCGTAACAAAACTAAGCAGACCAATATTGCATGCCAAGGTTCATCATGTCTATCGACTTGCAGAGATTATTATTAGAATATGCATTATTGGAAATGCGCGATGATTATAAGGTATGCAAGCTTTTTCTATTGGCCGAATTGCTGTTGACTGATTTACTTATTACCTATCGACATTTGCATATTTGAATGTGTTCGGGTGGGTGTATGTGGGGCTGTGTATATATAACTCGATAATGTGTAAGTAAGCAACGTAATGCGTCAGTAAACAACGTTAAGTAAGAGACATAATAGGCAGACGTACGTGTTACACATATGCCATTGTCGGAATCTTGGTCTTGTTCTAGCATGAATAAAATCGTATATCCGCAGTAATGTTTGCATCTCTGAAATACGTGCTTTTGGGTGGCTCGGCACTTAGCTTGATAATTTGTCTATGGTGCATGCCATGCAAATAACTATTATTTTAAATCGTGATATCTTTGCGTTGATGTTTGTGACACGAAATGTGTTCTGATTTGTTTGAGGCCATCATTGCGCTACATAAAATGATGTCAACAGTTCACTGATAACATCATTGCGTTATCATTCTAATCAGCCATAAACATTTGCTTGCGACATAACGATTTTAGTCCTTAGCAAAATTAAGCGATGCTTTTGCAAATGATTCATAAAGGCTCATAACGGTGTCTGCCCACTTTATGAAGTGCAGAAATGTTTTATCCTCTCATGCTGAAACAATCCACAAAACGCATCGATGAATGTCGATTGGCAACATTTAGAGCGCTCAATAATTGGCGCGACTAGGCATCATTACACAAGCAGGTAGCTAGCGTTGATCGTTTTATCCAAGCACCTGGGAGGGGGGGACGAGGCAGATCTCATTGCAGCAGGACGAACAGTGTTGGTGGGAATTTGCGGGTTATTGTTGTTTAACCTGAGCGTAACAATCTTCGACAACATGAAACAACCGACGAACGCGCTGTGCCTGTATGCCCACAATGCAAAGTCGTTCTTTCTGTGTACTGCGCACAATTACTCATAACTACTACGGATATGATTTTTGTGGCTGGCAAGTTAAGCGACCTACACATTCCCCATCTGGGTCAGATTTTGCCGTTAATTCCAACCAAGCCTAGCTCCGCGCACATAAATATGACAGCATTAGATGTAAAAGAGTTGTTTAAATTCTCGACCATATTTGTTACTGAAAGCGCTATACCAACGTCCCAGGGCACGCTTACTTAAAACGCTCTATCCCAACCTTCTCTACGCCACCTACTCTCAACAGACCAAATAGGTTTACCAGGCTCTTTGATTCAATATAGGCTCCTAAGCTACTCTGCGTTTTAGGGAAATGTACGTGATTGTAATTGCTAAAAACGAAAATATAATTGAAACGATAACCGTCCAAAATTAGTGAGGAACATGTCACTGTAGCATATGACATTCCAACGAATACACAGCTTTAATCACCGGTCATCGCCCCAAAAGTTTAGACAATATCTGCAATCTATTATCTGTGATGTTCGTACCGCGTCAACAATGTACCACTCTCTCAAAGTTCTTTAAGTCGGTTTGCCCGTGACCCTATTGTATTGATCAGTTCCCTGCGTACGACGAGATGTTCAATCGATCGTGTTCGTACTCACGAACCAGGAATTGATTTGTGGAAAGGATGTTGACAGCAAACCGAAATCATAGACTAAGCTGTGCTGAGCAGAGTAGTCCCGGGACACATAGATCACCGAACAAAAATGAATTGGTGAGTTGAATGAGTGTAATGCAATATTACATTGCATCATTGCTATCTGGTAGGTGTCGTGAAGACAATTGGCATGCCAAACTCATATATTACGCAGTCGAATGGCGTTCAGTTTCTTTATATGTTTTGTAGAAGTATATATTTTCAATATGATTTACCTGAATGCGGTTCTGCATATTCTAAGCATAAGCTGATACATTTAGACTGATTTAGGCACAACGGTAACAGTTTCATAACAGACATGAGCACAACTGTTTAAAAGTTTGAAAAATGGACAAGGGGCTTTTTCATAAGAAGGGCACGTAGACCCGTTACACATATTTAGGCAACATCGGATGTGGAGTGATAAACTGTCATTGACCTTTCATTTCAAAGATGGACATCATATCGATATGCAGTTTTGCGATTCTCATCGCAGACTATATTTGACCTATTCAAGTTCACATATTTAGGCTTTATCTGATGCGGAATGATGTATAGACGTCAGTGACCTTTCGTTAAAAACATGGACATCTTATCGATATGCAGTTTTGTGGTTCTCATCGCAGACTATACTTAAACTCCACACGTGTACATTGCGTGATGCTGTTGTAAAAACCTAATGTTAGCAGGGTTAAAACATAGATAGCAGCAGTGTGTCCCCACTGCAAACTTGCTGCCCTCTGCGCTCATGTTTGTTAGCGTTGCTTGTGTTTGCGATGCCAGTACTGTTTGCTTCTAAAAAGGTATATTCTAAATGCTGGTAGAAGAGCTAACATTTATTGCTTTCCTCGTTTCAGACAGGCAGTCGGCTCATAGTTCAACTTACGGTTCATATATTTGGATGGGTATAGAAGGAATGGTTATGGAATAAACATAACCTGTATAGATTCCAATGTGTGTGTAGCTCATGCCACATCAGGATCAATAGCTTTTCAAACATGATAGATTTAATACAAAATCCAAACAAAAGCTCTTTGCTTATGAAGCTGTTTATTTAGGCAATATGTTATGACAATTACCTGCAGAGTAATGTGTCGGGTGGCAGCTACCAAAATGGTCTCACTGGATAGGATGATTTAGGTGGATGCCAAATAAGCACAATGAAACGTATTGATAAAGAGCACGTTATACACTTGCAAGTTTCGCTTTGGAGTTGGTAAAATTAATTGCCATCAAGACCCTGTGTTGGCGCACCATGACGTTGTTTTGTAATGTCCGGACAAGCTATCCTGAGGCCTGTTAATAGCTACCAAGGTCTAGTTTGCCGATGTTTCTTTCCAACTACGTTGACATTAGTATTTTTTCATCCTTAATGTTTATTCGTCATGTTTTACAATATTTAGGTGGATAAGATATATCTCACTAGTCCCCAAGTCATCAATTTTTTTGCGTCTTATAATTTTGAATGTACTAAGTCATAGTTTCATCCACATATAATATATGATTTTGTGCCTTCTCTGATGAATAGGGATGCATTCTTACTTATGCCGTTGGGTACATTCAGTAGTCACAATGGCGGTGGTATTACATGGCAACAGTAACGGTGAAATATTTTCATTATATTCAACCATAATTTACTTTTATCTAATTATCCTTAATGTTATTACGATTTAACCTATCCTCATATGTGGTACTCATCGATCACAGCTTTAAACATTAACTGGTGCAAAACTCTCCACCTTAACACAACCACATTAACATTATGTGTCTATTTAGAAATATGAGTTATGAAAAACAGATATTGCGTGCTCACCTCTCCGTTTCAAGTGTAAGTGTAAGTGAATAGAAGTTTGATGTCACGTTGTGTACTGCTTGAGTTACAATTCTATAGACCATAAAGTTTCAACGTCTAATTTGTTGCTCTCTGCAACTACCAAATGCCCGACTGACTGGACAGCAGGTGACGATTTAACGTAAACGTCGACCACAACTCTATTACGGATTTATGTAACGATTTAAACCCTAACATGAGATCAACGGCCCGTAGAAAAACGCCACATAAACGTTTAAAGAAAGAGTTGCTTACGACGTGTATGCGAGAGAAAGTTTATTGTTGAGCGCCAGGCACACAACACGCACGCACACACATACACACACATACACCAGAAAAGAGTTACAGATACATGATGTATACATACACAGACAGACATACATACATTTTTACATACATACATACAGACACACATACATACATACATACATACACACACACATACATACACACACACGACATACACGCACAGACAGACAGACATACAGACATAGCACATACATACATACATACATACATACATACATACATACATACATACATACATACATACATACATACATACATACAGACATACATACATACAGACATACATACATACATACATACATACATACATACATACATACATACATACATACATACATACATACATACATACATACATACATACATACATACATACATACATACATACATACATACATACATACATACATACATACATACATACATACATACATACATACATACATACATACATACATACATACATACATACATACATACATACATACATACATACATACATACATACATACATATACATACATACATACATACATACATACATACATACATACACATACATACATACATACATACATACATACATACATACAGACATACATACATACATACATACATACATACATACATACATACATACATACATACATATACATACATACATACATACATACATACATACATACATACATACATACATACATACATACATACATACATACATACATACATACATACATACATACATACATACATACATACATACATACATACATACATACATACATACATACATACATGCACACACACATTCACAAACCCGTAGGGTCACAATGAGATCGAGAACAGATCCCCCATCTCATTGGACATGGCGCTGGTGTCGTGTAACAATGTAGTATGCGCATATCGATATCCTGCTGCGGCACCATCAGTTTTCGTGGCTTAATTTCTCCATTTAGGTCAAGACAAGAGACTTAATTGCAGTCCCAGGCACTTGACGAGACCATTATCGTGAACTAAACTTGTTATTAGTTCTTTTGATTTAGTCACAGCTATTTCTGCCACGATCTTATATCAGCCATATAGTACTAGTCATATTTACACCAGCTGTGATATATAAAATTGACAGTTGGAGGCTTTCCGTAATGTCGTTGTTATTTGAATATAAATATAATCAGTGACAATGAATTGTGTAACATAAACTATTGTGATCTGACCATTAATTATTTTCGTAATTGGTTAAAAAATGATGGTGCACTATCTAGCTTATGAGAGTTGAAATGCAATGGTCATTTTCATACCAATATATGCAACATATTCACAGGTTAATCAATCGATGTTAAACAATCATATAAAGTATTATAATCAAATCTAATGAAAGGAGTGCGGTCATGTGAAAGGCTCCCAATTCATTCAATCATTCCAGTGGGTGCATTTTTATATCTATCTAGGGCAATTATGTAGGCAAGACTTACAGGATAAATGAGTATTGGCGAATCCCGACGTCACCTGCTGCGCTATGCTGAGTACCGGCACGCAATATGCCCATTGGATATTACTAAGTCTATTTCTGATCTATTCGCAGAGGATATTAACAGATTGCTCGGCGGTATTCTGGGCTTATTTTTTTCCTGGGCATATGGCGCGCCGGTACTCAGATTAGCGCTGCAAGTGACGTCCGAATTCGCCAATACTCAATTATGCCCCGTCATTATTCAGCTACATCAATTACCCTCAAAGTCTGGCCTACATAATTGCCCTCGATAAATATAAAAGTGCACCCACTAGAATTATTCAATGGATTGTAAGCATTCTTACACGACCGCACCCCTTTCATTAGTATTGACAAAAACACTACAATTTTGTTAAACATCGATTGCTTGTCACTCGCTGCACAAATGAGTATATGCTCTATATAAACATACAAATATCGTTCCTATTTTCTCGATCAATCAATCTTGCTGGTCACTTTATCAAAGCATTTGCTTGAATGGCAAATGCAAAAATTACTTTCCAACTCTCATCACCTACATTGTGCAAGACCAATTATTTATTAATCACGAAAATATTTTACCTGTGCAATCCGTTGTTACTAACTGTATACATATTCAAATTACAACAAAAATAAGGAACGCCTCTTACTGTCAACCTTATATATCACAGCTGGTGTAAATAGGGTTCGTACATTGCAGTTGTACGATCGTGGCAGGAATAGCTGTGACTTGATTAAAATTAGTGCCTACGTCTGCAATTAAGACTAATCCTGTCCTGTCCTAATTGGGGGAATTAACCAGAGAAGACTGATGCTGCCGCAGCCGGAAAGCGATATACACGTGCATAAAGTCTAATGCGTTCATTTTACCTATCTTATAATGCAGAATAAATGACTCCAGCGAGCACCGGTGACCATTTGATGCCATTAGACAGCTTTGTATAATGCTTGTAAGGAATCTTAAATGAGTTCCCAGGCCCACCCTATCTAAAAAAAATTATGCGGCAGATAAATCTTGTTGATTATACTTCCTCTTTCAAACATGATAACTTTGCTGTCTTTTTTTTTGTAATGAGGTTTAACCAAGCGCCTAACAGCGATCAATACGCACACATTGTGTTGCTGTTCGAACGCGGTGCCTGCATTTCTCCTGCGTTGTTAATTAACAACTGCATAATTGCTTCTAATGAGCAACCCATTGTGCATGCGAACACGTGTCGAAACTATCAACATGTTCCATAACCATGTGTATTCTCTAATGTATATGTCAGATCTACGAGGTAAAACGTTAAATATGCTCGTGATGAAGATACTAATAAACAGACAGTCCTCATAACATTTAGTTATCGGGTGTTGTGTCGGGCTTTTGACCCATTGTAATTTCACCAAGCGTTGGAATATAGAATGTACGACCCTTGGTAGCGTCGATGTTTCGTTGCCTGACTGGACAATGTGCTTCAAACCAAACTGTTCGTGGTATTCTGCGCAAATGTTGATTCCATATCAGTTGCATCTTACCTTATGACCCTATGTGGAACTTTCGGTTGCCCAACATTTTGGCTGCTGCATCAATGAAGGAAACAACTTATATGCCTTTTCTTTATTATTCAAAATTCTTTCTAGGATAATACTTGGATAAAGAAATCACTTGTGGAAAACGTTGGTTAGGTGCTTTTGGGTCCATGTACTATATCGCAGTCCTAACATAATATTAACCATTTCAAACATGAACATAATGATGACATATCAGTAGATCCTCATTAGGAGTAGATAGGACAAGGCACAAAATGCCATTGCTATAATCTATGTTAACACGAAAAATATAGCTATGCATCAATTTCCCAATTAATATACAACTTACGCCAGTGGGCAAAGAAAGGAAACAAAAGGCCGTCGACAAAGACAAAGTATATATTACCTCTCTAAATAAGCATTATGAAGAAAGATATTGGAAAAACTTTGGGGGGAAAGCATCAATACATTCAGCAAGGCATTTGCACAAAATACCGTTCCTACAGCAACTTTCTGTATTATTCGTTGCCCTGATGTATTCGTTGAGTAGCTGTTTCAATCAGCGCATATATGAATTTCATAACTCACTTGAAAATATCATACCATCGAACCATATTTTTCAATAGATAGCTTGCTTTACCAATGCTTATTGTGGAGAATCTTTGAAAAGTTCGAAATTGCAGCATGACTTAGATAATGATACATAATATGTATTTCGATCCATTGAAACATTATCATTGCTGGCTCCGTGGTGCAGAGTTGACTAGCAATGTAGTCAGCCAGTCATAGGTTGCCATTCGCAAATAATGGAAGCGTTCTGGCGCCCGAAATTATTCCATTTTCAATAACGAATCTAAAAAGTATGTATTGGTTGTTTGTATGGCATTTATTAGCTATATTCAGTTCGGCATATAAGGGAACGTAACAAGCGATAACATCCTGTGCATTTTGGCTATGCGATTCATATGCCGGACAAAACAATATGATATAGCATGGATTAGTTTTAAGGCGATTTGTCGTGTTTCTCCAAACTTTTAAACGGCTTCAGCATTTGAAATCTGTCCGTGGGTTTGAACCGAGTGATCCGGTAATCGGTATTGCCGTTTTTTCCGTCTATGTCTATGAGCAGCACCATGCACCATGCAAATGAGACAAGTAACTAATACACCGTCGACATAACCCTGTATAAAATGTTGACACTATAGTGCGAAAAAAAAGTACAAGGGGATATTGTTGGTAACGTCCACTCAAAAACATTGCGCTTTTAATTAACGCTAATGGTTTTACGCCAGTTGTGATTATTTATGTAAACAACCGTAGAGTTGAAAGCGTTTCATTGGACACTGGACACATAGAGTGAATATGATAATGCTGCCGTTATATTGGAGTAATCCATCGTGTCTAAATGACAACCTTATTTACGGCAGTCTCATTGTATGGCTTGTCAGAGTGCGAGTAGTTCATTTGCGAGTGATTTCTAGCTGGGCATATTGCATAATAAATGCTAGCTTTGAGCCCAGTCTAACGATTGCTCCGCTTAATGCCATCACATTCCCCTCTCACTTTTCTCAGTCTGGTTTCTTTATACGGCTTTGTTCGTGGTGTAATCAGTAGCATTTTCATTTAATTCTAGTGCATGCAACGTTGAGGCACCAGGTGTCATTTACAAATGACCAGCACGATTAAGCCATGCACACATAACGATAAAATATATTTACTTTCTGTGCAGTGGATCTAAGTGAGCTGCAATATTATCTGAAATATTGGTTAGGTGCCAGACCGCCCCCGAGTGCAGCAAATACTCGAATGAGTATCGCAATTGCACATTTAATTACCCTGCAGTTCCGAGTTCACTTGTCAACAATATACCTTTTTATATATAATAGTTATCGCGGCAATATTAATATCCCAATCCTTCTGTCCACTTTAGTGTATTTATGTTTGGGTCTGATTATTGCAAACAACACTCGAGCATATCATTCATTTAACGTTTTGAAAATGATTTATCAAGTGGTACATTTTTGTTACCATGTATTTCCTACTTTATATTAATCATTGGCATCGTTTATGACGGAAATAGCCAAAATGGAGGCGGTCAATTGCAGCGAGCCACTGAGATCCTTTCGTATGCAAAACATTTACATGCAAAGCATTTACACTTTCATCATGTATTCTAGTGGGAAGTAGAAATGCCATTGGTATGTGATCCACGAGTACTGTATAAATATTGCAAACGAGCAAAATGCCTTACATTCCATTATATTTCCACATCTACAAAACGAATAAAGCTAAAAAAACATGCATAAATGACTGGCCTGTTGCATTAAACAGTTGTATTTGCAAAGTGTCATGCAAAGATGTTGTCAATTTTATAATGATTCATAGCCGACAATGGCGTTCATATCATCTAGTGCACGTTTTCTCAAGTTATTGTCTATTGTTATTGTTATTGAAATGAAAATCATCGTCATTGTGCATAGTCACCTTCATAAGCAAACTAGTCCTTATTCATATTCTTGCGATGTAATTATGGTTTACTCAACAAAATGTATTTAACATCAACTGAAAATTGTTGATAGTTATTTCGTTGTTTGTTGATTTAATGCTTATTTAGTTTTAGCTCTCTTGGTAAACTAAGCTATTTAAGATAAAACACGTCATCTTGTTTTTCTGGAGGTGATAGTATAATCAAAATGCCACCATGCAGTAAAATAACGGAATTGCGCTGAACCTAAAATGTACGAAGCGAGACGATAGCCATGAGAATGTTGATTGGCATGGTTTACAAGGCATTATTCAAAGTGTCTCAGCGTTTCGTAATATAGGATGGCTTTTGTATTGGCTGTATGTCCCTTGATTGCATGATTCATTCATGACTGTAGAACAAATCATTGCATCAAGCCATGAATTTGGACAATATAAAATATTGGCGTTTATAAACTCACCACCGCATTCCTGTAATCATACCCTGTCACAGAAGTTGCAATGAGAAAGACATAGGAGTGTTCAGGTTGTAAGTAGGGCTCATTAATCAGCCCCAATCACTGCAAACGTATTGGCATCGTGGGCGGCGACGAAATCTACGCCCATCGTCAACTGGTTGAATAAATTAGTATTTTAAGACTCTCAGGCATTAAGGCCTGAATAATACAAAAGGTTTACAGGCAGCATATATCAAAATGTCTTTTCAGTTGCATGCTTTGATAAGTGAAGCACATTTTCATCACGTCGGCAATTGTGCTGAAAAAATTAAAGAAATCGCTATCTGTGAAAGTGAAAACCCTAGAGTGGGAATCAACCCATTTCCAACATCATTAAAATACACACCTCTCCAAAAGAAAATTCAACGATAGCTTTTTGATTCATAGAGATATTTATTATTTCTGCAACAAATACGTTCATACAAGCTCGTGATTTAATTCATTGCATGTTAAATTGGTATGATTTGTGATCCGCCAATTTGTTTAGAAAGTTGTGGGCATATATGTTCTGCTACTATTAAACCTTAACATATATATATATATATATATATATATATATATATATATATATATATATATATATATATATATATATATATATATATATATATAATTATCCTTATTGTTCGACCATGAAAAATACATCCTCTCTTTGTCATGATTAACACCAGTCATTCGAATTGGCTTCCGCCAGCAATCATGGCAATTCAAATGATGCAATCATTATTATTTGACAGCGATTTGGCTGGGAACGTTGTGTAAAATGTGTTATATGCCTGGATATCATAGATATATTATCAATCGCATTATATATTCACTGTCCCCTAAAAGTACTATTTCCGTTGATACTAGGGTTAGGGGATTTATTCATTCTACCGATTTATGTGGGCGGGAAAATCGTTCATGCCAAAGTATATTGCGGAGATAAGGGCGATTTTAGGTCGACTCAATATTTGTTAAGGGGTACGCTTTCTACCAACGAAGGTAAATGTTAGGAAGGTCTTGTGTTTAATGTGCAAATTGGTCATCGATTCGGCAGTATCTAAGCCACGGCCCGCGGCATTCTCATGGTACCATTGTTGGATTCAGGGTGCATTAATATTCTATTAGTGGATATTAATTCTTTGATATATTGTCCGTGTGCATGATTTGGCATTATTTATGCAGTCTATGAATCCATTCGTTGACGTATACTTGAATTATAAACAATCGATTAGGGTTTAATATCGCTTTCAACAACGAATATTGTTGCGATGGCATCCATAGGAGAGTTATCATTGTATTGAGTTGTTATATCAAGCCGGATCAAAATGACCCTACAATTATGTTATTATTAGGTGCGCTGCGAGTGGCCTGGCAGTCAGAGCTGATACAGTCCAGTATGACTAAGAATATAAGTGATTGCACCGTGTATATGACCGTCCCGATTTGGTGGTCATCATTTTGTGGGAGTCGATCATAAGCGACTTTACCGCCGACTCACTGGGGTTAATCTGTATTCAAAACGATAGAGTTAAAGTGCATGTAACGTCATTTGGATTCCTTAATCGAATTTATACTAGGTGTATATACGCGTGTGAAAGACGTTTCCGACCATATTTTCGTCCATTGATGTTATGTTGTGGGTTTTGTTCAATATTTCTCTCGATATTTTGGACCGTTTTGGCATATACACTTAAAACGACGGCTATTGGCTCCTGTGTTTGTGACGTCATATGTTACCGTCTAGCAGATAGCATGGTTATTTCCTCGCTTGTTTACATGGGAACTTTGATAGGTGTGAGCATAATCGTATTTCATACTGTCATTATGTACATCATATACCGCAACGACTCACATCATTCCATGGGGCTTGGAGTACTTGTTCGCCTACCATACATCAAATTGTGACAAAATGCTATTATGTAGTGTGAAAACGTCAACCAACGGGGACCGTGCAATAATACAGGCAGAGCTGGAACACGGGGCTGCATCTCGTTTCCAGGCCCGTTTCATTGTTATCAATGATTGATTCAACTTTTACCTGTCCTGTTACGGAGAATATCTTTTCGTGTGCTGTTATTTAATTTATTGGTAAAACGATATCGCAAATGAAAACTGCTACTACATTAAATGGGGACTTCACTCGATATTTTGTTTTTGCAATATGTCGAATATAATTTCAATCAATTGTTTTCTCATTGTCAACAGATATTAATTTTCGTTTTCAGTATATATTAATTTTATTTCAAATATTTGCACTGGTTTTCGGAGCCGAGACCTTTCACTGACTTTCGACTAAAGGCAGCATTCCATCGCTGCGACAATTTTCACATTATGTTTTTAAAATCAGCACAGAAACTCGACTTTCAAATAAAAAATGTAGGGATGAGAATAGTTACAGATTATCAAGAAACCATGGATCAAAAGCGCTGATCCGTGACCGTAAATAGCTATGAATTAGTACGACATCTTAGGCAAATCCTAATAAACCCTAATCAAACCCTAGAAGAACGTAATATTTGATTCATTAGATTCTTAGAGTCGTCCAGCATTGTAGCCCTTGTTTGAAATTTAGGATTAGTGCTTATGGTGAGAAGTGTGTTTTGCACACCAAGCGGTGCCTTTGTGTTCGCCGCCATTGGCAGCAAACACAGTCCTAAGCATTAAAGGCGCTGTGCAGCAAACTGGTCTTACAATGCGTGCTGTTCTAGTACGATTAGCATAGTGGTCGAGATACAATACTAGGTAAGTGTTCGTCGGTTTCATTTTGATATACAACTCCTTGGTATTCATAACCTGGCAACTGCTGACACCAGTGCTATAATGAACTCCAATCAATAGGCCTTAGGTTGATAATAAACAGGAATATAGCTGCATTTAGATCGGTGCGTTTGGACCTGCATACAAATAGCGGAAACGAGTGGACCATATTGCGTACAGCTGTGTGTTTGTGTTTGTGCGATTTGTATTTTTTCGGAACCCTCTGCCTGATCATTTATTAGTAATGATATTTCAAAAACGCCGACGCAAAACAATGTACCAGCATGCCCTTTTAGAGCATCTATCTATGAACCTTACTTTTATGTACACTTGCTTAATCCGCATTATGCGCCAATTCAAGGGCACTAAGTAAAAAAATGGTTTATGTGCACTGATTTAACACAACGGTGACAAATCGAAAGGAAGAGGGTTTAAGCCAACATAAAGACCTGCCTTGTAAATTTATGATAATGTAGATGGACTGCATAATAACACACTAAATATATCTAAACCTCTTGCTTAATTCAGCGCTGCTTCAACCTTCATGCCATTTGTATCATAAATGACGGTATTAGCCTATGCATTCTGCTGCAGCCATTCGATATGAAGCATCAGCTTTCCCATGGGATGGATAGAGGCACACATGGCCAACGCGTAACAAAACTAAGCAGACCAACATTGCATGCCAAGGTTCATCATGCCTATCGACTTGCAGAGATTATTATTAGAATATGCATTATTGGAAATGCGCGATGACTATAAGGTATGCAAGCTTTTTCTATTGGCCAAATTGCTGTTGACTGATTTACTTATTACCTATCGACATTTGCATATTTGAATGTGTTCGGATGGGTGTATGTGCGGCTGCGTATATATAACTCGATAATGTGTAAGTGAGCAACGTAATGCGTCAGTAAACAACGTTAAGTAAGAGACATAATAGGCAGACATACGTGTTATACATATGCCATTGTCGGAATCTTGGTCTTGTTCTAGCATGAATAAAATCGTATATCCGCAGTAATGTTTGCATCTCTGAAATACGTGCTTTTGGGTGGTTCGGCGCTTAGCGTGATTATTTGTCTATGGTGAATGCCATGCAAATAACTATATTATTTTAAATCGTGCTTTATATCGGATTTGCGTTGATGTTTGTGACACGAAATGTGTTCTGATTTGTTTGAGGCCATCATTGCGCTACATAAAATGATGTCAACAGTTCACTGATAACATCATTGCGTTATCATTTTAATCAGCCATAAACATTTGCTTGCGACATAACGATTTTAGTCCTTAGCAAAATTAAGCGATGCTTTTGCAAATGAGTCATAAAGGCTCATAACGGTGTCCGCCCACTTTATGAAGTGCAGAAATGTTTTATCCTCTCACGCTGAAACAATCCACAAAACGCATCGATGAATGTCGATTGGCAACATTTAGAGCGCTCAATAATTGGCGCAAGTAGGCATCCTTACACAAGCAGGTAGCTAGCGTTGACCGTTTTATCCAAGCACCTGGGAGGGGGGGACGAGGCAGATCTCATTGCAGCAGGACGAACAGTGTTGGTGGGGATTTGCGGGTTATTGTTGTGTTAACCTGAGCGTAACAATCTTCGACAACATGAAACAACCGACGAACGCGCTGTGCCTGTATGCCCACAATGCAAAGTCGTTCTTTCTGTGTACTGCATGCAATTACTCATAACTACTACGGATATGATTTTTGTGGCTGGCAAGTTAAGCCACCTACACATTCCCCATCTGGGTCAGATTTTGCCGTTAATTCCAACCAGCCTAGCTCCGCGCACATAAATATGACAGCATTAGATGTAAAAGAGTTGTTTAAATTCTCGACCGTATTTGTTACTGAAGCGCTATACCAACGTCCCAGGGCACGCTTACTTAGAACGCTCTATCCCAACCTTCTCTACGCCACCTACTCTCAACAGACCAAATAGGTTTGCCAGGCTCTTTGATTCAACACAGGCTCCTAAGCTACTCTGCGTTTTAGGGAAATGTACGTGATTGTAATTGCTAAATACGAATAATATAATTGAAACGATAACCGTCAAAATTAGTGAGGAACATGTCCCTGTATGCAAACTTGCTGCCCCTCTGCGCTCATGTTTGTTAGCGTTGCTTGTGTTTGCGATGCCAGTACTGTTTGTTTCTAAAAAAATATATTCTAAATGCTGGTAGAAGAGCCAACATTTATTGCTTTCCTCGTTTCAGACAGGCAGTCGGCTCATAGTTCAACTTACGGTTCATATATTTGGATGGGTATAGAAGGAATGGTTATGGAATAAACATAATCTGTATAGATTCCAATGTGTGTGTAGCTCCTGCCACATCAGGATCAATAGCTTTTCCAACATGATAGATTTAATACAAAATCCACACGTTTCCAACAAAAGCTCTTTGCTTATGAAGCTGTTTATTTAGGCAATATGTTATGACAATTACCTGCAGAGTAATGTGTCGGGGGCAGCTACCAAAATGGTCTCACTGGATAGGATGATATAGGTGGATCCCAAATAAGCACAATGAAACGTTTTGATAAAGGGCACGTTATACACTTAGTTGCAAGTTTCAAGACCCTGTGTTGGCGCACAATGATGTTGTTTTGTAATGTCCGGACAAGCTATCCTGAGGCCTGTTAATAGCTACCAAGGGCTAGTTTGCCGATGTTTCTTTCCAACTACGTTGACATTAGTATTTTTTCATCCTTAATGTTTATTCTTCATGTTTTACAATATTTTAGGTGGATAAGATATATCTCACTAGTCCCCAAGTCATCTATTTTTTCGTCTTATAATTTTGAATGTACTAAGTCATAGTTTCATCCACATATACTTTATGATTTTGTGCCTTCTCTGAAAAGTTGATGAATAAGGATGTATTCTTACTTATATCGTTGGGTACATTCAGTAGTCACAATGGCGGTGGTATTACATGGCAACAGTAACTGTGAAATATTTTCATTATATTCAACCATAATATACTTTTATCAAATTATCCTTAACGTTATTACGATTTAACCTATCCTCATATGTGGTACTCATCGATCACAGCTTTAAACATTTACTGGTGCAAAACTCTCCACCTTAACACAACCACATTAATATTATGTGTCTATTTAGAAATATGAGTTATGAAAAACAGATATTGCGTGCTAACCTCTCCGTTTCAAGTGTAAGTGTAAGTGAATAGAAGTTTGATGTCACGTTGTGTACTGCTTGAGTTACAATTCCATATACCATAAAGTTTCAACGTCTAATTTGTTGCTCTCTGTAACTACCAAATGCACGACTGACTGGACAGCACGTGACGATTAAACGTAAACGTCGACCACAACTCTATTACGGATTTATGTAACGATTTAAACCCTAACATGAGATCAACGGCCCGTAGAAAAACGCCACATAAACGTTTTACAAAAGAGTTGCTTACGACGAGTATGCGAGAAAGTTGTGCAATTTTTATTGCTCAGCGCTCAGACACACACACGCACACATGGACACACACATACACACACACGCACGCACGCACGCACGCACATATATTCATACATGCATACATACATACATACATACATACATACATACATACATACATACATACATACATACATACATACATACATACATACATACATACATACATACATACATACAGACATACATACAGACATACATACATACAGACATACATACATACATACATACATACATACAGACAGACATACATACATACATACATACATACATACATACATACATACAGACATACATACATACATACATACATACATACATACATACATACATACATACATACATACATACATACATACATACATACATACATACATACATACATACATACATACATACATACATACATACATACATACATACATACATACATACATACATACATACATACATACATACATGCACACTCACATGCACACACACATTCACAAACCCCATCTTATTGGACATGGCGCTGGTGTCGTGTAACAATGTAGCATGCACATATCGATTTCCTGCTGCGGCACCATCAGTTTTCGTGGCTTAATTTCTCCATTAGTTATTAGTTCTTTTGATTTAGTCACAGCTATTTTTGACACGATCTTATATCAGCAAAGTACTAGTCTTATTTACACCAGCTGTGATCTATAAAATTGACAGTTGGAGGCTTTCCGTAATGTCGTTGTTATTTGAATATAAATATAATCAGTAACAATGAATTGTGTAACATAAAATATTGTGATCTGACCATTAATTATTTTCATAATTGGTTAAAAAATGATGGTGCACTATCTAGCTTATGAGAGTTGAAATGGAATGGTCATTTTCATACGACTATAAGCAACATATTCACAGGTTAATCAATCGACTCCTAATGAGCAACCCATTGTGCATGCGAACATGTGTAGAAACTATCAACATGTTCCATAACCATGTTTATTCTCTAATGTATATGTCAGATCTACGAGGTAAAACGTTAAATATGCTCGTGATGAAGATACTAATAAACAGACAGTCCTCATAACAATTAGTTATCGGGTGTTGTGGTGGGCTTTTGACTCATTGTAATTTCACCAAGCGTTGGAATTTAGAATGTAGGACCCTTGGTAGCTTCGATGTTTCGTTGCCTGACTGGACAATGTGCTTCAAACCAAACTGTTCGTGGTATTCTGCGCAAATGTTGATTCCATATCAGTTGCATCTAACCTTATGACCCGATGTGGAACTTTCGGTTGCCCAACATTTTGGCTGCTGCATCAATGAAGGAAGCAACTTATATGCCTTTTCTTTATTATTCAAAATTCTCTCTGGGATTATACTTGGATAAAGAAATCCCTCGTGGAAAACGTTGGTTAGGTGATTTTGGGTCCATGTACTATATCGCAGTCCTAACATAATATTAACCATTTCAAACATGAACATAATGATGACATATCAGTAGATCCTCATTAGAAGTAGATAGGACAAGGCACAAATGCCATTGCTATAATCTATGTTAACACGAAAAATATAGCTATGCATCAATTTCCCAATTAATATACAACTTACGCCAGTGGGCAAAGAAAGGAAACAAAAGGCCGTCGACAAAGACAAAGTATATATTACCTCTCTAAATAAGCATTATGAAGAAAGATATTGGAAAAACTTAGGGGGGAAAGCATCAATACATTTTGCAAGGCATTTGCACAAAATACCGTTCCTACAGCAACTTTCTGTATTATTCGTTGCCCTGATGTATTCGTTGAGTAGCTGTTTCAATCAGCGCATATATGAATTTCATAACTCACTTGAAAATATCATACCATCGAACCATATTTTTCAATAGATAACTTGCTTTACCAATGCTTATTGGGGAGAATCTTTGAAAAGTTCGAAATTGCAGCATGACGTAGATAATGATACATAATATGTATTTCGATCCATTGAAACATTATCATTGCTGGCTCCGTGGTGCAGAGTTGACTAGCAATGTAGTCAGCCAGTCATAGGTTGCCATTCACAAATAATGGAAGCGTTCTGGCGCCCGAAATTATTCCATTTTCAATAACGAATCTACAAAGTATGTATTGGTTGTTTGTATGGCATTTATTAGCTATATTCAGTTCGGCATATAAGGGAACGTAACAAGCGATAACATCCTGTGCATTTTG
The DNA here is from genome assembly GCA_034190875.2 of Urechis unicinctus. NCBI lineage: Eukaryota > Metazoa > Annelida > Polychaeta > Xenopneusta > Urechidae > Urechis > Urechis unicinctus. Next base: position 12,440,429 of record CM067354.1, read on the forward strand.
GCTATGCGATTCATATGCCGGACAAAACAATATGATATAGCATGGATTAGTTTTAAGGCGATTTGTCGTGTTTCTCCAAACTTTTAAACGGCTTCAGCATTTGAAATCTGTCCATGGGTTTGAACCGAGTGATCCGGTAATCGGTATTGCCGTTTTTTCCGTCTATGTCTATGAGCAGCACCATGCACCATGCAAATGAGACAAGTAACTAATACACCGTCGACATAACCCTGTATAAAATGTTGACACTATAGTGCGAAAAAAAAGTACCAGGGGATAATTTGTTGGTAACGTCCACTCAAAAACATTGCGCTTTTAATTAACGCTAATGGTTTTACGCCAGTTGTGATTATTTATGTAAACAACCGTAGAGTTGAAAGCGTTTCATTGGACACTGGACACATAGAGTGAATATGATAATGCTGCCGTTATATTGGAGTAACCCATCGTGTCTAAATGACAACCTTAGTTACAGCAGTCTTATGCAGTGCATTTATTGTAATCAAATAAGCACTTACCCCTTCATCCTCATAATTATTACTAGCATATGGAGTGAACTATTCTGACAGATATCAATAAAATGGTCAAGTGATAAGAAGCGCGAGATCTGAACGAGTAAAGGGCTTATAGAGAAATACAGAACGTGGGTCCGGGCAGAAAGCCAGAGGCGCGAGGGCGTGCAGTGGGAATCGGACGACGGAATGGGAACAACGAATATGCGGTGTCGGGAAGAAGCAAAGTTGGCTAGTATCTTATGTAGTCAAATAATAGGGTACCACATGTTAGTTTAGTTTAAATCGCAGTTACGTTGACGATAATTAGATAAAAGAGTAAAAAATTGCCTTTAAGGCCTGGCAAGTTCAGAACTGTTACATGTGACATTCCATTGAACTATCAATTATAGGATTTGCAAAGATATATTAAATATGCATGAAAACGTCACTTGCTATTTTTATGATAACTATTGTTGCTATTGTAGCAGTTATTATAAATAGGTCGACGGGAGATGCTGACTTTAACCACCAACGTACAACAGCTAATTTGGTCACGATCGGACCCATGCATCAGAGATCAGGTGCAAAACAACATTGATAATAGGCACAGAGGGACATATCTCGGTGTCCTTATATGCACTCGTTTCGTTTTTCTTCATAGGCATAGGCCTTTCAGGTGCTTATATGACCTAGATACTTATATGCTTATTGATGTGATTGATATCGAGGTTGTTGAGGTAATGCATATAAAATCACACTGCAGCAGTGTCATATCTTGAAATTAACACCGTTTCGATATCGAGCATGCACTAGATGACTGACGACAAAGCAGCACAAATATCGAAACGAAACACCTTGCTCAGATGTGTTGTCACACAATGTATTTAGTTTTTCGAGACACGACCACCAATTATGCAAGTCATTTGTTAATTATTACATACACATAACCGCGATGCATAGGAATTTCAGTAAGATGACGCAAAATGTTCCCAGCCATGTGATGCACAAGTTTCCCTTCGCAACTGATGCGATTGTGACTTCCATGTTCACATGAGCGACGCATTTCATTATCTTCGGCAATCAATAGCATCTGCCTTCCTAAAAGTTGACCACAGGTAATGGGTGTACAAGTCCTCCCATTACAGATGTGACTGCTGACTATTAATGTACGGCGCCGCAAAATGTGTGTTACTGCAAGCTAATGGACAGATGACTTAATGTGTCTAATTGTTGATTTATATTATTCGTCGATGATATATGTAGATGATATTTAATGCGTATCGTCTAGAAAAGCATGGCTATATGGATGCACGTCGTTACATCTTTAATCTACACCAGTACAGCTCTGGTTCTCATGCAAAAGATGTAGAAAATAGCCTATACATTTAGAAATTCTGTCTTGCTCGCCACTTTGCATCACACAACAGACAGAATATCTTGTTGTCACGTTGTGCTTAGAATATCATTTCCCTTGATGTACACAGCCACAATCTTCGTAATTCTACACTCCTTCACATGAGTTGCTTTTGGTCTTATATCTGGCAGCAGTCGACGGGATGTGTCCCATAAGGTACATACCTGCAAACATGGCGGATGTCTTGGGTCATGAATCATTCCTCGCGGTGAATGCTGCTGCATATCAGAGCGCATTCGTGAGCTTAACTATTTTGTTTCAAAACGTTCATCAGTGTTATGGAGAACTCTTCTTCCTCAGGTGTGCATCAGCTTTCCTTAGCAAACAGGACTTTGTATATCCCAAAACGTGTCGATATAACCCTATTTCTTAAAAATAGCGACCTAGTGCATTGTCTACCTTGTAACGCATGGACAAATTGAAATTAAGTGTTTGATATTCGTCCAATCATAGATACTGATACGGAAGCTCTGTGGACGTTACTTGAAATCTGATAGCCGACTACAATACTTTTACAGAGATATTGATTGAATACAAGGCGCATGGCATAGATTATGCTGCATATGTGAACATTGTACAGAACAATACTCGGTTTCTACCAACCTAGTAGATATTGGCGCTTTTGCAACAGAACAGCAGAACACATTGGCATTGGAAACTTTTCGTTACCAGGTGTCGATATCTATATAAATAACTGATATGGTGTTGTTCCGTGCTGTTCACTTTAAACAGAACGCATCCACAATTTTAATAGTGATAGAGCATTAACCGCGATCACTGAATGCACATTGAATTCCATAGCAATCTCATAGTGTAAAAGTTGCAGATATTTAAATATAATATAATGATCAAATCGTCCAGTGTTATGTGAGCGACTAGGGATCTATCTAAATGATACCTAGTCGTGGTTATAGAATTTACACCAGGAAGTGCTTTGATTGCACCATTAAAGTATCATCACAAAGGTAAGGCATCGCCTTGTTCAAGATAAACCAACATGATAAAAATCAACTTCTACGCATATTGACAAAGCATAGCAGCCCAGTAATTGTACTTCCCCCCACAACTTACTTAATACAATATCGGATTTTTTGAACGAAACAGAAATATCCTTTGTGCGCATATCGCTTGTATTTCCATATGTCGAAAGTGAATTGAACAAACGCTTGGCATTTTCATTCGATTATATTCTAAACAAATAACGGAGTATATTGCTCTGTCGTGCGACTAATTGGATTGAATTTGATTCACTGTGCTTGAATCAAACGGCTCCCGATTCACAATCATATACTATACATCTAATACAGGATATAGGCATCGACTATGGTGTAGTGCGATCTGTTTTTGGAAAATGGCATGAAACGTAATGAATAGGAGTGTAATATATGTTGGATAAGCATAGCAACAAATGTAGACTTTGACGTACTTGTCAGTGGATAAATGATCTTTCTGTTTTTCTAAAGGGAGTAATGATATATAATCGTGCGGTAGTAATGACGACAGAATGCAAGTTATGTCATGGCATAATTATATTTTATTAGGACTAGACAATAAAATACCATCACTACCCATGGGGGATTACCGAGAGTATATGTTTATGCTGCGGTGCTCATGGATGTTTCCCATTGCACACAATAAAGCTTTGCATCTAAGATTCAAAGTATGACTGTATTATCACATCGGAATGATTGTTTATATCAAGTGCACCATTGATAGCGCACCGAACGGAGGCACATGCTTAACATAGCAATCCAGCATACTTCGTTTCTGGGTGTTTATTAGAACCAACAGAAGACTTAGCAGTTTTGCCGTGCTCAGTGGCTGATATTTGGCGAGCACGTGCTTCGTCTTGCGGTCGACTGGAATATATGTATATATATATATATATATATATATATATATATATCGATATAGACTAAATATATATATATAGATATATATATATATATATATATATATATATATATATATATATATTATATATATATATATATATATATATATATATATATATATATATATATATATATATATATATATATATATATATATCTCTATATATATATATATATATATATCTATATATATATATATCATATATAAATATATTATCTATATATATATATATATATATATATATATATATAGGGTTATATATATATATATATATATGTCAGCTGCAACAGATATTAGGAAAATTGCATTATCTAGTATTATTATAAATAGCTTTATTGAGACCTGGCATGACAGGGTTCTTATTGTATTTCAATTATGTACGTCTGCCTTAAGCATTTCTTACTTTTGCTTTTGGCTGAGATAAGTGAATTTGAGCTTTTCGTCAGTTTGCCTCCTTTATGCTTTTGATCTTTTGATCTATAACTGGACTGACAAATAGGCACAAAAAAGGGTTAGTATTACATATGCTGCATATGGCTTCATGTTCGTAAATAAATATATTACCCGACCACCATTAGCTCAGATACACAAGTCAAAATGTTGCAAGGAACGAATTGATTTAAATGATCAAGAAAGCGTGTCAGTTTACTAAGTATTCGAGCGTTAGGAATTCGCATAGAGCCATTCCATATTTTTGTAACCAAGTGCGCCATCCCAGAGTATATTACGGGGGTTTGGGTTTAATGTGCGAGGTTAATGTCGTAGTTACATTTGGATATATCGGCATGTGGCGTGTCAGCCTTGCCAACGTCGGATGTATCATGCAAATCATAAAATGACATCAATATTTAGAATATCCGTCTTAAATACTTCACACTAATGCGCTGTTTTATAATCTCACAAATGCGATAAGCCGAAGTCGAGACTTTGTCTGAGCTACTAGTGTTTTGTTTACCAGCAATCTGTACTGCACGGTTAAGATAAATATGAAAAATCTCGGGTAAAAGTTCTGTTCGCTCATAACTCTGTTGACCCGACAAAACTGGTCAGCTGTATCTCATTTAATCTCGTTAACATACATGACCTCCACATGAACCCCTGTCATGATATACAAGGAAAAGCGAGACTCACCAGCGCCAATATGTTTTTATCTCTACCGTTAACGTATAACGTGGTAAATTGCTAATGATGATAACACATATATTTTCACACTGTTCGGCATTTTGTTGCTTGTTTGGCATCGGATTTACTTCCGGTATTGTGCTATAGATGAAATGATAATAAGTGGGATAGCATTATTTGGTAAGATAGCCTTTGTGATCGAATAAAACATTGCACCATACTTGTGTCTGTAAGAAGTTCGTGTGCAGAGCAGAACGTGACCGAAAGGTTGACAATACCATAGTTGTTTTATCATACATTAACCTGCCACTGAGGCCTTCCGTAAAGTTAAGAAATCTTATATGTGTGTGTTTATGTGTATATACTTGCATTTATATGTGTATATATGGTCGTGTATGTGTATACATATGCGCATACTGAAATATATGCCTATTTTTATATATATCAATATACAAGAATATGTTTGTATTAATATGTATAAAGAGGAATGTGTATATATACACCCACAAATATATATTTATATATATATATATATATGTGCATATATTTATTTATATATGCTTAAATATTCATATACCAATACATACATTTATATATATGCATACATAAATCGATGCATACATGTAAACATGTAAAACATTTCATATTAACTTTTGTATAAGGCACATATGGATCGTATCAACCATCGCGCATTGTTCGGAAAGCGAACAATTATTCACAAGTGTTTTGATGATGTGAGAGCGCAATATAAAGCGGCATTCAAAACCTACCCTTGCGATATTCGGCGATGGCTTGGTGGTTCAGGAATTCAGCGAACATTATTGGTATGACTGAGTGAATGCGTTATGGCGGGCCTGAGTCAAAGTTAACGGACATGTGAGGCTGTATAAGTCGCTTTCAACAACAACTGTTGTAGATAAGGATGGTTGAGATAGTTCCTCACCGCAGCAAGCAGCTAGATTGATCGGCAAAGTCTGAGTAATGGTGTCATCGAATTATGTAGTCAAAGTGACAGTATAGAGAGAGATAGATATATAGATATATATATATATAGATATATATATATATATATATATATAGATATAGATAGAGATATATATAGAGATATATATAGATATAGAGATATATATATATATATATATATATATATATATATATATATATATATATATATATATATATATATATACATATATATATATATATATATATATATATATCTATATATATATATACATATATATATATATATATATATATATATATATATATATATATATATATATATATATATATATATATATATATGAATATATAAATATGAATATATATATATGTATATATTTATACGATGTTTGAGCATTTTGTTAACTCCTATTAATCATATATGCCATTCGGTCCAAGAGTTATCTTCACAAATATCGATGTCTAATCTATACGCCGCAAACGTATACAAACTCTCCTGCTTAACAAATGTGCGTCTCAAAGTCATTAAGAATTGCTATATTACTAGCTCGAAGCCATTATCGTTATTTACCGTGGTATGACAGGAAAAAACTTATCTACCTGTGAAACAGTTAAACCAGATGCCATAACCTTTTTCAATTGTATACGTGCCTTTATTTTTGTAGACCGTACTACTAAAGTAGCCCGGATATGTCCCAAATATACGGCGCGTATTGCCCGTAATTAATGCGTATCCGGCATCGTGGACCAATTAAAAATGCTGGCTCTCTAATGATGTATTATATTTCTGAAAAGGTGTCAAATGGTGTTTGTAACCTTGGTAGCAAGCTTGCTGTCAAGACATTAAGGACTGTTTTTGTTTTGCAAATATATTAAATATATTGAACTCAAAAATATATTCAAAACTGCTTAGGGTCGAAGAAAGTTTTATGACGTTCATAATACTCACAGAAAGGCCACATGGGGGATTCAACTCCTTGAATACTGCCATAAACTTTTGCATTTGCCAGCTCATCTCGACGTGAAAATCAAAAATACATGACAAATGGAAATAATGCTGTAAAATCGTTGAATGTTCTATGGCTGTGCTTTGATAATATGATAGTAAGGGACATGTCAGTCCTGAAACAGCCCAATTCTAATGCGCTATTGTCATTCGAGCATTCGCTCTCTTAATAGTGATGACAGCTTCATTGCACTTTAGACAGTAAAAATGTCTTTATACAAAATGCAGCACAAGCATTATGGTAGGCTGATGGCGTTCGCTGAGTTGCCAGCGGAAGCTACTTCAAATAGCTAGCGTTAATCATGAAAATGAGAGGAAGTATCTTACACACCAAGGTCAAACAACGAGGCAATTGCATGGACGATTCCCATTAATATGTGCTAAACCACCACAGAGCGCTCCTCTGTGGCTCTGCTTATTTCACAAATCTAGCACACTGTGTGTCTATATTGTGCGGTGGATACTCAGAAGAAAAGTACAACCAGTTATGGTCATTTATATAACAAAGCCGATAAATGGTTATGGAACTATAGCATCGTCTTCACATTGATCTAACTAATTTATCGCACACTGAGTGAGTAGGCTTTCTTGACAACATGTGGGTAATAAAAGGGCTTCTGTCAATCAAATAGCTAAATAAAGTTGGTGGCCAAACCATGTTGCATTTAAACAGTGTCGGTTATACCATTTGGTCGTTTTCACTGAATCGTTGATGACGTCCTATTCGTCGAATGGTCTGATTTGACCTCATTCTTTCGTATTACTGGTTCGACCCACAGAGCGTCGAAGTACTTTTCACCTACCCATTGTACTTAAGTCGTGCTAAATGGACAAATCGGCCAATATTTATTGTAATGACTGAATGTTTGTTGAAATAAACAGTGTGATACAACGAATCTCGCGGTCAATTTCTTCTAAGACATAGCCAAACCATGTCGCCTAAACGGACTTAAACAGTGTCGGTTTTAAATTTGTATTCAAATTATTTGCATTGCGTCAAGAGACCGTGGACATCATTTAGAATGGCCAAACTACATTATTGTCGACGTTGATTTGCCACGATCGCGCAGGAGCAAAACATGAACTACAGTTCGGGAACCATGAATCGACATTGTATGCCTGCAAGCATTGGAAACGTTTTTCGTTTTGGGGCCAAATAAAATTCCTCTCAGCTGTTCAAGTTCATAATCAATATATTTTCACGACAAGTACTGGAGAATGAATGTGGTTTATTTGCCAGTCCGACTGTGCATTATGTAATTGTAGGGCTAAGTATCAATTAAATCAATGTTGTTTTGTAATTGCAAAAAAGATCTGCACTTGGCAGAATTACTGTGCTTGAATTATATCTTTATTTGAGTTATGATGGACTAATGATTAATTGACAATAAAACTCAACAATCTTATCCCTCACATTGTAAAGATTGATTCTGTTTGGCAAGCATTGTAGTGAACGTTTTTCGTTTGATTCGCTACCTAAAAATTCTCTAGCTGTTAATCAATTGCCTTTTAATGAATGGGGGTTATTGCCACCTGTTGCATTATGTAAAAAGTATATTGTATATGACGAGCAAGAATCGTTGCATCAAAACATTTCATATTTATGTAAGTATCCCGAACCTCTGTGTCCTTGGTACCATATGCATGATTGCTGCATAGCTGTGAGATAAATTGGTTATCGTAACGATTTAATTGAACGTAGTAAAGATAAAGGTGTGTCAAGCGGTATGATTATTTACGTCCCGGGGCCACATGGTTCGTTAACCATTATGTTCAAGTAACGCAAATTATAAGCTGTGAGAACAAGGTTAAACTACATCAAGCACAAGCTAACTACATCCTTAAATTATGCAAGGAGATGGTCGGTGCGTTAATTGCAAGTTGAATATATCCTAACCTTTTATAGACTACCTTTGAAGGACTACAAACATGTATAAGTAATAAAGGGATAATAATATATTGCATGATACTTCGTACATTATTGACTACAAAGCGCTATGTACATATATGTGTATATATGTGTATTTATATCAATTTATAAAAATATATATATGCTTACATATGTATATATTTACACATATACATACATACCTATATTGTATGCATTGTTAAATATAAAGATGTGCCTAAAAATTCATATATATTTATATTCATATATATGTATTTGCTGGTAATATATATGCATGATTATACATAGCAATAGATTTATATTGGATATATATATATATAACGTAGGTTATATGTATTGTCAACATATCAATTTATTATATATAATATATATATATATGTTAATATATATATTCATATATATATATATATATATAGCTGTAGATATATATATATAAACTATATCATATACATATAGCTATATATATATATGTATAAATATATTGATGAGATGGTCGGTATATGTATGCAAGTGTTTCTATGATTTAAACGCTTTTACATAGACTACTTTAAGTGTGACTACAAAGCGCTATGGATAATATATATATATATATATATATATACTATACATTATATATATATATAAAGCGCTATATACATATATTATATATATATATGTGTGTATTTATATCAATTTATAAAAATATATATATACTATGTATATTTTACACATATACATATACATATATGTATGCATTATATATAAAGATGTGCCTAAAATTCATATATATTTATCTTCATATATATGTATTTACATATATATGCATATATATACACATCAATAGATTTATATATTATATATATATATATATAATATATAAGTTGATCAAACATATAATATATATATATATATATATATATATATATATATATATATATATATATATATATATATATATTATATATATATATATATATATATATGCGTATGCGTTTTCTATTATTTATGAATGCTTGTACATAGAACTTTAAGTGTGAGAAAGGCTCGATTCAATTAATAACAATTAGTGTATTGACCATGTCGTCGATTCCGGTTTATTCGGCTACGTGCATGGGTAGTTACTTGTTATTGAACTATTTCGGACATTTGGACATTCGGACGTCACACATACACATTGTATTCAAATTAAGTTCATTATTAAATGGTAATATCAACATAATTACGATAGCATTGCCCCTTTACGACTAAATATAGAGGGGAATCAATATGCACTGTCACCCTGAAAACCGAAGTATCTGCACTGCAACCACTTTATTAAGAGCACCAAAGCACTTGTTCTAACTTGCACAGGCTTTACGCCACATTTTCGTTAAGGCGGTACAGCAAATATGCAGGAATTGCGTAGGGACGTCGTGAATATTATATAGGGAATATTTGCGCATTTCGTATATGCAGTACAGAACATCGTTTAACTGTTGACGGCCCAATCAAAGAGCGTTATATGTAGCAAAAAGGGTGTTCATCTGATTTAGAGTAGCAAATTCCGTATTTGTTTGCCTGAAAGCCTGAAAGAAATGATATTTACACACAATACACCAACCACTCAATGCTATTCACAAAAGCAGGATCGAGTAGAGATTGCTAATTAGTCTCGTTTTCAGAACATAACACACAAAATTCCATACGGGAATATCTCTGCAAACTTTGCTATCTCCACCATTGAGCTATTAGAACATAGCATTTTTGGCAGTTTTTTATGCAAACATATTCCAATGCACAATGCTGCGACCGATGATATCAGCATGCATGAAAAACGCCATTTATCGACTATCCAGTTGCGCCCTGGACATATATGTAGAAACCAGTACATTTATTAACATTACGTTGCATTCAGAAAGGATTTCTAGTATCCCCAAAACACTATCGAAGAAGGCGTCGTTACCATCAAGTTGGGTAAAACATTGATGGAATCTCACTTGGTTTACTATTCATAATGATGTGCCAAGATTATTACCGAAATTATTGTATCATTACCTTAACCGCGCCTCAAGCTGTAACAGTCGAATATTCATAAATCATTTGTATGGATCGTTATTATTTCTGAATTGTGGCATTCAACGCAAAAAATGTAAACCATAAATCATTTTACCACAATGTCATGCACAATTCGCGTCGTATGACTATTGACACGATCAAATGACAATCTCACTCGAGATTCATTCCGTGATTTTTGCTTTTAGAGGACTGCGACGCCACATGTATCGACCATACACTCATGCTGCAGGTAAAATGACCATATGAAGATTAGTAGCTTAGTGTTCTTGTACTGCTGGTCTGATACATGCTTAATAACCAGCATAATAATGTGAGCTTCGGTGATGACCTACAATAACATATTAGTTTAGATATTACAGTATGAATTTCAATTGCATAAGTTGGGCTGAGAAAGAATCTCTGATCAGTTCATTGGACATAAAACATTTTATTTATCGATATTACTGTCGCCAATTTAGTCAGCCAGCTTAGTTGCAATTCGAGGGAAATGCTCACTAAAAGCTGAGGAAATCTGAATTGGGTTAGTAATATACATATTATTGTGAATGAGGGATTGTATATTGTTATTTGATTTATTATAGTATTAACTATTAAGTTGATTATGGACAAAGACTTTTAAGCATTGATATGTTTATTATCCAGTACGTTATTGTAATAATACGACATATTCGAAAATTAACCCACTTTGATTTCTGCACTGACCCACCCTTGTATCTAGAGTGCCCTGCCCATTAGCCCGCTCTGATTCTACCCTAATCATCGCCTTATCACGGCAACCATTATCACTAACGTGATTGCATGTTGCTTGGTCGTCGAGACTAGAGCTGCCTAGTCTGCTTCTAATATGAGAAGTTGTTAAATATCAGAACCATCGAAAGTATATAATCAAATGCACATATGTCTATCCATACGCTGAATGTTGTATTCATGGATACGCGTGGCCAGCCGTCGACAAGAAGCTGCAATCACGTACCGACATTCGATTAGATTTTACACCTGTGACCAGGGGTCTGATGGAAGTATATTGAAGCGTCTGGATAACTTAACGTACTTTGCGACCATTCGATACCTTATCCAATACCATGATGCTTACAATTTCATCAACATATGATGTACTATTTGCTCGCAACACGCGAAGCGTTAGGTTGCACACTGGTTGTAATCGTTGTGTTACGACTGATTCTATGCTACAAATATATCATGGGCACAAGAGACAAGCAATTGACAGGCATGCCACGTTAAGGACCCTTGACGTAAACGCGCCATAGGCATGGTGCGAAAATCCGTCGAAAGACACTTGACATGGCTCAGGACCTTACAATGAAATATGCAAGACACTAAAAGGTTTCGGCAGTTTGAAGGTTCCCAAGGGTGTCTTACATGTAGGCACATACTTTTAGCTAATATTTGATGTACATCAATTCAAATTTGTTATCTGTATACCGTCAGTATCATTCGTAAACATGATGTAGCTTATTGGTATGTGTGTGGCATCTCAGAATTACTCGCACACATAGTATATTATATCCATTTAAAGTACCAATGAGAAGAACACATCTTTGTCGTTTTCAATAATAGCACTAGAATATATATATATATATATATAATATATATATATATATATATATATATATATATATATATATATAAACATGCATATATATATATATTTATATATATATATTTATATATATATGTATATTTATATATATATATATAATATATATATATATATATATATATATATATATATATATATATATATATATATATATATATATATATATATATATATATATATATATATATACATTTATGGATACGTTAAATCAGTTTCATTAGATAAGCTATATAGCATTTGGTGCATATTAAAATACGTTAAAAATTGTAAATACTATGAATGTTATTCCGTTTATTGCTAGACGCCGCTCAATTCGTCTTTAATTAGGTGTCACGCAACTGCAGGTTAGTGTCGTGACCTATTGTTGCGTCAACTGATAAATCGTGTGATTCTCCATATCAGCTTTTGTCGACCACCAGTCGTTTCGTTCCCGATGCAGCTATTTGCTTGAAGTGTTTGATTTTCATTCACACACATGCAGTATTAAACAACCAAATGTTTTTACGCTAAAATTGATGTTAATGATGCCGACGAGCTGCTCAGTTATCCACAAAAGCGCATAAAAATAATTTTAGACCTCCATGCAGGAACAGAAATGTTTCATTCATTTACCCCTGACGAACTGGCAATGTTACAAACATACCCACGATTTAGGAGAGCTGGTCACTACACACGGTGCGTGAAGACATAACCAGAGAGGACTATGATGCTGATAAAGCCATTTGGTGAAAAACAATCATTATATTTTATATATATTAATAATAATGCTTCAGTCAAGTTGAACATTTTTAACAATCTGTGTAGGCCACGAAAGCCCTTATTACAAAAATTATAAGCAAAGTAATGTGGACTGGAATAGTCAATATCAATGCTTGAGGTATAGCGATATCAGTGAATGCAGTACGAACGGAATGATGTTACAATTGCAGATTCTCTATTAGTTTGCTAAAGCAGTAACTGTAGATTAAGGCACTTTATTTACTGTTGGATAGGCACTACGACTATCTATCAAAAAGGATTTTTATACCAGAGGCTCGTGATCAACTTAATCGCCTGGCGCGCTGCACAGGCAATAAACTTACCAATTTGGCAACTGATTACATTGCTCTAATACATCTATAGTATGTGGCTCTGATATCGTATAAGAATAGCTCACATATATAACCATTACTGCAGCGATTACGTAATCTTCTTGGTCATTCAATGACTTGAGAACAAACCATCCCTGTACATTATAATTGATTTGCCGGCGTTCAAGCCTGACAAATCGTATTGCTTCATTACAAAGCCATTCGCGGGCAGAACATAAACCGCTAGCTTGGCATTACACTCGCAAAGCCTGGCTTAACATAGGGCTTGCTTTTTGATCGAATACATATTGCTACATTCAGTAGCTCAGTCTCGCTTAATCTGCCATTAAAGCGACATGCGTACCATTCTTGTAATCTGGTCTACATACACAATGTGATAGTTAACAATCAATTTAAATTGACGAAGTAAATTTAAAACATCAAATCCAATCACTAAGAATCCTTAAAAAAGTCCACTCCCAATATTTACTTAGTTATATATTTTGTGTCCCATCTAAGACTATGAGAATCAATGTTGATATCTAGAGATTGTTTTATAGCTTGCCCCATGCTTGTTTATCTATATTGTTTTATAACAATAGATAGATAACATATATCGGGGTCTACCGCTATTCAACGAGGCAGCAACGTTAATCAACTAATTAAATAGCTTAGTTGGAGTAAGTATATACCCTATAACAGCCATTACATATCATCCCTTTCATCGCACTAGCTAAGGGTATCTGATCCGTTCCAAAGTACTTTACCTGGAACAACATATTATGTACAAACTTGCTTTGAGCGACATGTATATCAACTTTATTCATGATGAAGTGGTACTTATGGCAGTTTTAGTCCTGTTTATATCGTCATGCATCAAAGTATGAGTCATTGTACGTGTGTATTTTTAAATACGTGGTTCAGTTTACTGTGATTGTTTAACAAAATGCGAAATGCGAAAGAAACTGCATTCACAATCAGTCCACCCATCAGTCATTATGAAAGGTAAATGAAAGCAGTTTATTAACCGAATGCTTACATTTTGATTATTTAATAATAACCTCAACGCTACTAAAGATAGCCTCGATAGGATACCAAACAAAGTAAACTAAATTTTATGTACCTCTATGGACCTGCTAACGCATGACCAAATATTACACACGCACACACATACATGATGGTCTTCCACCCCTGCGAGCTCACGCCATAATTCGTGAAGTATGACGCCTGGTGTAGCTTAGTTGCTTGGTTGCCTACACTAAGCTTTTTGCTTCGTTTTACTTCATGAATAGACATAGTTGAAAGGCAAACTATATCGGGGTAGATGTCATAATGTTGTTAAGGCTGTAAGACTGCATCTATAGATAGGGCCCGGCCATAATGGATCACCGACATGATGCCGTTAGGAAAGTTTCTGTTGGCGACAATCTTAACTAACAATATTCAAAGCACGCACCCGTTATACTGCATTATAAAGACTTTATTGGTATTTCAACAATGCGCTCGCCAATATACTAATTAACGTCGCTCCAGTTTTAATGAAACTATGTGGTCGCCTTTGAGATAAAAATAACGCAACGGTTAAAATGCCCGACACTTATGGCATAACGGCAAAACAAAAACCTTCATAAAACCTCATAGAATTGGCTTAACGGTCGAGTAGTCCAAAGTGGAAACATGGGGTGTATTATTCCCTTATTTACTGTGGTGCATCGACGCATCTTGTAGCTATTACTCTAATCTTATGTGAGACACTTTATCCGTAATGAGACGGTAATTTAAGATGTTTTGAGCTGGTTTTATTGTTACCCATTGTCCTATCATAGCACACGCACGAAGTCGCACGTCTAAGGCATATTGCTAATAGTATGTAGAGAAATCTTTCAGGAATATATAGGTTCTCGTCATGAAAAATATATATGAACAATTAGATAAATATTTCTGACTTGCTGTTGCTGCCGTATATTGTAATCTGAATTATGTCATCCAGCACCGGTATCAAATAGTAGCACGTAAAACATTTGTAGTCATTTCCAGCCCCTTATGCATAGTTAATAACTAAACGTCCTTAATAGTGCTAATGGGCTGAAAAAGACAGGTTGGCACATTTTCGTCCCATGCATACCGGTTGTATGAGCAGACAATTGGTTGCGTATTTTTCCCTAGCTCTTTCAGCGTTTATTTATTGAGTGGTGCAATTTTGGTGTTTTGCCGGAAACATGTATTACAGCAAATGAACAAATTCAATTGCATATGCCAGACCTATAACGATTCGCTGTAACTAAATGTATCGCTATTTTCATTACAGTGTGACCTGAGCCGGATCACCGGGTCATTCTGACATCATAGTTATGCTTTTTTTGTTAACAAATGCTAGTAGTTACTTTGTTATACATATCCGCGCACAAACGTGCTATATAAGCAAAGCCTGAGATCAATTGCACCATAATGTTTGCCAATGTGAGGAGTCACAGTTAGCTCGTTCTTGGAGTAACAAGAATGATTGAAATAACTCTTCGTTTACTACTCGGCCGGACCCCGTATACATAATGCGTATTGAGGATCATTTGATCAAATATTGCCTGTTAAATGAACTCTACTTGTGGATTTTAAAAAGCCTGAAATGCTCGACAGAAGAGATATATTTGGATTCGCATTAATAAGTTTATTGCCTATAAAGATTAAGCAACATCGTGTTTTGTATAAAGCATACTGGTATCTATAGTGTATATGCAATTGCTAGGCAAATTGAGGAAGTGTGTCAGCAAGCATTCATGCGATGATATATTCATTCAGCGGCCTTGATGCTGAAGGGTGAAATCACACTCTGCTGTAATGTCCATACTGTTGCGCTACGCCCGATTAAATGGTATTGCTAGCGAATATCTAAGCTGACCTCGGTGTTGGAAACTCAATTACATTGCTAGCTTGCCTACCCCATCAGTTGCCTCAATGTTTTTGTTAGTGCAACAGCCCTGTGGGCAAGAGATCACCAGGTCATAGTTACATCTGCTTGCCATTAGACATACTTGTTGTAATCGAATGGACCATGCTCTCTCTTATCATTAGAGCTACAAATGAGTCCGTTCAAGTGGTACAAAATTACTGCGACCTGATACATTGTTCCACGGATATCAATGATAAATGTTGCTCTGTGACCTTGTGACATGAGTTATATGTATTTTAGTACTTTATATTTCGCTGTACCGTCTGCCAATGGAAGCGCACTGTATCATATTATAAAGAACATATCGTCCGTCAAGCAAATTGCTCAAGCTGCAGCGTTGTCAATTGCTTGTTAATTTCGTGAAGTACAATATCCCAATCAAGGCATGCTTAATAACCTTACACCTTTTGTGGAAATCAACCTACCCCTTATTAATAATCTATAGCACAATAGCGAACGCTTGCGAGTATATTTCTATTCATATTCATATGCTTCAATGATCCGAACAATATCCACATGAGACATAAATTATGCTGCTTGTGGCAAAAACCAACGTTAGGTCCATTATTGCCGACGGGAAATAGATCTGCATAAGTTCGCCGAGCGAAAAATGGAGCAGCTGTTGAATCGCAGAGCCCCATTTGCCCATCACAAATACAGCATTTTCCCAGGATAATATCGGCGAGTTGAGGTACATGATAAATCTTGGCCAGCAATGTTAGTCTTTTTCATCTTGCTATGCTGTTGGCCACATATGCCTATAGAGATTTTTACGGAATGCCGTTTGGATATATTGCATCACGGCAGCTGAATATATCAGCCTAATCCCGACATTTACACCGCACACGCCATACAGGCTTAAACTGAGCATATTTACGCCAGACCCTTAGATGAGTACATGACGTTGTGAAAAAAAAAATAGACCAATGAATAATTGAACAGAGGGTCGGAAACAAGTAAAGTTAGCACTAACGCATGTACACTACTTAGTTCTAAGCTGAATGCCGTTGTTGTGGCGGGGTAGCATCGGAATTAGGCCAAAATAAGAAATGTTTGTTTCCTACTTGCCTCCCAAGGATTGGAGTTCATTTCTAGTCAGTTATGTCCGAAGTTGTAAGGCTATGGAAAACAGGGGTTTGCCAAAAACAACGGATATAAAATAATGCTAACCAAGCACTGCCATGGCAGCACTTCATTTATCTTCCAAAAACAATACCCAATGAAGGATAATTTTACAGGAAGTTGAATGATCTAGCTGAAACGACCTTACCGACATCCGGATTAGATGTTTAGATATATGACGGATGCCAGGGGCCGCTTACATATAGGCAGCGCATATCGAGCACTATACATTCCCCGCCACAAGAATCGAATCTGTATTCAAACGATTATTGCAGTGTTCGATGGTAATATGAAATACGTTTTTCAAAAGTTACCGGTCGTTTACCGCTTGATTAGGAGCCTTTGCTATTATTATTGGTCAATTTAATCCCAGTAGGCTAATTGTAAGTAGTTATGTTGCATTTGACTGATAACTGGGTCATGTAGTTCATAGAGACTATTTTTGAAGAACCAACAACACTGAGAGCCCTTAGCGCTAACAACATTGTGAGGGTCTTAGTGCGTCATCAAGGCCCATCAAATCACTCAATTATGGCCGCAAGCGACGTTCTTCCCTAATCATCCCCTATCGTTTCCGAGGGTGTCACTAGAAAGATGTTTCTAGGAGGTAAAATCTTGGGCCAATTCATGCACCGGGATCATTCATCAATGTTAAAATATCATCTAATGGAACAGTTATGCGCACTCTATCAATCGCCCAGATCATCACGGGCAATAGATATACGGCGGTAAACGATATCCCTGTCTCTGGAATCTATTTCGCTATGGCTTTGTAACAATTAAATACTACTCCAACTGTTTGCTTTATGTTGCAATTTATTCATGCCATCGGAATGATCAATAATTGCCCAAACAATAATATACGGAATTTGAGTGCGCATAGGTATATCATCGCGCAATTAACTTTCGCGTTTTGAGCAATTTAGTCAAATCACAGATTATACAAAAGATATGCATTCATGTCTTTGCAGTGTCAATTGTTTTTGACACGTGGACCACGGACAACATATTTAATAACGACATTGGGTGAGAGACGCATTTCGGGAACCTCAATAGGTCTGACAAACATTGTAACATTTGACGTGCAAATATTCAATTGCCATAACTATACTGAACCGATATTAAAGGTAATTTCGTGATTGTATCTAAACTCTTGGGTACGTACGTGAATGATACTTCTATATCGTAGCGTCGTATTTTACGACGGATCGATCAAATTGACACAAAAGTATGCCTGGGTGGAATCGATGGGCGGGATATGTTTGTATGCTCACTGCTGTATTGTTGCTGTGCTCACATCTTAGCGTTTATTCTGCATAAAAATCAACAAGACTAAGAATATTATTACGAATAGAACTGCGAAAATGATAATGAGATGAATAATATGCTTCACGCTTCATGAGCGTCAAAGATGCAGTATGATTTTAGGTGTTATGCGGGAAAAGGTTAAATCATTCAAAAATACAGTGAACAAAGTGACACTCAGTCACTTTCACTGTGCCGATGTGATACTTTTTATTTATCTACTAGTACAGTTGACCTGATTGACGTTTAACTGAATTTAGAAATGAGTGTAATTTCTGCATAAACAACAAGTAGTTATATGACACATCTGAGAAGAATTTTATTATGATAATGTGCATCAAATCAGCGCTAAAACACAGGTGTACAAATAAGTCAAGAGTAAATGGGCATGTCTAGTCGTGTATGAGGTGTTTATACCACAATGACAGCCACGCAAGCAGAAACGCTCATCTCTGTTGCTTTAAAATCCATTATGCGACAACACATTGATCGATCATTATCTGCCATGCAGTCTACCTTAAATTTTGTTATTAGTCTTAAAATAGATTTTAGCTACAAGAGGTAAGCAAAGAGGTAAAGCAATAAATCCACAAACGGTCCTACGCTCGTATTTATCCAATACTAAGCTGAATCCTAGGTGGAACAATTAGCAGCTAAACGTTTTGCAGCACACCATATGAAACAAGCATTTGGAGAGTATTTAGCGATCAATGTTGAACTTATATATGAATGGGTAGATTATGAAGTTTTTCCACCCTTACAAGTTAATAGTATTTAGGGATCGATATGGTTGTAAATCAATCATTTATCTGTTGTTTGTAATAATCCAGTTATCGCATGGTGAACAGCTGTACTGTAAAATAGTGACCTAAAATCTACCTCAAACATAATTTCGTTTATCGGCATGTTTTTGTTTTATAAACCCAGTGCATATTCAGGTATAGAACATATGTGCCAACCGCAGCATATACTCAAAGGACTGGGTGAACGTGTCCACTTGCATGGTAATTACATAATTACGTCGGACGGTTCCAAGCATATAGCTTATTGGCGGTGTTTCCAGTCGGAGGAACAAACTGTAATAGGATTCAGCGCGAAAGTTAGTGCAATAAATGACTTCAAAATAAAACCCAACCCTATCGCTAATCTATTAACAACATGGCCTTGATTGTATTGGCTTCTAGGCCGGGTCCTGTTCTGTACTGCCGTGAGCAATTACGATTCTGCATAGTTATTTACATTTACAGATGGGTGTGAGTAATTAAGTAAACAGAGCGCGCAGTTTCCATCGATTGAATATCATCAGAGGTTGCAAAGATTGCATAAACACGACGACTCGTATATTGGTTATTTGATATTAACAATATTGAAACGTTGTCAGTGCGGTTCGCCAAACATAAAGATTAGTGTTATGACACATGACAAAAATACAGGCGCATAGTGATACGGTAACATCTGCATTCCCTCACATAGTTCAATAGGCGAAGTCGGGCGAGCCGCCGAACTGCCATAATTTGTAAGCATATAAATGCCTTAAACATAACTCGGATGTCACTTTCCATGGGTTTAAAGGTCAATCTGTGCTATATTTGTCCTATGTTGTCGAAGCATACGTCCCTAAGCAGTGTGTAAACTAAGTCCCGGACGAAATTTAATACTTCCTCTTTTGTCATTATTGTCATATTACCACGTATAAGGACATAGCAATTACAAGTATGTGTGCTTTCACGATAATGCAGTCCATAATGTGCTGATTATTTAGTAAATAATAAAAGTTTGGTACATTTATGTACGGATATTACTGCTAACAATACAGCAATTGTTTATTCTCAATTGCGAGCATATATAGTCATTCATTGCCTAGCTTATAAGCGATTAAGGCTTTATGTCAGTGACTCTGAGAGAAGATTCTGATGTTATTGCACTGCATGCAGGCAGAATGTGTATGTCGACGTTTGCATCAGAAAAAAGTAAAGTAATCAGGACGATACTGTGTTTCCGCTCCATCAGACGATTAAAAAGTATCACCGCAATAACAGTTGCATTACATACAGATTCGCATATGAATATAACCTCGTCGAAAAAAGCAGCGGGTAATGCCAAACCCAGATAATCGTTAATCAGGTTAAATTATGTAGCCACTGGCAGTAACGCCAGTAAGAGCCATTGATTAAAAATTGTTTGATTGGTTCAATCAATAATAACCTTTAAGTATTAGCACTATCGAACTTCAGTTTTAATGTTACTTGAGTCTTACGATATTCGCATCTATTTCCATACATGTAACTTTGTACAGTCTTAAAATAGCAATAATCAGAGCAGTAGAGCCCATTTGAAACCAGATTCAAATGCCAACACTCAATAAAGATTTGATAAATATGGTGCCAGTAAAGCACTAAAGCCCCTCAATTGCCGTTGCGACTATGATCAATCAAGTTGGAGGAAATATATATATATATATATATATATATATATATATATATATATATATATATATATATAGAGATATAGATAGATATATAGATATATATATAGATAGAGATATATATATATAGAGATAGATATATATATATATATATAGAGATATATATATATATATATATACATATATATAGATATATATATATATATATATATATATATATACATAATACATATATAAATATATATATATATATATATATATATATATATATATATATGATATATATATGCATATATATATATATATGCATATATATATATATGTATATATATATATATATATATGTATATATATATATATATATATTTTTTTAAATATATGTTTTTAATATGTACATATATGTAACTATATTTACACAAAAATTAAAATATATATTTATATATATATATATATGACCTTTCATATGCTATTTATATATGTTTGCTTTATTAAATGCATAAATATATATATATATGAATATAAATGATATATATGTGCATATATATATATAAATATTCATCCATACAGGTATATAAATATATGTATACATATATAAATATGTAAATATATATATATATATGTATGTATGTATTAATATATATATATATATTTTTTATAGCTATATATGCATATATATACGTATATATATAAATATATTTATGTATAAATATATATATATATATAAATATATATATATATATATATATATATATATATATATATATATATATATATATATATTAGGGGTTGTTATGCAACTTGTTGCAAAGATATGTATATATATATATATCTATATATATATATATATATATATATATATATATATATATATATATAATATATATATGTTTATTTATATACCAGTGCCTCACGAATCGCATCAGGAGTGAGCCCATCTCCGTGAGCAGCCACGTATATATAGGCCACGTTTTTTTCGTGAATCCTTTTTTCATCAAAGGAACCTGTCTTTTGGTGGACGCGAGGTTAAGTGATGGCAATGCATGATCATTATAAAATCATTGGCAATTATATTTGGTTGGAACATTAATTTTTCCGGGATCGTAATACTATGAAAAATAACAAATGGTATTTGCAACATATAGTCGTAATGTTCGACAAGCTTATGCTGCTTGACATGATTATCAGGGGCTTGTTATGCCAATTGTTGCAAAGATATGTTTAAGTGTCACGTGTGCAGGAAAAGTTAAATGAAATAAATGACATAGATAATTACAAAGTTCAATGTATTTGCAGACGGATAGTTCTTTGATGTCGATATATACCATACACCTTTACGAATACATGTTCCCATATATATACCATACATATTAATCTATTAAGGCACTAACTTTCCCTAAAACTATACCACACTATGCGGTAACCATGTATAAATTTTGCTCATACCAATATGCAAACGTATACCTCACTCACTTTTATCAAAACTTTCCTATACCTCATCATGTACTTATGTACCTTATCATGTACTGCTGCCTTTTGCTTGTTGTAGCACCAAACGCGAAAGTTACAATAAAATGTGTCATTTGAAGTGACCACATTTTGATAAGCATGAAGATGTAGCTTGCTCTGCTCTTCATTAACATAGCAGGGCAGACTCTAATAGAGCCCTGCAAAACACATCCTACCTATACCCACAGCCAACCAGTCATGTCCTGCGAACTCAGTATACAAGCCTGAAGCGACTTGTTTGCGGTATATCTGAATTATATTTGCAAGTCAACATCATCAAATAATTCAGCACGATATTCAATAAAATGTGATTGATTTAAGATATCTAACGGACTGTAACGCGTAAGTTTAGGTATTCGAACATCTATCATGACTGATGAGTATGTAACATAGGTATATATGCTTTTATAATATGAGCTGATATGCTCGTGATTTATCGTACAACATGATTACTGGGTGCTTTGGGATAAGCAAACGACGTTTATTTTATTTATTACTGACTATGTCGATATCTACGCTAAAGTAGCTGTAAAGCCTCGCCTGGCTCAATGCGGCAAAGTTTTCAACATGCATTACTCCCGTGGTGATTTTGTCCTTAATTATGTAATCGGCTAAAAGCGTTCTGCAGTTCGTCAAAGCTCCTGGGAGTCGTCCCACAGAAACACAGTTTTATTATGGTTTCTGTGTATATGCATGTTACTTGTGTATATGCTGCATCCTTGTCAAACAGAGATAAGTTGTATTATATACGAACAAATGAATGAATTACACAATGAAGCATCCAATAAATCAACAAACGATGAAAGCTTATGGATCAATAGCGGAACTATATCATCACCATGATACTTCCAATAAGATAGTAAATGGAGAAAACAAATGAGACAACACATAAGTTTACTTGAAATATCCCCACGTATCCTCATGAATGGTATGCAAACTAGGATTTATCACTGCAGAAGTTGCTTTCGAGGTAAACATGAATGTGACAGAGGATCCGAAAATAACGTTCGTAATTATTAGTGCACAGAACGCCCGTAGGTTTTTTAAAAATAATATTCTTCTGCACCTTGGTTATTATCCAAAAGCAGGCCCAAGGGAGTAGATGCACATGGATAACGGCAGAGTGTTATCCAAAAGCAGGCCCAAGGGAGTAGATGCACATGGATAACGGCAGAGTGTTATCCAAAAGCAGGCCCAAGGTAGTAGATGCACATGGATAACGGCAGAGTGTTATCCAAAAGCAGACCCAAGGGAGTAGATGCACATGGATAACGGCAGAGTATTGTACAATGCATTACCCTGGAGCTAAATCAAAAGATCAGGACGTTGAGAAATGTGAAAAACGTTATTCGCAACAGATGGCTATCAAGTATTGACTCTTTACATGGTTGATGACCATGTGATTAACCATTGTGCTGATACACAATCTCTAAGCGTCACACTTGGATACATTTTCGGAAGCAAAGCTAGAAATAATTCAGATTCTTAAACCCCTACAGATGAGTGTATTCATAAAAAGACCCTCAACACTTATTCATATAAAAACGGTAGGGAAATAAGTAAATGAGGTGATTACAGTGATCAAGTGGTCTATAAAGGAAGTGTTGATTTGATGTGGATACGTATCTTTATCAGTGAACATCCCTCGACTCAGGCGGTTTGCCTCTCTCCATCTTCTTAAAGTCTGCGCCAAGTGCTCCAACCCGCAAAAACCACCTTGCTCGATATTTTCCTCGGTTCCATGACTTGCCAATCAACGATCTTGAACCGCGTTGGCGTTGCGCCCCATCAAGGTCAACCGGCATCAACACGCATCGTTTTCGGTTGCTGTGTTTGTGATAACATGTCACCTCATATGCTATGGAGAATTTGATTTCCGAATATATCGATATTAAATGTATAAATTATTCCACGGAATTTGAACTGTCTCGGTTAAAAGCATTTTGCAGGAAGAATGGGCGTTGCGAAAGAGTTACGTTCTTGGAGACTTCCGATAACAGATCACCAGGAAAAGAGCCTGTTTATTTGTCTACCATGTAGTTCCAATTTCAACAAACTGGTTTTTGCTGAAAGGAAATGTTTGACTATCAGCCGCAAATAACACTCTTCGCATATTAACCCACCCAAATATTTTTCCCAAATGTTGTCATACTGGTGCATGAAACAGAGTTTTATAGATATGTTGAGTGACGTATACGATAAAACTATATCAATTGGCATTAAATGCTCTCCCATTAATGTTTTGCAGGTGCCCATATTTGATTTGTTAAAACTCATATTTCTTACAACAGGGAGAAAAACCGCTTGAGCAATTGTATGATGACATTAGTATTTATTTGCTGATTTATTAATTCAATATGTACATTATGTTTACGTTCAAATTCAAAGCCATATAAAACATGAAACGACGATAATATATGCGATGACAATATGCCGTGGTCGTGGTCTATATACATATATATATATATATATATATATATATATATATATATATATATATATATATATATATATATATATATATGTATATATATATATATGCTATTTACATGTGTGTTGCGTTTAATTTTCGGAGGGGCCAACATTAAAGAGGTCAATCTGTCAGCGGAAATGAGGCCGCGTGGTGAAGTTTTGTTGTGTGTTGTGTACATTGCAGCAGTGGCTGGATGGTAGGGATTTAATAATTGGGTCCAAGATGCTGTCGGCGGCGCGGTCAGGCTGCCGGTAGACGGCCGCGGTGGATCGTGGATGCAAAAGTTGCAAAAGGGCACTACGGCCATGGGAGGAAAGGGCACGGCAAACTTAGCCGTAATATTTGGTCATTTTCAAGGGGCATACGGCCGCCGTGAAATTCCAGGTATGATAATATATATATATATATATATATATATATATATATATATATATATATATATATATATATATATATATATATATATATATATATATATATATATATATATATATATATATATATATATATATATTGTATATTTATATATATAAAAATATACAAATAATGTATACATTTGCTGACCAATGCGTCAAATAAGGGAACACAATCCCCGGATACGCTCCAATTTCACCTTCTGAAATATTAAGACGATAAGAGCGACTGTGGTGCCTTCAGTCAAGCTCAGTTCTGAATAAGTACTTATGGGTTTGGTGTCATCAAGCACTGCTTGCAAAACCATGACTATCTCTCTATTATGCTTGACGAATATTGTCCAGGCCCGCGAATGTCGTCGTTCATATCAATTAACCATCTGTGCTGTACATTAGATAGACTAGTTCCAGCAGCTCGTAGATGCATATACTCCTTTTGTATATTCACTCTAATGGAACACAGAAGCATGATCACTTTTCTCCTAAGTGCATAATGGACTGTAGCTGATAGCACAATTACGGACAATGGGTGATGCAAGATACATATTTTACCAGCAATAATACCAAATCAAAACCTATATTTTGCCGTTCAACAGCAGCGAAAACTTTGTGCAAACATTAATCGGTATAACCCAAAATACGGTATATGGTAATATTTCAATCATCTTTAAAACGGATGAATTGCTTTGACAATTGCAAAGCATTTAACTTTAACTATAAACATGTTTTACATCAGATTCGCATTAGTCATTTAACCAGAAGTAGACTATTAACGCAACTGTAAACAATGACGATTGGCACAAATCCTATTATATATTTACAACTGGGAAGCTGAAAACTTTATAACATGATATAATCTACTTCATTCATGCCGGTCATATTTTTATAAGTTTCATTCAATAATATTGTATCGACTGGGCACACCTTCAACATGCCACATGTGCTGCAATAGTAAAAATGTAGAATTAGTAAGTCATGAAACACGCACGAAACTTTAATGTTGATGGAATTGTGCCATTAACAATTCGTTGAACATTTAGTCAAAAACATTAACATGATAGTCAATGTTTATCTCGCACATTCGGTTTGGATAGAAAACGACTATGATTGATATCAGTATGCATACTAAACCATGTTCAAAGATAGAGTTTGCTTGTGACAGAGTAAAATGTGGTGCCAAGAGCACCGATGAAGACAAAACTCTCAACAAAGACGATTTGTAGAGAAAAAAAGACACAAAATCATAAATATGCTCTCAAAATCGGAAATATGCATTTCACATTTGCAGTACACAACCGCCTACTTCCTATATTAGCTAGACGTTCATTTGTTAGCGATAAATTAGTATTAGACTCAGATATCCATTATAATGGTTTTGTCCGAAAATCCTTACAGCCACCATCCCTTATTCTTACAGACGCTGGGGATTGACATTGCGCAAATATGGACAGTATGATGAAGGGTATTTATTTAAAGTGACAAACCGTGTCTGCAAACAAATTGTCGAGCCAGGTTCCTTTGTGGTTTTTTTAAGGTTTTTAAGCTGCATTTTTGAAAGCTGAAACTGAATGCCGATCGGAAGGATTGATTTCCAGAGGAGGCTGATGATTCTTTTTTTAGCCTTCATGTTCTGCACGACACTTGGTTTTGACCTAGAATGAAATTGATGACGAGGCAATCAGTCGGGTTTCACAATTAGGTAACGATTTTCAATAAGCTGCCTCACAAGGAATCAAATAATTTCCCGAAAATGTCCAAACTTATGTTCCAAGTGAGCGCAGAAAAAGCAATATTAACTGCGCAAAAGATTTGAGCCGAATAGACTGGTCACTGTGGTGCAATATATAAGTGCCAATAAATATGTATATATATATATATATGTGCATATACATGCGTGTATAAATAAATAAATAAATATATAATATATATATATATATATATATATATATATATATATATATATATACATATATATATATATATATATATATATATATATATATCTATATATATATATATATATATTATATATATATATATATATATATATATATATATATATATATATAATATATATATTCCCAAATATGTAAACATGTGTATGTTTATATGTATATATAAATATATATATTCCCATAAATAAAGACATATTTATGTTCATACTTATATAGAGAGATCAACCTGTATATATATATATATATATATATATATATATACATATATATATATATATATATATATATATATATATATATATATATATATATATATATATATATATATATATATATATATATATATATATATATATATATATATCTATATATATATATATATATATATATATATATATCTCTATATATATATATATATATATATATATATATATATATATATATTTTGGCTGCTCATTCGAGAGTTTACCTAACCAGTCTGACGAATTGTTCTTCTTTTATTCGTAGCGTTGAACAGTTGTTTGACTGGCAAATGTAATAAAGCTATAGTGGTTTCGTGGTCACGAGGTTAAGTCAGTGTAATTCAAGTGTTCGCAAACGATAATGATATGACTGAAGTAAACTTTGCTTATTTTTAACCCGACAATTCATTCAGCTCTATTGGTTATGACACATTGTCGTTCGCACTGCAGATCGTTCCAGCCAGAAGAGCTATGACACAACTGACAGGTGTGGCCAAACCTGTTGATTTACCACGGTAACTGTCCAAACAACTTGATTTTCCTACTGCTGTCTGTTTTGGTTAAATGCGAACACTGCGACGCGTTGAACATATAGAGAAATATCAGAGCACGCACTGTTGGGTGTTTTTCACATGTATATAAATATCCTACCCATCGCTCGCTGCTAACCCCAATCCATCGCAACTACATGGAAGTTTTGAGAAGGAAGGGAGTATGTTGGGGAGGGGGGGGGGGTCTTGGAGTTGAGTTAAACAAACACATATAATGAGTGTATTTTAAACGCTGTCCCAAAACTTTTGTTTATAGTCTTATTTTCACAGTTAAAGATAAGTTAAATAATGACGTCCTACAATATCCGATGTTCTGTTTCCCAACCTTACACCACTTCCAATGAACAAACCGTTATTACCAATAACAGTGGCCGACGTAAGTTAGCAAAATGGTCTAATTTCGTAGTTGGGACTAGAATTTTACCCAACTGAATTCATAAGTAATCATTTGTTCGACTGATCCAAGGCGTCATTTATCGTTCATATTACAATTGTCGTATAAACTGGTTGTTGGTATTCAAATTCATCAGTAGGGGGGTATGTTTTTCCAAAATGCAAACGCAATACACGACGCGAAACGTACAGATTTACGCTGTTTAATATTCGGTGCAACCATGTCCAGGGTTTTTTGTGCCTTAGTGGACTACAAAGCCGATGTTTATAAGAAAAAGAAAAAACACCCGTGGATGACAGTAACGTTTTCATTAGTTGTATTGCTGACATGACAAGTATATAGACTGTAATTGCAATTGCAAGACATCAACATAATCAAGACGACAAGCCGTGCGATATGTCTCGTCATCAGGCGGTAATACAGGATTAGACTTTGCATTGGTATTGAAGTCAGCCACTGCACATATTATGGCCACAACATGTTTGCAACCACCATCATCTCCGCAAAGAAAGATGAGAAGATGAATAGCCAACTTTGACCTCTATTCCACCAAACCACAACACCACATAAAAGAAACCACAAAAGTAATATTGTAACAACAAGTCTTAATATAAGTATATTTAAAGGATGTGTTACATATCTGTATTCAACTTTCTTAAGTTATATATTGTAATTAAATAAAATAAAAAATTACTCTGTGCACTCATATTCAGCAGACTCTATGGTACCAGATGGGGAGAGGAAAAAACCTACATTGTATGATTATTCGGACTGGGACTTGTCCCTAACACATTTCCCCTTAGAAAACTCCTACAATGATTCACGGATGTATATTCAACTTGATGTATGTGTCTGTTGAGGAACAGCTGATGTCCCCTTTTGCTTTCAAATGATGCCACTTTGCTAGGACTCCATTTGCATTTGGTGATCAAATGAATAAGACAGTAAGCCTCTGTAAGCTCAGGTGCATCTGACACGTCGGCATGCCATGCAGAAAGTTTGTTGACATGCTGATCCTCTATGTTAATAGTTCGTAATTTATTGTAAATATTCTCTCCATCATCTTCCCCGACCAGATCCGCAATATATACGGGGCTGCAGACATTTCTTACTCATTCTACGAGCTCAGTTTTCTTATAACTCGTGCAAGGGCTTCCCGTATATTTGAGGAAAGTATTCAGCTGGGGTACTTACCACTAATAAGAGGACATTACTGACTTGGTGTAGCAGCAGTCACGCACACTAACTTCGAAGAGATATTGTGTGAATACTGATGTTCTCACAGAATACTCTCCACGCGACTTGGAGATGAATGAAGTAGGCAACAGTTTGGATCACTATATAACGATAACCTCTGTGTTTGAGAACTGTTTCAAGTGTGCTCATTGCGACGTGACAGCGTTCAGATGAACTAAAGAGAAATTCAGAATACGCTTGACACATTCGGCTACGTGTAACATATTAATAATGTCATTTACTTGGGATACATCGAGAATGGTGTAGTACTTTCCGTTTTCCCGACAATGGTAAACAAAGTGAACTTGATACGGCTGGAAGTGCTCTAAGGCAGCTAAATATTGCTCTTAGATCTTATTGAAATAATTATTGCCATCGAATACTTCGTCATGTTGCACTGAATCACATGTTGGTATATTCATTTTGGGGGTATTTAGAAAATTATCATGCTTGATGCATTTCACAACATCGTTAGTGTGCGCAGTCAACAATAAAAAAGAAGTGCAAACTATTGCTAGCATAGTTATCAACCGCAAATTATTCAGGACCTACAGCCGCCAGAGTGCATGCACGGCCGTGTGCTCGATGATTGTGGACATTAGGGTTCGTGCATTAAAACGTACACTTATTTGTGATCTTTAGCCTTAACAAAACAACCGCAAAGCCGGATCTAATTCACTCTTACATTTTCTACTGTTGCTATTGATATTCAGCATTGTCGCAGCTTATCCCGTACGTAACGCTGAACGGTGAAATATGGCCGCATTAGCATTATTCGAATTCATAGTATGAAATACAATGAGTCAGTAACTTATATATATATATATATCTATATACATTAGCTTTTCTGTAATATATATGTTTTTATATATTTATATATTTATATATATATGTATAAATATTGATATATATATATAAATATATATATAAATATATATATGCATATGAATATATATATAAATATATATATATATACATATATATACATACATATATGTAAATGTATATATATATATGTGTAAATATATATATTTATTCATATATATATATATTTATACATATATATATATAGATTTATATATATATATCTATCTTTATATGTATGTGTAATATATATATATATAGTTATATATATATGTAAATATCTATATATATATATATATCTATATATATATATCTATATCTCTCTATATATATATATCTCTATCTCTCTATATCTCTCTCTCTCTATCTATATATATATCTATATATCTCTCTATATATATATCTCTATATATATATATATATACATATACATTGTCTGCTCATTTAAGCGTATATCTAACCACTCCGAAGAAATGTTCTTCTTGTATATGAAGCGTTGAACCGTTTGAGGGGATAGCCCGGTTCAGAGTCATACATTTTGGAGACGAGTAAGCCACTTGTAACCTCAGTAGAGACTAAAGTATTAGCCGTATACTGACTTTTGTAACCAAAACATGGGAACGTATAGAGAAATGTCGGAACATGCACTGTTGGGTATTTTTATCATCTGTTTATTAACATACCACCTATTGCTTGCTACTAACCCCAATCCATCGCAGCTAGCATTAACCGCTGGCACGCCTTGTTGTGTATTATTCGTGCAGAGAGCTTGCGAAACCATAAAGAGGGGATGCTATACTGTAAATGAATAAATGCCATGACGTAGATTAGGAGGTTAACGAGAGGCTTGACGCGCGACCCGGTTATGCTTTCTGCTGTTTCTAATCCATCAATAATAAAGTCAACACTTTTGCTTACATACAAGAATTTAGGAAATACTATGAATAAGTTATCACGCTAGACGACGGCGATTGCAGTAGCTATTATACAATTCTACGTTCTACATACGTTGGCAAATACATCGCCATGGATCCACTGAATCGAACGATATCTGCTCATTTGAAAAATTTCCATGTCTATGGTAAAACTAGGATATTTAAGGACACACTAGTCTGTTGACCAGCTACTCAGTCTTTGTTAGGCGGGAGGCAGAATGTGTTGAAATATATCGGTGCTATTACACGAATAACTGCACGAATTACTCATGTTTTGTATGAAGCATACTGGTATCTATAGTGTATATGCAATTGTTAAGGCCCAGGCCCAGTTGAATATCTGCATCATTGGGTATTTTTCACAACCCACATGCCTTTAGCGATTCCTTCGGAATGCCATATGGATATATTTCATGACGGCGACTTAGTATATCAGCCAATCCCGATATGTACACCAAACTAGCCGCAAAGGCTCAAACTGAGCACTTTTACGCCAGACCCTTAGATGAGTACATGGCGCCGTACCTAAAAAAATACGTTGACCTATGAATGATCGAAAAGAAGGTCGGAAACAAGTAAGGCTCGCATTAACGCATGTATACTAGTTCTCAGCTGAACGCCGTTGTTGAGAAGATGCTATCTTGTCCGCTCGTTTGTGCTGTGCTTTATTACGGTGGGGTAGCACCGGCATAAGGCTAAAATCAGTGTTTTCTACTTCCGCGGATTGGAGATCATTTCAATTTCAGTCAGTTATGTCAGAAGTTGTAAGGTTATGTATAACAGGGAGTTGGCACAAAAATTGCAATGAAATAGTACTAGCCAAGCATTGCTATGGCAGTACTGCATTCATCTTTGAATAACAAGCACATCGGAAGATAATTTTAGTGGAAGGTGGATGATCTAGTTGAAACACCACTACGACAACCGGATTCAATATTCAAATATATGTCGGTTACCATGAGCTGCCCGCATATTAGCAGCGCCTGTCGAGCACTATACATTCCCCGCCACAAGAATCGAATCTGTTTTCAAACGATTATTGCAATGTTCGATGGCAATATGAAATAAGTCATTCAAAGGTTAAGGCACGCATACAGCTTGATTATGAGCCGTCGTCATTGATATTGGTCAATTTAATCCCAGTAGGCTAATTGCATTAATCTGTAGCCGCGGTACCGATGTACATAATGACTATCCACCAGCGCAGTTGACGTAACTGGCATTTAACTGAATTAAAAGATAAGTGTAAACATATTCTGTCGAGCAGGAATAAGATACTATTGGTGTATACGGAATATGAATGTCCACCAAACGTCTGCAAAAAGGCATTGTTACTGTGTTTGTCGCACCATGATCCACGAAACCTCAATCATTCAATATACCAAATGATCTCAGATAATTAAATAGGTCAATGCGTCGCACGGTCATTTGGCTAATTTGTTTGCTATTGTCTCTTGTAATCACAGCCGTATGAGAAATACTTTCCAGGTAAATATGTGCCCGTCATAGTGTATGATCTGTTGTGTCAATCAAAATTGGCATGGTTTAAGTCGCTACGATTTTGGCAACCATTGCAAATAGCCGTCCAATGGAGGTAAATATCGATAAATTGAATCTGAATTGCATATTCGTGCCAAACACATGGACGGCACCGGGACGAAAGAAAACGAATGGACCTGTTTCAATTACACACTGTGACGCGAAGCGTCTGCCTGGGCTGGTCTGGCAGCATGGTCAGCGGAATAGGGAGGCGAGTGTCAAGGATAACCATCGATCAATATTGATGATTGCTCAAGCGTTGCATTCACTCTCATTTATCAAGTCCTCTCGATATTGCCAAGTTAGTCCAACGTGACATCACTTGATGTTCACTGTTAGCAGCACAGTCTTCAATCGTCCTTAGGCCGCTGGGACGAGCGTTACAGATGTTTGTGTATTAATCAGCCGACGACCATTATTGTATAAATAACTCAATTTCCTATCCAATATGCATGACAAGCATACACATTTTTCGATATTTTGTTTATAGTCTCGGCGGGAAATTTTCACAGTTTAAGATAGGTAAATTAATGACGTGCTACAATATCCGATATTTTGTTTCCCAAACATACACCACTTCCCATGAACGAACCGTTATTACCAATAACTGTGGCCGACTTAGGTTAGCAAAATAGTCTTAATCGCCCAGTTGGGACTAAAATGTTACCTAACTGAATTCATTAGTAATCGATTGTTCTACTGAATCATTTATCGCTAAAGCTACAATTGCGGATGCATAGTGTCGTATAAACTGGTAGTTAATATCTAACGCATACGGGAATGAGTGGAGGCGAATACAGAGTATCTCAATAATACCGTTTTGGTAGCTCGTTATATAGTCATTCATTGTTTATGTCACTGACTCTGAGAGAGGATTCTGATGCTATTGTACTGCATGCAAGCAGACGGGGTATGTAGACGATTGCATCAACAAAATCAAGTAAGCCGTTATCAGGACGATACAGTTGCATTGCATACAGATTCGGGTATGAATGGCATGCACCTCATCGAAAACGCCGAAGGTATTGCCGAACCCCAGTAATCGTTTATCAAGTGAAATGATTTAGCCAATGACAGTAATGCTACGCGGCATCGATTATAAGTTGCTTGATTGAGGCAAATGATAATACTCTATAAGCTTCCGTTTCGGGTATATGCCCGATAGAACTTCTGTATGAATGTATGTTGAGACTAACGATATTCGCATCTAATTCCATACATGTTTGCGTAATTTGTACAGCCATAAAATAGCAATAGTCAGAGCAGTATAGAGCATCTGAAATCAGACTTGACTTGCCAAATGCGTAAACTGAATGATAACTTGAAAACTGCGGTGCCAGAAAAGCAAGGCAAACTGAACATTGACCCGATTCGGCCTCATCATGTTTTTTTTATACCCTTCACTAAAGCGCGACCAGCTGCTGTTTTTATTATGATCAATCAGTTTGGGGAAATGTATTTGCGCAACGCTTATAAATATTGTACCTCACTGGAGCCGACAGAACCCTACACATGCACTCTAACAGACTGACTCAGCATAACCCGTTTCACAGAGTATGCTATAAAGCGCTGCTAGCAATTTGACCGGAAATAATTCGCTTACAGCATCGTCTACACGCTACATTTACTATACCATTTCTACTGGGTTAAACGACGGATATCAGCTCTTTCGTTCCTGTGAGCAGGGTGCAGGATATTTGTTGGCGTAATTGCTAGCAACACATGTAAACCTTATAATTGCCATCGTAATATCATCATGTAGTTGGCTGTCATTAAGAATGTGTACATGTCAAAATCTATAGCTGAACTTTTGTTCGGGCTGCAATAACATTAAATGCTGACTTTAACACTTCCTGAATGCTTTTGACG
>CM067354.1:12480736-12508236 GCA_034190875.2 Urechis unicinctus
CTACTTTAACCGCGTACCACTTAATCCAACGAGTCCAAAAAGTCTCTGCGTTTGCTGGCATGTCAATGAGTATATTGCAATTAAAGATAAGCCCCTGTGCCATAGGTGAACACAGTTTTGAGCCCATAAGAATTACATGAATACGCAACCCAAAAGCGCCAAAAAAACTAATGCGCCCTGTCGTATACCGATGCTAATGGGTATTTCTAATGATGAAAAGATACCACCAATAATATATTAAAATGTTGAATTGGCTTATAACATATATGAGAGGCGCAATGGAGAATAGAAATGACTTTGAAACATGTCGGGAGCTCAAATGTATACTAAGCCATCTGTAGTTAAAGATAGTCGACAGTCTGCAATTTGTTGTAGGTGCTTTTATTTGCTTCTGAATGCTCTGTTATTCGAACGTTATCGTTGATGGTATACTAGTGCCACTAGAGACGAGCATTAATGAATAACATTATCCAGTTTTGCCGTCTTTTTTGTGCACTGAATCAGAAGTGAATTTTAATGAAATCCGTCTTACAATACAAAGGGGATATGCTGTTATAAATATCTCCTCATTGCTTGACCGTATCACGAAGCATTGTATGGAAAATTATACATATACTGCTGCACCCGATTAAGTACTCCTTTAAATACTGTGCGGGTATGGGGAGTTTACAATGTAATCCAAACCAATTATGAACAGTTCAAACTGCCATCCATACCAATTAGGAAGAGTTCACGCAGCAATCCATACCAGTTGTGGGTAGTTCACATTGTAATTATGTGACCATTTGTTTAGCATCACCTAATCAGGGTTGTAATGTCGATTAAGTGAACTGCAAAATGAACAAAGCATCGACAAAGCTCATAGGTCTGAATAACATTGTCTCTGCCATAGCATCTTCAGTGGATGGGGTTTGAGACATGCATGAATAATGTTTAGTGCTAGATTTAACTTATTATAACTCAGCAACGTTGCTGAGCCCTATCAATAATGATGAGCTAAAACTCGCACCTTCTTACCGCGTAGCAATATAGAGACTTACCAACATTAGCCAGTTCCTGTGCCTAGCTCTCTTGATAACATTTAATGATTTGACTAGTTCAGTACCTGTTCGTTACTGCTCAACGCGGACCAAGAGGACAAGCTATTCATATTTGTAATACTTCATGGTTTAATTATCTGGTCTTCAGATGAATAAGACATTTTAAACTGTTATGTATAATAAGCATAGCAATTGTGGTTCTGTACCAGTGTGAGACTGCATCGTGCTTTTGCTTGTCCTCAGTGAGAGCGACTGTATAGAGCAGCGAAAGAAACATGCTTCTATATTTATGGTAAAGTTCCATACTGCCAGCATCGTGATGAATACAGATAGGGTTTTAATATGTATTGCATGCTGCGACTATGAGGTAACTGTTGTTTCTCTAACCACTCTCATTGCGAATCCCTCAAATAGGCCCACGTGTTCGCATTAGTTATAATTAGGTGGATGCAAATTTGGACATGGTCTTGCTTTAACCGGGAAAGTTAATTGACAATAAAGCCAGGCTGTGGCATTAATTATCTTACAGTATTCAGCAACATAGCAACGAATTCACAGGTCTAGTTTGTTCTTGTTCCTGTAGGCTATTTGCATTACGTTGCTTTATTGATTCTAGCACAAAGTATGGCAATTGCAATTTGAGACATATAATAAGTTTGAGCTACGTATATTGAACACATAGTTCAGGTTCCTCGAGCATAAACTGTTATCTTTTGAACTCGGAATTTACTATTATAACTATGTTGCATGTCTTAATAGGATTTACCTAACTAATATCGTGCCTACGTGGGGAATCTTCGCAACGGTGCTTTTTTACGTTTCGTTCTATTTCGTTACAACTCAAACGGTTATAACAAGCACAGGCCATGTTGTTTTTCTGTTTAGTGTGTCCTGTCAGCCTGCTGTCAGTCTGTGCATTCTTTGTTGAGACCCAGTATCCGAGATAAGCAACATTCTACCCGATTTTTTATGAGATGGTCTCATGTATAATACTTCTGCAAGCGATATAAACCAGAATGACTTACTCTACATTGTGCATCAACTATCGAGCACTTGTGCCAGAATGATTTGATAATTATTTAAGAGAAATCGATAAATGGTTTGCAGTAAAATGCTTTATCTAATCATTTTCCGGTTGTCTATATCTGCTGTGCTGTGTAAGAATACGCAAATGCTTCCCAATGTTCGACGCAACCGGCAACAAATTTTGACAAAATTGCAAAAATTACGCAATAATGTGCATGAACAGAACAGCTCATAAGTAATGGGTCAATGTGATATCATGTTTTACCACGTTCCTCAAAAGCACATAAACTTTTGATGTGCGTTAGGGCTTAATTTAATTCAGGGAATTTACTCAAGCAAGTGCGCTAGTCGTCTCATTTTCTTGACGTCTGTGTGATCAATTTAGAGACGGTTGCACAAATTGAATGGCAAATCCGAATTTCCAACAAACCCCATCCCTCCCGCTGCTATGTGCTTGTGAAATCTGCCTCGCTCTAGTTCTGAGCTGCTTTAACCAAATTTGTTATACAGTTAAGTATATTTTGAACACACTTTAAGTATCCTGATTATTAAATAACCGTCAATAAAAAGAATCATAGAAGTTACGTAAACCTTCATGTGCCGAATGAAGTCTTCATTTCATTTTACGTGCCAAACAATTAATGACATCGCCATTATATAACAAATCTTGTCGTTAGCAAAACATTCACCGCCTGGAGATGATAACGCATGAATACTGCACAGCCTGAGTCCTTTCACTAACTCTATCTAGATCGAACCATGGCCAAATAATATCAAATCGCGTATATATTATTTAATTGCGATTAATACAATTAAATCCTCGATCGCGAGCATAGCAGTTAGCTAACGCTTTAATCAAAAACTTTGCCTTTTGATTGCAATCATTGGCAATTTAGGCTAAGATTTACGATATTGGCTTTGAGATGGTTTGAGTAAAAATGCGGAACGAGGCTCTGAACTTTGCAGCTTGCTTTGACATTACTTTCTAATACATTAGAAGTCAAACGTCATTTACTTGGGACACAGCGGAATGATCCTTACAAATTTTACATTGTTGCTATTGATATTCGGCATTATTGCAACTTATCCCGGAAGTAACGCTGGGCGGTGAAATATTACGGACTGAATGATGGCCGCATTAGCATTATTCGAGTTCATCGTATGAATACAAATGCGTCAGTAATTAACAAGCAAACACAGGACCTGCTTTTTTTTTCTTTTGCAGAATGCCATGGCCATATTGTCCAGGCACCAACTAACGGTCGTTCATATCTATTAGCATTTACCCATCGGACTCTTGAATATACGCTGACATATATACGTATTTCCTTAACGGAATCAGTACCTAAGTCTCCAGGAGTAACCGTCTATATATCTGTGTGAGTACGGTTGGTATTTAGAGAAATACTATTACTAACATTGAACGGTGAAAATACCGCTTCCGATATGTTTGATGATAAATGATTAGACAAATAAGATACAAACGGCTCGCTTTTGAAACTGCTATTTGCTTTACCCGAGTCGCATCTTGACGCATTACAGTACAATGTGTTGATGTCTTAATAAATTAACCGCGGTCAAAAAAAAACAAATTTACTCGGCTCATCCCCTTCCCGTTCGATTAATAAGGACCAGATCGATTTTATCTGAGACCTTTATTGTGCCATTATAACAAAATGACAAGGAAATTATATGATGCAGATCAAAATGTATGAACGGCATGACGCTACAATAAGTACAGTCACTTGATTGACAGCCGCACAAACTCAGTCTCTCCCCTAACCTCTCCGAAGTGATAAATTCAGGTCTAACGACCTATTTTGCGCTCTTCTGGTAATCGATAGCTTCCGATTTTCGGCGAATCATATGTAATATGCATGATGCATGGGAATGCTGCGTCTTTTCTTAGTTACGACGTTGTAGAAGGTGAGATCTCCATAAACATCGTACCGCCTTGGGCATCTTTTGTAATACGATCCTTAATAAGCTATTAACGACTAAAACTAGGCCGTTGTAGCAAACAAACATTATCCTATGCGCATGCTAATATAACTCTTCGCATATTTTCCACAAATGTCAGACTAGTGCATGAAGTTTTTGTAGATATGCTTGGTTACAAATACTGTAAAACGATTTTCACTATCGCAGATTATTTGGCATTGCATGCTCGCCTATAATAGTTTTTGCAGGTGCGCAATCCAGTTGTAGTTAAAATAGAGCAACAGAAAATATATCTTCACATAAAGTGCCTCATCAAATTCGATGGTGGCCATGTTTGATTTGTTAAAACTCATATTTCATATATCTGCAAGTAAAAACGGCTAGAGCAATTGTTTGACGGCATTCGGATGTGTTTGTCAATTTATCAATTCGATATATACAATATGTTTACGTTCAAATTCAAATGATCATATGCCGCGGTCATATAACGTAGGGCCTTAAGATTACTGAATGATGTAACTGACTGAAAGCGATCTGCACTATGTCATGGATCGTCAGAGTCATCATCAGACAATGTTTTTGTGGATCGGATTCATGCGTTACACAATGATCTTTAGATACAAGATATAACATCAATGGCTTGGACAGACACTTTTGTTACAGAATTTTAAAAATACGGTGTCGCATATTTGACTATGCAACAGCACGTATATTTAAGACGCACATATATAAAATACATATAAATATATATAAATATATATATATATATATATATATAGAGATATATATATATATATATATATATATTTAAAAACATATACATATATAAATAAAGATATATATATATATATAGATATATAAATAAATATAGATTTAAATATATATATATACATATATATATTTATATATGTAGACATATCTATATATATATATATATCATAGAGATATATATAGTTATATATATACATATATATATATATCTATATACATATATATACATATATATATGTATATATCAATATATATATACAAATATATCACTATAAACATACTTATATATATGTATATATATATAAATATATAATTATTTATATATGTAAACATTCATATATATAAGTATATATATATATATATATATATATATATATATATATGTATATATATACATATATATATAAACATATATGTATATATATGCTTCAATATACATGTATGTGTGTTTTTTTATATCCATATATATCCATGCGCATTTGCTTTCAATAGCAAACAACTATTATAGATATCAGGATACATACTATACATATATATGTATGCATATATATTAATATATATATATATATATATGTACTATTGTAAGATATAAATATATACACTAATTTGCATCTATTAACATGCAAATATATACGTTTATACACTTAGATATGTAAATATTTGATTAATTGTAAACATATATGCATATATATGCTTGAATATATGTATATATATATATATATATATATATATGTGTGTATTTTTTTATATCTATATATTACCGCACGCTTTCGCTGTCAATAGAAAAGACTATGTTTGATATCCCAATACATAATAAACTGTGTTCATATATAGAGTTTGCTTGTGATAGAGTTAAATGTGGCGCCAAGATCACCAATATAGACAGAACTGTCAACAAAGACGATTTCTAAAAAAAGTACAAAAATTGTAACAAGGCTGTCAAAATCTGGAATATGTGTTTCACATATGCAGTACACAACCGCATTCTTCCTGTAGTAAGACGTTCTTTTGCTAGCGGCACTTTATCATAAGACTCATATATCAATTATCATGGTTTTGTCCGGAAAAAACTTTCAGCCACCATCCCTTATTCTTACATACAGACCAGCTCCTCTATAAAACCACGGTCTGCAAATTGAAATCATCCTTTAATATGAATTCAAGCT
This sequence comes from Urechis unicinctus, assembly GCA_034190875.2. Classification (NCBI taxonomy): domain Eukaryota; kingdom Metazoa; phylum Annelida; class Polychaeta; order Xenopneusta; family Urechidae; genus Urechis; species Urechis unicinctus. Next base: position 12,486,681 of record CM067354.1, read on the forward strand.
ATAAAACTATGAAGTAATGAGGCATATGCATATTACCAATTACGGCATGAATGAGCGGATTTTTTCGAATGATAAAAACCATACCTGTGATGCTATGGCTTTTTCTGAATAATTCAAGACCAAAAATGGCAAAACTTATAGTTCATATCAGTTATCTTTTCCCAACTGGTGCCCGACTCATAGCTGACATAAACTAGCGTATCTCTACATGTTCACCATCCCATCAAGACTAGTATAACTTTATTCGCACTCAGCACTGTGGAAATAGCATACATTCTAATGGTTATGACAATGGTTTTGAGGCTAGCCATTTAAATGGCAAAGCTGGAACACTTAAATATGAGCTTCGGAAAAATGTGACATCCAGCATGAGATGATCACGGAAATCAACTGTCTAATATTTGTCGCCAACTGGGGAAAACCATTGCTATGGGTGATCCAGATGTACCAAATGGGGAGAACCAATATTATGAATGAGTCGGATGCACCAAATGAAGACATCAAATGCAATGGATTTGTCGGATGCAATTCCAGTTTAATCAAAACTATCTGGTCGCTTTTGAGATAAAACTAACACAACGGTGACATCATATTTTGATGATAGCCCGGCTCTTATAGCGTAACGGCAAGACCAAAATGTACATATATCCTCATAGGATTGGCTCAACAGACTGTAGACTGATCTTGTAGTCCAAAGCGGAGCCGTGAGGCGTATCATAGCAAATGTGGGTAACAGTTGGCCCGTAACAAGAATGGTTTAAACCACTCTTCGCTTACTATTCGGCAGGAACCCTTGTACTTTGCCTGTGGTCAGAGCCCTGTATGTAAACAAACCATTGTTTCAAAGGTGACAATATCCGTTTTGAGAGTTATTCGATCAAATTTTGCTTGTTAAACGACGTTTACTAGCGAATTTGAAAAGCCTGAAATGTTTGACAGAAGAGTTATTTTATTATTCACAGCAATACGTTTATTGTTTATAAAGATAACAAAACATCATGTTTTGTATAAGCATACTGGAAACTTTCGTGTATATGCAGTTTTCAAGGCCCAGTTGAATGTCTTCATCATTGGTTTTTGTCACAACCCACTTAGGCTCCTGCAGTCAGACAAAACATAGCACTTTATATTTGCAAGTTTGTATGTTAAAGTTCATGAACGTGATGACAATATACCGATTGGCAATGTGGCTATGTCCATGCAAAATGTAGCAAGTTGATAAGTTGAGAGAATAATGCGCGAAAACGGGCGTGCTACAATTACTGTAAACATGTCGCTCAGACAGCATAAATGCAAGGTATATATGTTGCTTTTATGGACCAAGTGGACGGGATCGATATTACATTTCGCCTTCTTGATATAATTTAAATGAATTAGATAATCTATTTTAAAGGATGCGCACAATGATAATTGTTCCATGTTATATTACGCGTTTGTTGTTGTTTGAGAACCCATATATCTGAAAAGTGGTACCTGGTAAACTGCAAGATGTACGAACACAATACAGCTACAGAACCTCAGGATGAAAGGATACGTATTGAATACTTGTAATTCTATGGTAACATAATAACCGTAGTTAACATACATTAATTTAATATATCGCATTTTAACAGATCGGATTTGTATTTTTTCATTCCAATTTTGCACAATCCAGTTTGGCAACGTTACATAAACGCTACAAAACAGCCGATACAAAATAACAGTTAGTTCCCGAGTTATATATACTGCATTGGAACCAAACTTTTTACTCGGAACGTCTGGCATTTTATATTATTTCCTGCGGTTCAGCCACCGCATATTTGTTTCAAATTACGTCTATTATAATCCAATAAATTAGTTAAGGATAACCTAAGATGGATTAAGTACATATAACCCTGTGTTCTGTTTAATAACTGCACATATTATTTTAACAGCATCGCGGCTTCTTCCGTATCTGGTAACAATAACGAACAAAATTGCCTAGAACCTAAAATACATGATGAAGTATTATCATACAATTACTAGTTAAATACTCCTTTTATCAACGCTGAAGAACAACGCTTGATCATTCAAACAATCCAAAATATGCAAGAACATAGTGCCAAATTATTGTAAACATGCAGAGATGATGGATTAAGGAAGGTTCGAGCAAATCAATACAATTAAACCTGCAGACGTTAATACCCTGATATAGAAATGGGAATTGGAAGTGATCGATCATGGCTGGTAACTGTCAGGAGGCACTTTATCTTATTGAAGCTGGCAACGATTTTCAAAATATAGAACTGTTTTGCTGTGCTGGCTGTTCGTTTCTTTGAAAATACCTATTATGACTAATGCATAAAATAATAAAGAGCCGTCGTCATTAATATTGGTCCATTTATTTCCAGTAGGTTAATCGTTAGTAGTAATGTTGCATATGACCGATAACTGGGTCGTGTAGCTCATGAAAACACTGCGTTTGTGATCTATTGGCTATTTCCGAAGAACTGACAACACGGAGCGCCCATAGCGATAACAACATTGTAAGGGTCTTAGTACGTAAAGAGTGGCCATAAAAATAATAAAATACCGCCGCAATCCACGTTCTTCCCAACTCATACTGGAAATACTTTCCAGATAAATATGTGCCCGTCGAGGTGTATGATATGTCGTGTCAATCAAAATTAGCGTGGTTTAAGTCGCTATGATTATGGCCACTATCGCTACGAGCCGTCATATGGAGGTAAATATCGATTCAATGACTCTGAATGGCATATCCGTAACGAACCCTTATACGTCATCGGGACGAAAAAAAACACACTGTGACGCGAAGCGTCTGCCTGGGCTGGTTTGGCAGCATGGTCAGCAGAATAGGGAATTGAGTGTCATGGATAACCATCGATCAATATTGATGATTGCTCAAGCGTCGCCTTTACTCTCATTTATCAAGTCCTCGCGATATTGCCAAGTTAATCCAACATGACATCAATTGATGTTCACTGTTAGCAGCACAGTCTTCAATCGTCCTAAAGCCACTGGGACAAGCATTACTGATGTTTTAACACCAATCAACCGGAAGACCGGTACTGTATAAACGACCCGACTTCCTATCCAATATGCATGACAAGCATACATGTTTCGATATTTTGTTTATAGTCTCGGCGGGAAATAGCTTATTTTCACAGTTAAAGATGTGTATATTAATTATCCGCTACAATATCCGATATTGTGTTTCCCAACTTTACACCACTCTCTATGACCTAATCATTGTTACCAATAACAGTTAGCAAAATGGTCATTATCTCGTAGTTGGGACCAGCATTTTACCAAACATAATTTATCAGCAATCATTTATTTCACTGACCCAAGGCGTCACTTATCGCTCATGTTACAATTTCGGATGCATAGTGTCGTATAAATTGGTAGTTGGTATCCAACGCATACGGGAATGAGTGGAGGCTAATACTAAGCATCTCAATAATACCGTTTTGGTAGCTCGTTATATAGTCATTCATTGACTAGCTTATAGGCGATTGAACGTTTATGGCACTGACTCTGAGAGAGAATTCTGATGTTATTGTACTGCATGCAAGCAGACTGGGTATGTAGACGTTGGCATCAACAAAATCAAGTAAGCCGCATCGAAAACGCCGTAGGTATTGCCAACCCCCAGTTTTCGTTTATCAAGTTAAATGATTTAGCCAATGGCAGTAATGCTACGAGGCATTGATTAAACATTGCTTGATCGATGCAATCCATAATACACTATAAGCTTCCTTTTCAGGTATTTGCCGCATAGAACATGTTTGCGTTATTTATACAGCCATAAAATAACAATTATCAGAGCAGTATAGAGCATTTGAAATTACACTTGATGTGCCAAATGCGTAAACTGAATGATAGTTTGATAACTTCGGTGCCAGAAAAGCAAGGCAAACTGAACATGGCTCGATTCGGCCTCATCAGTAATTTATTAATAACCCTTAACTAAGGCGCGATCAGCTGCTGTTTTGATTATGATCATTCAAGCTTGAGAAAATGTATTTGCGCAGCGCTTATCAATATTGTGCCTCACCGGAGCAGACAGAACAATACACTTGCACTCAAATAGACTGGCTCAGCATATCCTGATTCACAAAGTAGGCTAAAAAGTGCGGCTAGCAATTTGACTGGAAATAAATCGCTTACAACATCGTCTACACGCTAAATTTACTTCACTATTTCTACTGGGTTTAACGACGGATATCAGCTTCTTCGTTGCTGTGAGAAGCAGGATATTTGCCGTCGTAATTGCAAGCAACACATGTAAACCTCATAATTGCAGTCATGTAGTAATATCATCATTAAGAGTTTGTACATGCCAACATACCTAGCTGAACTTTTGTTCGGGCCGTGACATGAGACATATACAGTAATTAATAGAAACCAAGTTACAAATATATATATATATATATATATAGTCAATAATTCGATAACGTACTTATTGGATAATATTTGCATTGTCTCGTCGCCATTGACATTACTAAGATACAAAAAAAACGCCACCTTTCTTTGTAAAACGTGATGAGATAAGAAGTTGCACCTATCAGTTCAGTTGATGTGCCACGTGTCCACGAGGTGTATCATTTCCATTACAACAATCATTTGCGGTCGATGATACTCTTTTCTTCGGAAACGGAATTGGAGGTGTATTAAAAACGGCCTGGCTATATATGAGTGCAAATATGAATGGATAACTAATTATTCTGAAAGTTTCAAAAAGTTGTAATGTAGAGAAACGATATTGATTACTTGTTATATTGGGGCACTCATGTCCAAAGTGCACCGTCAAATGTACTTCGAGCTGCTTGCTTGCTGATGTATAACACGTTAACGACCCCAAAACCGATTTATTTACATAATCGTTTGTCATGTACCGGAGGTTCATAGTTAAGAAGTAACATTAGGGCATGAAAGTATTATTTAATGACAGTAGAGTATCATTATGTACGACTTTTAAAATTAACTACTGTGGGGGCCAAAGATGAAGCCATTAACCATAGTTAATAACCGTTAGAATTAAAAAAAAGCAAACTGAGCGTACTTATGTAGATTTCTGTAGATGTTCTTATATCGTGCTTATTGCGAAAAATATGGGCATGAGGAAAAATTTATGAAGTAATAAGTAATGATCAAACAAACCATCCCAATGAACTCCACTGCGCCATGTATCGATTGGTTAACTTTGCAGACCCTATAGAGGATTGTCTCTTACGCTGTGAACAAGGGCATTGCCAATCCATCATTCGCGGCAAATGCCTCAACTGTCAATTATATCCGTATTGATTCATATGTGGAGTATTATGTTGGATGCGTTATGTGCAGTATATATATTACATTTTGTCGTTAATATTTCGACCACCGTTTCCAACCATTTATGCAAATAGCCATATAGTTTTGTAAGGTTAAGCAAAACATTTACATGTTCGCATGATCTGAAAATGTTATATCTGCTAATGTAGTATCATTGTCTCACTGCTGTAATATATTCTGCTACTTTAACCGCGTATCACTTAATCCAATGATAGCCAATCATCACCACGTAGATGTCTTACTTATTGAATAAATAGGTTGTGTGGTCTTTCTTTGTTTTTCTAGTCGAAATATATGCATCGTCACGTACATATTACATTCAAAAACACATAAACTATCGAGGATCTGGCTTTCTCCGTTGCATCTGTGCATAAATCACTCGTACAGCATGGTTACTTGGGACGTTAAGTATAACATGGCGATTTTTACTGCATGCACTTCTTGTTAGGTAGTTATACTATCTTGTCGGGCTCAATGTTCGAAACATTTACAACCATTAAGACCACCGTTAGGATAATGTCCTATATGTTCTGCAATTTGCCAAAGCTCTTGGGAGTCTTCGACATCAACACAGTTTTGCAAAATGTCTCTGCGTTTGTTGGCAACTCAATGTGCGTATTGCAATTAAAGATAAGCCCCTGTGTCATAGGCACACATTTGAGCCCATAAGAATTTCATGAATACGCAACCCAACAGCACACACACAAAATGCGCCCTGTCGTATCCCGATGCTAATGGGTATTTCTATTGATACAAAGATACCTCCAATAATATATTAAAACGTTGAATTGGCTCGTGACATATATGAAAGGCGCAAGGGGGAGTAGAAATGATTTTGAAACATGTCGGGAGCTCAAGGGTATACTAAGCTATAGGTAGTTGAAGATAGTCGACAGTCTGTTGTAGGTGTTTTTATTTGCTTCTGAATACTCTGTTATTCGTACATTATCGATGATGGTGTACTAGTGCCACTATGGACGAGCATTAATGAATGACATCACCCAGTTTTGCCGTCTAATTTTGTGCACTGAATCTGAAGTGATTAGTAATGAAATCCGGCTAACAATACAATTGGGATAGGCAACTATGAATATCTCCTCATTGTTCTGACCGTATCACGAAGCACTGTATTGATAATGGTTACATATACTGCTGCATCCGATCAAGTAATCCGTTAATTACTGTGCAAGTATTGGGAGTTTACAATGTAATCCAAACCAATTATGAAGTGATCAAACTGCCATCCATACCAATTAGGGAGAGTTCACGCAGCAATCCATACCAGTTGTGGGTAGTTTACATTGTAATTATGTGACCATTTGTTTAGCATAACCTATTCCGGTCTGTAAGGGCGATTAAGTGAACTGCATAATGAACATTGGCTCTGCCATAGCACCTTAAGTAGATGGGTTTAGAGACATGCATGAATAATGTTTAATGCAAGGTGTCATTGACAATAACTTAGCAACGTTACTGAGCCCAAGCAATAATGCTGAGCTAAAACTCACACCTTCTTACCGCTTAGTAATACAGAGACTTACCAACATTAACAAGTACCTGTGCCTAGCTCTCTTGATAACATTTAATTACATTTAATTACTTGACCGATTCAGTACATGTTCGTTTCTGCTCAAAGCGGACCAAGATGACTCTTCATATTTGTAATACTTCATGGTGCAATTATCTGGTCTTCAGATGATTAAGACAATTTAATCTGTCATGGCTCGCTTTTGAAACTGCTATTTGCTTTACACGAGTCGCATCTTGACGCATTACAGTACAATGTGTTGATGTCTTAATAAATTAACCGCGGTCGAAAAAAACAAATTTACTCGGCTCATCCCCTTCCCGTTCGATTAATAAGGACCAGATCGATTTTATCTGAGACCTTTATTGTGCCATTATAATAAAATGACAAGGAAATTATATGATGCAGATCAAAATGTATGAATGGCATGACGCTACAATAAGTACAGTCCCTTGATTGACAGCCGCACAAACTCAGTCTCTCCCCTAACCTCTCCGAAGTGATAAATTCAGGTCTAACGACCTATTTTGCGCTCTTCTGGTAATCGATAGCGTCCGATTTTCGGCGAATCATATGTAATATGCATGATGCATGGGAATGCTGCGTCTTTTCTTAGTTACGACGTTGTAGAAGGTGAGATCTCCATAAACATCGTACCGCCTTGGGCATCTTTAGTAATACGATCTTTAATACGCTATTAACGACTAAAACTAGGCTGTTGTAGCAAACAAACATTATCCTATGCGCATGCAAATAAAACTCTTCGCATATTTTCCACAAATGCCAGACTAGTGCATGAAGTTTTTGTAGATATGCTTGGTTACAAATACTGTAAAACGATTTTCACTATCGCAGATTATTTGGCATTGCATGCTCTCCTATTATAGTTTTTGCAGGTGCGCAATCCAGTTATAGTTAAAATAGAGCAACAGAAATTATATCTTCACATAAAGTGCCTCATCAAATTCGATGGTGGCCATATTTGATTTGTTAAAATTCATATTTCATATATCTGCAAGTAAAAACGGCTAGAGCAATTGTTTGACGGCATTCCGATGTGTTTGTCAATTTATCAATTCGATATTTACAATATGTTTACGTTCAAATTCAAATGATCATATGCCGCGGTCATATAACGTAGCGCCTTAACATTCCTGAATGATATAATTGACTGAAAGTGATCTGCACTATGTCATGGATCGTCAGAGTCATCATCAGACAATGTTTTTGTGGATCGGATTCATGCGTCACACAATGTTCTTTAGATACAAGATATATCATCAATGGCTTGGACAGACACTTTTGTTACAGAATTTTAGAAATACGGTGTCGCATATTTGACTATGCAACAGCACGTATATTTAAGACGTACATATATAAATGTACATAAAAATATATATCAATATATATGGATATATATATATATATATATATATATATATATATATATATATATATATATATAGATAGAGATATATTAATATATAGATTTATATATATATATATAAAAGATAAATATAGAGTTTAAATATATATATACCATATAGATATTTATATATGTATACATATCTATATATATAATATATCAATATCTATATATATTTATATATATACATATATATATATATATATACATATATATATACATATATATATATCAATATATATATAAATATATCAATATATACATACTTATATGTATGTGTATATATATATAAATTTATATAATCATTTATATATGTAAACATTCATATATATAAGCATATATATGTATATATATACATATATATTTATAAACATATATGTATATATATGATTCAATATACATATATGTGTGTTTTTTTTATATCCATATATATCCATGCGCATTTGCTTTCATTAGCAAACGACTACTATGATAGATATCAGGATACATACTATATATATATATATATATATATATATATATATATATATATATATATATATATATATATATATATATATATACATATATATTAATATCATAAGACTCATATATCAAATTATCATGGTTTTGTCCGGAAAAAATTTTTTAAATATAGATTTAAAATATATATATACATATATATATTTATATATGTATACATATCTATATATATAAATATATCAATATATATATATTTATATATATACATATATATATATACATATATAAACATATATATATATATCAATATATATATAAATATATCAATATATACATACTTATATGTATGTATATATATATATAAATTTATATAATCATTTATATATGTAAACATTCATATATATAAGCATATAAATGTATATATATACGTATATATTTATAAACATATATGTATATATATGCTTCAATATACATATATGTGTGTTTTTGTATATCCATATATATCCATGCGCATTTGCTTTCAATAGCAAACGACTATGATAGATATCAGGATACATACTATATATATATATATATATATATATATGTATACATATATATTAATATCATAAGACTCATATATCAATTATCATGGTTTTGTCCGGAAAAAACTTTCAGCCACCATCCCTTATTCTTACATACAGACCAGCTCATCTATAAAACCACGGTCTGTAAATTGAAATCATCCTTTGATATGAATTCAAGCTATAAAACTATGAAGTAATGAGGCATATGCATATTACCAATTACGGCATGAATGAGCAGATTTTTTCGAATGATAAAAACCATACCTGTGATGCTATGGCTTTTTCTGAATAATTCAAGACCAAAAATTTCAAAACTTATAGTTCATATCAGTTATCTTTTCCCAACTGGTGCCCGACTCATAGCTGACATTAACTAGCGTATCTCTACATGTTTACCATCCCATTAAGACTGGTATAACTTTATTGGCACTCAGCACTGTGGAAATAGCATACATTCTAATGGTTATGACAATGGTTTTGAGGCTAGCCATTTAAATGGCAAAGCTGGAACACTTAAATATGAGCTTCGGAAAAATGTGACATCCAGCATGAGATAATCACGGAAATTAACTGTCTAATATCTGACGCCGGACGTACTAACTGGAGAAAACCATTGCTATGGATGAGCCAGATGTACTAAATGGGGAGAACCAATGTTATGAATGAGTCGGATGCACCAAATGAAGACATCAAATGCAATGGATTTGTCGGACGCAATTCCAGTTAATCACAACTATCTGGTCGCTTTTGAAATAAAACTAACACAACAGCGACAGTTCATTTTTATGCTAGCCCGGCTCTTATAGCGTAACGGCAAGACCAAAATGTACATATATCCTCATAGGATTGGCTCAACAGACTGTAGACTGATCTTGTAGTCCAAAGCGGAGCCGTGAGGCGTATCATAGCAAATGTGGGTAACAGTTGGCCCGTAACAAGAATGGTTCAAACCACTCTTCGCTTACTATTCGGCAGGAACCCTTGTACTTTGCCTGTGGTCAGAGCCCTGTATGTAAACAAACCATTGTTTCAAAGCTGACAATATCCGTTTTGAGAGTTATTGGATCAAATTTTGCTTGTTAAATGACGTTTACTAGCGAATTTGAAAAGCCTGAAATGCTTGACAGAAGAGTTATTTTATTATTCACAGCAATACGTTTATTGTTTATAAAGAATACAAAACATCATGTTTTGTATAAGCATACTGGAAACTTTCGTGTATATGCAGTTTTCAAGGCCCAGTTGAATGTCTTCATCATTGGTTTTTGTCACAACCCACTCAGGCAACTGCAGTCAGACAAAACATAGCACTTCATATTTGCAAGTTTGTATGTTAAAGTTCATGAACGTGATGACAATGTATATACCGATTGGCAATGCGGCTATGTCCATTCAAAATGTAGCAAGTTGATAAGTTGAGAGAATAATGCGCGAAAACGGGCGTGCTACAATTACTGTAAACATGTCGCTCAGACAGCATAAATGCAAGGTATATATGTTGCTTTTATGGATCGATCGGACGAGATCGATATTACATTTTGCCTTCTTGATATAATTTAAATGAATTAGATAATCTATTTTAAAGGATGCGCACAATGATAATTGTTCCATGTTATATTACGCGTTTGTTGTTGTTTGAGAACCCATTTATCTGAAAAGCGGTACCTAGTAAACTGCAAGATGTACGAACTCAATACAGCTGCAGAACCTCAGGATGAAAGGATACGTATTGAATACTTGTAATTCTATGGTAACATAATAACCGTAGTTTACATACATTAATTTAATATATCGCATTTTAACAGATCGGATTTGTATTTTTTCATTCCAATTTTGCACAATCCAGTTTGGCAACGTTACATAAACGCTATAAAACAGCCGATACAAAATAACAGTTAGCTCCCGAGTTATATATACTGCATTGGAACCAAACTTTTTACTCGGAACGCCTGGCATTTTATATTATTACCTGCGGTTCAGCCACCGCATATTTGTTTCAAATTACGTCTATTATAATGCAATAAATTAGTTAAGGATAACCTAAGATGGATTAAGTACATATAACCCTGTGTTCTGTTTAATAACTGCACATATTATTTTAACAGCATCGCGGCTTCTTCCGTATCTGGTAACAATAACGAACAAAGTTGCCTAAAACCTAAAATACATAATGAAGTATTATCATACATTTACTAGTTAAATACTCCTTTTATCAACGCTGTAGAACAACGCTTGATCATTCAAACAATCCAATATATGCAAGAACATAGTGCCAAATTATTGTAAACATGCAGAGATGATGGATTAAGGAAGGTTCGAGCAAATCAATACAATTAAACCTGCAGACGTTAATACCCTGATATAGAAATGGGAATTGGAAGTGATCGATCATGGCTGGTAACTGTCAGGAGGCACTTTATCTTATTGAAGCTGGCAACGATTTTCAAAATATAGAACTGTTTTGCTGTGCTGGCTGTTCGTTTCTTTGAAAATACCTATTATGACTAGTGCATAAAATAATAAAGAGCCGTCGTCATTAATATTGGTCCATTTATTCCCAGTAGGTTAATCGTTAGTAGTAATGTTGCATATGACCGATAACTGGGTCGTGTAGCTCGTGAAAACACTGCGTTTGTGATCTATTGGCTATTTCCGAAGAACTGACAACACGGATCGCCCATAGCGATAACAACATTGTAAGGGTCTTAGTACGTAAAGAGTGGCCATAAAAATAATAAAATACCGCCGCAATCCACGTTCTTCCCAATTATACTGGAAATACTATCCAGATAAATATGTGCCCGTCGAGGTGTATGATATGTCGTGTCAATCAAAATTAGCGTGGTTTAAGTCGCTATGATTATGGCCACTATTGCTACGAGCCGTCATATGGAGGTAAATATCGATTCAATGACTCTGAATGGCATATCCGTAACGAACCCTAATACGTCATCGGGACGGAAAAAAACCGAATGAACCTGTTTCAATCACACACTGTGACGCGAAGCGTCTGCCTGGGCTGGTTTGGCAGCATGGTCAGCGGAATAGGGAATTTAGTGTCAAGGATAACCATCGATCAATATTGATGATTGCTCAAGCGTCGCCTTTACTCTCATTTATCAAGTCCTCGCGATATTGCCAAGTTAATCCAACATGACATCAATTGATGTTCACTGTTAGCAGCATAGTCTTCAATCGTTCTAAAGCCACTGGGACAAGCATTACTGATGTTTTAGCACCAATCAACCGGAAGACCTGTACTGTATAAACGACCCGACTTCCTATCCAATATGCATGACAAGCATACACACGTTTCGATATTTTGTTAATAGTCTCGGCGGGAAATAGCTTATTTTCACAGTTAAAGATGTGTATATTAATTATCCGCTACAATATCCGATATTGTGTTTCCCAACTTTACACCACTCCCTATGACCTAATCATTGTTACCAATAACAGTGGCCGACTTTAGTTAGCAAAATGGTCATTATCTCGTAGTTGGCACCAGAATTTTACCAAACATAATTTATCAGCAATCATTTATTTCACTGACCCAAGGCGTCACTTATCGCTCATGTTACAATTACGGATGGATAGTGTCGTATAAATTAGTAGTTGGTATCCAACGCATACGGGAATGAGTGGAGGCTAATACTAAGCATCTCAATAATACCGTTTTGGTAGCTCGTTATATAGTCATTCATTGACTAGCTTATAGGCGATTGAACGTTTATGGCACTGACTCTGAGAGAGAATTCTGATGTTATTGTACTGCATGCAAGCAGACTGGGTATGTAGACGTTGGCATCAACAAAATCAAGTAAGCCGCATCGAAAACGCCGTAGGTATTGCCAACCCCCAGTTTTCGTTTATCAAGTTAAATGATTTAGCCAATGGCAGTGATGCTACGAGGCATTGATTAAAAATTGCTTGATCGATGCAATCCATGATACACTATAAGCTTCCTTTTCAGGTATTTGCCCCATAGAACATGTTTGCGTTATTTATACAGCCATAAAATAACAATTATCAGAGCAGTATAGAGCATTTGAAATTAGACTTGATGTGCCAAATGCGCAAACTGAATGATGATTAGATAGCTTCGGTGCCAGAAAAGCAAGGCAAACTGAACATGGCTCGATTCGGCCTCATCAGTAATTTATTAATAACCCTTAACTAAGGCGCGATCAGCTGCTGTTTTGATTATGATCATCCAAGCTTGAGAAAATGTATTTGCGCAGCGCTTATCAATATTGTGCCTCACCGGAGCAGACAGAACAATACACTTGCACTCAAATAGACTGGCTCAGCATATCCCTGATTCACAAAGTAGGCTTAAAAGTGCGGCTAGCAATTTGACTGGAAATAAATCGCTTACAACATCGTCTACACGCTAAATTTACTTCACTATTTCTACTGGGTTTAACGACGGATATCAGCTTCTTCGTTGCTGTGAGAAGCAGGATATTTGCCGTCGTAATTGCAAGCAACACATGTAAACCTCATAATTGCAGCCATGTAGTAATATCATCATTAAGAGTTTGTACATGCCAACATACCTAGCTGAACCTTTGTTCGGGCCGCGACATGAGACATATACAGTAATTAATAGAAACCAAGTTACAAATATATATATATATAAATATATATGGAGTCAATAATTCGATAACGTACTTATTGGATAATATTTGCATTGTCTCGTCGCCATTGACATTACTATGATACAAAAAAAACGCCACCTTTCTTTGTAAAACGTGATGAGATAAGAAGTTGCGCCTATCAGTTCAGTTGATGTGCCACGTGTCCACGAGGTGTATCATTTCCATTACAACAATCATTTGCGGTCGATGATACTCTTTTCTTCGGAAACGGAATTGGAGGTGTATTAAAAACGGCCTGGCTATATATGAGTGCAAATATGAATGGATAACTAATTACTCTGAAAGTTTCAAAAAGTTGTTATGTAGAGAAACGATCTTGATTACTTGTTATATTGGGGCATCCATGTCCAAAGTGCACCGTCAAATGTACTTCGAGCTGCTTGCTTGCTGATTTATAACACGTTAACGACCCCAAAACCGATTTATTTACATAATCGTTTGTCATGTACCGGAGGTTCATAGTTAAGAAGTAACATTAGGGCATGAAAGTATTATTTAATGACAGTAGAGTATCATTATGTACGATCTTTAAAATTAACTACTGTAGGGGCCAAACATGAAGCCATTAACCATAGTTTATTTGTCTTGGATCGACCATAAGTTCAGCGAAGACATAATAACCGTTAGAATTCAAAAAAAGCAAACTGAGCGTACTTATGTAGATTTCTGTCGATGTTCTTATACCGTGCTTATTGCGAAAAATATGGGCATGAGGAAAAATTTATGAAGTAATAAGTAATGATCAAACAAACCATCCCAATGAACTCCACTGCGCCATGTATCGGTTGGTTAACTTTGCAGACCCCATAGAGGATTGTCTCTTACGCTGTGAACAAGGGCATTGCAAATCCATCATTCGCGGCAAATGCCTCAACTGTCAATTATATCCGTATTAATTCATATGCGGTGTATTATGTTGGATGCGTTATGTGCAGTATATATATTACATTTTGTCGTTAATATTTCGACCACCGTTTCCAACCATTTATGCAAATAGCCATATAGTTTTGTATGGTTAAGCAAAACATTTTCATGTTCGCATGATCTGAAAATGTTATATCTGCTAATGTAGTATCATTGTCTCACTGCTGTAATATATTCTGCTACTTTAACCGCGTATCACTTAATCCAATGATAACCAATCATCACCGCGTAGATGTCTTACTTATTGAATAAATAGATTGTGTGGTCTTTCGTTGTTTTTCTAGTCGAAATATATGCATCGTCACGTACATATTACATTCCAAAACACATAAACTATCGAGGATCTGGCTTTCTCCGTTGCATCTGTGCATAAATCACTCGTACAGCATGGTTACTTTGGACGTTAAGTATAACATGGCGATTTTTACTGCATGCACTTCTTGTTAGGTAGTTGTGCGCGCACGTAATTATACTATCTTGTCAGGCTCAATGTTCGAAACATTTACAACCATTAAGACCACCGTTAGGATAATGTCCTATATGTTCTGCAATTTGTCAAAGCTCTTGGGAGTCTTCGACATCAACACAGTTTTGCAAAAAGTCTCTGCCTTTGTTGGCAACTCAGTGTGCGTATTGCAATTAAAGATAAGCCCCTGTGTCATAGGCACACATTTTTGAGCCCATAAGAATTTCATGAATACGCAACCCAATATCAAACACAAAAAAAATGCGCCCTGTCGTATCCCGATGCTAATGGGTATTTCTAATGATACAAAGATACCTCCAATAATATATTAAAACGTTGAATTGGCTCGTGACATATATGAAAGGCGCAAGGGGGAGTAGAAATGATTTTGAAACATGTCGGGAGCTCAAGGGTATACTAAGCTATAGATAGTTGAAGATAGTCGACAGTCTGTTGTAGGTGTTTTTATTTGCTTCTGAATACTCTGTTATTCGTATATTATCGATGATGGTGTACTAGTGCCACTATGGACGAGCGTTAATGAATGACATCACCCAGTTTTGCCGTCTAATTTTGTGCACTGAATCTGAACTGAAATCCGGCTAACAGTACAATTGGGATATGCAACTATAAATATCTCCTCATTGTTCTGACCGTATCACAAAGCACTGTATGGATAATGGTTACATATACTGCTGCATCCGATCAAGTTATCCTTTAAATACTGTGCAAGTATTGAGAGTTTACAATGTAATCCAAACTAATTATGAAGAGTTCAAACTGCCATCCATACCAATTAGGGAGAGTTCACGCAGCAATCCATACCAGTTGTGGGTAGTTTACATTGTAATTGTGTGACCATTTGTTTTGCATAACCTATTCCGGTCTGTAAGGGCGATTTAGTGAACTGCATAATGAACATTGGCTCTGCCATAGCACCTTAAGTAGATGGGTTTAGAGACATGCATGAATAATGTTTAATGCAAGTTGTCATTGATTATAACTAAGCAACGTTACTGAGCCCAATCAATAATGCTGAGCTAAAACTCACACCTTCTTACCGCTTAGTAATACAGAGACTAACCAACATTAACAAGTACCTGTGCCTAGCTCTCTTGATAACATTTAATGACTTGACCGATTCAGTACATGTTCGTTTCTGCTCAAAGCGGACCAAGATTACTATTCATATTTGTAATACTTCATGGTGCAATTATCTGGTCTTCAGATGATTAAGACATACATGGTACAAATTTTAACGAAAATGTATTTGGTGTGTACAATGATCCGTCGAATTTGACATTTTTACAATATTTTAGAAACAGTCTTAGAAGTTTTACGATTTGTGCCGTGATATTGGCTTTGAGATGGCTTAAGTAAAAATGTGGAACGGGACTCTGAACTTTGCCGCTTGCTTTTACATTACTTTCTAATATAAACGTCATTTACTTGGGATACATCAAGAATGATGTAGTACTTTCTGTTTTCCCAACAATTATTTGTGATCTTTAGCCTTTACATAACTACAAAGCCGGAACTAATTCAACCTTACATTTTCTACTGTTGCTATTGGTATTCAGCATCATTGCAGCTTATCCCGGAAGTAACGTTGAGCGGTGAAATATTACGGACTGAATTATGGCCGCATTAGCATTATTCGAGTTCATCGTATGAATACAAATGCGTGAGAAACTCACAAGCAAACACAGGACCTGGTTTTTTTCCTTGCAGAATGCCATTACAATTTTGTCCAGGCACCAACTAACGGTCGTCCATATCTATTATCATTTACCCGTGGGACTTGTGAATATACGCTGACATATATACGTACTTCCTTGACGATATCGGTACCTTCATCTCCAGAAGTAACCGTATATATATCTATGTGAGTATGGTTGGTATTAAGAGAAATACTATTATTAACATTTCACGGTGGAAATACCGCTTCCGATATGTTTGATGATAAATGATAAGGCAAGTAATTTACCAACTGCTCGCTTTTGTAACTGCTATTTGCTTTACCCGAGTCGCATCGTGAAGCATTAGAGTACAATGCGCTGATAACTCAATAAATTTACCGTGGTCGAAAGAAACAAATTTACTCGGCTCATCCCCTTCCCGTTCGATTAATGAGTACCAGATCGATTTCATCTGAGACCTTTATTGTGCCATTATAATAAAATGACAAGGAAATTATATGATGCAGATCAAAATGTATGAATGGCATGACGCTACAATAAGTAAAGTCACGTGATTGACAGCTGCACAAACTTAGTCCCTCCCCTAACCTCTCCGAAGTGATAAATTCTGGTCTGAAGACCTATTGTGCGCTCTCTGGTAATCGATAGCTCCCAAATTTCGGCGTATCATATGTAATATGCATGATTGCAATGCGCGATGTTTGGTCGGCTCCCATGTCTTGAATTGAGATGATGGTAGTTCAGTCATATTACTTAACGCACGTAAAGTCAAGTCAGCCAATTTAAGTTTTGAAAACAAAGCGATTTGTTATATGATTTAATGGGAATGCAGCGTCTTTCCGCAGTTACGACCTTGTAAAAAGGTGAGATCTCCATAAACAACTTACCGTATTGGGCACCGTTGGTAATGCGATGCTCAATACGCTATTAGTGACTAAAACTAGGCTGTTGTAGCAAACAAGCATTATCTTATGCGCATGCAAATAGCACTCTTCGCATATTTTCCCCAAATGTCAGACTGGTGCATGAAGTTTTTGTAGATATGCATGGTAACGAATACGGTAAAATGATTTTCACTATCGCATATTATTTGGTATTACATGCTCTCCCATTATAATTTTTTTTTGCAGGTGCTCAATCAGGTGTACTTTGTTTTATCTACATTTGAAATAGAGCAACATAAAATATATCTAAACATAAAGTGCCTCATCCAAATCGATGTCGACCATTTTTGATTTGGCAAAACTCATATTTTATATGTCTGCGACAAAAACCGCTAGAGCCATAGTTTGACGGCATTCGGACGTGTTTGTTGATTTATTAATTCAATATTTAAAAATATGGTTGCGTTCAAATTCAAATGGTCATATGCCGCGGTCATTTATCGTAGGGCCTCAAGATTCGTGAATAATGTAACTGACTGAAAAAGATCTTCTCTATGTCATGGATCGTCAGAGTCTTCATCAGACAATGTTTTTGTGGATCGGATTTATTTCCTTCAGATACAGGATATATCTTTAATGGCTTGGACAGACACTTTTGTTCCTGAATTTTAAAAATGAATATATATATATATATATATATGTGGCAGAGTTAAATATACGGCCAAGAGCATCAATGAAGACAGAACTGTCAACAAAGACGATTTGTAGACAAAAATGCTTAGCAAGTTAAAAGGATACAAAATCATTAATATGCTCTCACAATCTGGAATATGTGTTTCACATATGCATTACACAACAACATTCTTCCTATAGTAAGACATTCTTTCGCTAGCGGCAAATTATCATAAGACTCAGATATCAATTATCATGGTTTTGTCCGAAAATACTTTCAGCCACCATCCCTTATTTCTACTTACAGATCAGCTCCTCTATAAAACCACGGTCTGTAAGTTGAAATCATCCCTCGATATGAATTCAAGCTATAAAACTATGAAGTAATGAGGCATATGCATTTTACCAATTACGGCATGAATGCACGGGTTTTTGCCAATGATAAAAGCTATACTTGTGATGCTACGGCTCTTTCTGAATAATTCAAGACCAAAAATGGCAAAAATTATGGTTCATATCAGGTGTCGTTTCCAAACTGGAGCCCGACTCATAGCTCACATAAACTAGCGTATTCCGACATGTTCACCATCCCATATAAAATTAGTAAAGCTTTATTTGCACTAAGTACTGTAGGGAAATAGCATGCATTCTAATGGTTGTGGCATGCAATAAATATTACAATCCGTACAATATCAGTTTTCATGCCGACTATGGCAGATTGTCAGAATATAATACCCTTATAACGTACTGCTGCGCATATATTTATAACAATACTAGACAATTGCATAAATCACCACAGTGCGTGTATGTAGACATAAAAATTGGAATGTTGCAAGAATGCGGCAGTTTATCGCATCGCTGGGGTAGCACCGGCATAAGGCTAAAATCAGTAATGTTTGTTTTCTACTTGCCTCCCACGGATCGGAGTTCATTTCAATTTCAGTCAGATATGTCAGAAGTTGTAAGGTTATGAATAACAGGGGGTTGGTACGCAAATGGCTATGACAAAGTTCTAACCAAACATTGCAATGGCAGTACTGCATTAATCTTTCAATAACAATACACATCGGAAGATAGTTTTAGTGGAAGTTGAACTAGCTGAAACATCCCTGCGGACAACCGGAATTAATGTTTAGATATATATCGGTTACCAAGGGCCGCCCGCATGTTGGCAGCGCCTGTCGAGCTCTATACATTACCCGCCACAAAAATCGAATCTGGATTTTAACGATTATTGCAGTGTTCGATGGTAATATGAAATACGTCTTTCAAAGGTTTACGTTCGCATACCGCTTAATTAAGAGCCGTAGTCATTAACATTGGTCAATTTAATCCCAGTAGGCTCATTGCAAGTAGTAATGATGCATATGACCGATAACTGGATGGTGTAGCTCATGAAAACACTGCGTTTGTGATCTATAGGCTATTTCTGAAGAACTGACGACACGGAGCGCCCTTAGCAATAACAACATTGTAAGGTTCTTAGTGCACAAAGCGTGGCCATAACAATAACAAAATACTGCGCAAGCAACGTTCTTCCCTTGTCATCTTTTATCGTATGTACTTGTGTAGCTTGCATCTGTACTTCGTTCATTCATATTCAGAACTTGTGATGTGCATTAATCGGTGGCCACAGTACGGATGTGTTACACTTTGTCTATCCACCAGTACAGTTTACGTAACTGGCATTTCACTTAATTTCAAGATAAGTGTAAGCATATATTGTCGAGCAGGAATAAGATACCATTGGTGTATACGGAATATAAACGTCCACCAAACGTCTGCAGAAAGGTATATTAATTATGTGCTACAATATCTGATATTGTGTTTCCCAACATTACACCACTTCCTATGAACGGACCATTATTACCATTAACAGTGGCCGACTTAGGCTAGCCAAATAGTCTTAATCCCGTAGTTGGGACTAGAGTTTTACCCAACTGAATTTATTAGTAACCATTTGTTCCACTGATCCAAGGCGTCATTTATCGCTCAAGTTACAATTACGGATGCATAGTGTCGTAAAAACTGGTAGTTGGTATCCAACGCATACAGGAATAAGTGGATATGAATACTTAGCATCTCATTAATAGCGTTTTGGTAACTCGTTAGTCATTCATTGCTTAGCTTATAATCGATTGAACGTTTATGTCACTGATGTTATTGTACTGCAGGCAAGCAGAATGCGTATGTAGACGTTTGCATCAACAAAATTAACTAAGCCGTAATCAGGACGATACTGTGTTTCCACTCCATCAAACGACAAAATTGTATTACCGAAAAATCAGTTGCATTACATACAGATACGCGTATGAATGACATGCTCCTCATCAAAAACTCCGTAGGTATTGCCGAACCCCAGTAGTCGTTTATCTAGTAAAATGATTTAGCCAATGACAGTAATGCTACGAGGCATTGATATAAAAATGCTTGATTGATGCAATCGATAATGCACTATAACCTTGCGACTCAGGTATTTGACCTATAGAACTTCTGTGTGAATGTATCTTGAAACTAAAGATATTCGCATCTATTTCCATGCATATTTGCGTAATTTGTACAACATAAAATAACAATAATCGGAGCAGTATAGAGCATTTGAAATCAGACTTGACTTGCCATATACGTTAACTGAATGATGGTTTGATAACTTCGGTGCCAGAAAAGCAAGGCAAACTAAACATTGACACGATTCGGCCTCACCAGTAATTTGTTAATACCCTTCACTAAAGCCCGATCAGCAGCTGTTTTGATTATGATCAATCAAGCTTGAGAAAATGTATTTGCGCAACGCTTATCAATATTGTGCCTCAACGGAGCCGACAGAGCAATTCACTTGCACTCTTACAGACTGGCTCGACATAACCCGTTTCACAGAATAGGCTATAAAGTGCTGCTAGCAATTTGACTGGAAATAAATCGCTTACAACATCGTCCACACGCTAAATTTACTT
>CM067354.1:12515736-12560401 GCA_034190875.2 Urechis unicinctus
TTTGCGAGTTGGGTGGTCGGGTTCGTTGGCTTTGGTGGGCGAGAAGTCCGGTGGTTGGTGGTAGACCTAGGTTGGAGCGGATTGTTCGTGGACAAACATGTCTTCAAGAATGTATCCCGGTCCATGTATGCATGCCACGACATGCCTTTCCATGCATGCCTGTGTGTTTGAGTGTGCAATGTGGCGCTATTTATGCATCGATATGTATATGTGCGTCTGGAAATGAGGGATTCCCTGTGTTGTTGGGGCTCTGGGGATTCGCCTGTTGGCTAGCTGTACTGTATATATGTATGTGGCTGGCGGTGGTATTTGTATGTATGGTGCTGCTGCGCCCGGAGGACTATGGGGATTCCCTGTTGGCTATACATATGGCGTACCTGTACAAAGCGCAGATCGGGACAAAGCCCTCTCCTAGGGTATGTCCAGAACCGTCCCCCACTGCGCCAGAGCCACTACCGTGTAGTACTAAGGCAGCGTTATAGTGCGCTGAGATCTTATCAAAATAATTATTGCCATTGAATACTTCGTCTCACGACATTGTATCACGGTTTATTGTAGTCTTGTTTGGGGTGTTGAAAATCATCCCTTCCTGATGCATTTCATAACTTCGTTAGTGTGCGCTGTCAACAAACAAAAAAGAACTGCGAACCCTAAAGTGTTAGAACAGATATCAGCCGCGGAGTATTCAGCACCTACAGTCGCCGGAGTGCACGTACGGTCGTGTGCTCGATGATTATGGACAACAGGGTTCGTGCTTTGAAACATATTTGTGATCTTTAGCCTTAACATAACAACACAAGAGCCGGAACAAATTAACTTTTACATTTTCTACTGTTGCTATTGATATTCATCATCATCGCAGCTTATCCCGGAAGTAACGCTGAGTGGTAAGATATTGCGAACTAAAATATGGCCGCATTAGCACATTCGAATTCATCATATGAATACAAATGAGTCAGTAACTCACAAGCAAACACAGGACCTGGTGTTTTTCTAGCAGAAAGCCATGGCCATTTTGTCCAGGCACCAACTAACAATCGTTCATATCTATTAGCCTTTACCCATCGGTCTCCTGAATATACGCTGACATACATACGTATTCTTTGACGGACGGAATCGGTACCTTAGTCTCCAGAAGTAACCGTATATATATATATATATATATATATATATATATATATATATATATATATATATATATATATATATATATATATATATATATATATATATATATATATATATATATATATATATATATATATATATATATATATATATATATATATATATATATATATATATCTGTGTGAGTACAGTTGGTGTTTAGAGCAAGACTGTTATTAAAATTGCACGGTGGAAATAACGCTTCCGATATGCTTGATGATAAATGATAAGACAGGTAAGTTACCAACTGCTCGTTTTTGAAACTGCTATTTGCTTTACCCGAGTCGTATCTTATAGCATTACATTACAATGTGATGATAACTCAATAAATTGTAGAAAGAAACAGATTTACTAGGCTCATCCCCTTCCCGTTCGATTAATGAGGACCAGGTTGATTTCATCTCAAACATTTATTGTGCCAGAGATAATAAAATGGCAAAGAAATGATATGATGCATATCAAAATGCATGAACGGCAGGACACTACAATAAGTAAAGTTATGTGATTGACAGCCACACGAACACAGCCTCTCGCATCACCCCGCCAAAGTCATAAATTCGGTCTGACGACCTATTTTGCGCTCTCCTGGTAATCGATAGCGTCCGATTTTCGGCGAATCATATAAAATATGCATGATTGGATGGTGGTAGGTCAGTCCTATTACATAATTCACGTCAAGTTAAGTCACCCATTCCAACTTTTGAAAATCAAGTGAATTGTTATATAATTTATTGGGAATGCTGCGACATGTCGCAGTTGACCGTGGTAGAAAGTGAGATCTCCGTAAATATCATACCGCCTTGGACACCTTTGGCAATGCGATCTTTAATACGCTATTAATGACTTACATAAGGCTGGTGTAGCAAACAAATATTATCATATGCGCATGCAAATATCACGCTTCGCATATTTGTTTTGTAGATATGCTTAGTGACGAATACGGTAAAACAATTTTCATTATTGCATATCGATTGGCATTACCTAATTCAGTGTTCTTTGTTTTACCTACGTCTAAACTAAAGCAACAGAAAATATATCGTCATATAAACTGCCTTAACCATTTCGATAATGGCCATATTTGATTTGTTAAAACATATTTCTTATGTCTGGGAGAAAAACAGCTTGAGCAATTGTTTGACGGCATTCGGGACTATATGCTGATTTATTAATTCAATATTTACAATATGTTTACACTCACACTAATATTGTCATATGTCGTGGTCATATATCGTACGGCCTCACAGGAAAAGATTCCTTAATAATGTAATTGCAATTTTCATGGATCGTAAGAGTCTTCATCAGGTATCCTTCAGAAACGATATATATCCTTTCGGGCATTTACAGACACTTTTGTTAGCATATTCGTTAAAGAATTTTACAAATACGCTTTTGCGTACTGAACAATGAAAAATCACGTATAGTTAGTATGTAACTTAACTTAGGATATACGGGTTATAATGACGAAAATCATATGTGGTAGTGTACACACAAACACACACAATTAATTATACATAAATAATTATATAAATATATATATGTATATGCGTATATATATACATGCGCATACATGTACACGTATATATATATATTTATGCATTGGTATATATATGTATATATACATTTATGACTATTAATTTATATATATATATATATATATATATATATATATATATATATATATATATATATATAACATATATTTAAGTTAATATGTATAATTGTTTATTAACATATATATACATATATTTATATGCAACAAAATACACATAATCATTTGGATTACGAGCATATATACACATATATAGATATATGATTCAACACATATAACTGAATAAACATAGGACGATGTTTATGGATATTTGTTATATAGATACATCCACATATACACAAATATGTATTTAAATGCCCATATTTGAATAATTATGACTAAATATATATATTTAGCTATATATATATAACCATAACTAAAAATCCCTCTCTCTCTCTCTCTCTCTCTCTCTCTCTCTCTCTATATATATATATATATATATATATATATATATATATATATATATATATATATATATATATATATATATATATATATATATATATATATATATATATATATATATATATATATGTATATATAGCTTTTTTAATGGCAAAGCTGGAACGCTTGAAAGTGGGCTCCGGAAAAATATAACATTCAGAGCGGGATAATGCACGGCAACCAACTTTCTAATGTCTGTCGCCGGACGTACCAATTGGTGAAAAACCAACGCTATGAATGATCCAGACGTACCAAATGAAGAGAACTAATGCAATGGATTAGTCGGACGCAATTCCAGAAGCTATCTGGTCGCTTATTAGATAAATCTGACCAAACGGTGACATTATATTTGGATGCTAGCCCGGTTCTTATGGCGTTACGCCAAGCCGAAAACCTACATATATACTCTAGCGGGGAGGGAATATGTGAGTATTTCAAAAATCGTGCGTTTTGTGACAACTTTTTTAAACTTTGCACGGTGTTAGGTATTGATACGACCTTTTCAAAAACCACCGCACACAAGTTGGTGGAGGCCCCTGGTGGCCGTTATGCACAAAATCCAAGATGGCCGCCACTGGGAACTGAAAAGGCAATATCTCGGCTCATATTAAGAGCAGAACCTACTGTGATACCACTATTCCATTCAAGTATGAAGATTGAGACGCACAAGAATAGCCCTGCTTCGATTCATCATGAGTGACGAAGATCCTTTCGAAATTCCATGTAATACAAGACAAGACACAGACTGGGAATTGTGTTGCTTCACAAGAATGTGGGGGGAGGCTGCTGGCTGGATCTGGCTGGGAACGGATGTTCTCCATAGCCAACATCTTCACTCCTGGTGTTGCAACGTCTCTACTCGGTGGCAAGCATGTTAAGCGTACACATTATGCATACCAACTCACTCTCGCCTGGCTTAATACACTCAGAATTCAGGCATATGACGAGTACTGTCATGATGGCTATGGGCCTCATGAACCAATCGAAATGTGGGGAAAGCGACTCATCAGCAATGCTCCAACAATCTGCTACTGGACCACGGTGCGAGACTACATGCATATCCTGTGCCGCTTCGTGCGGGGTCAGCGAACAGGTGACTGGCCATTGACACTCAAATCCATTAGGAAATGTGTCCGTGGTTTTTCGCCTTGGGTCTAACCAACTATGCACGATGGACGCCAGTCTTCTTGAAAGATATGGCACGTCTTCCACAGATCCATCCGACCGTCCATGAGGCTTTCATGGAAGGGAAGTTCGTTGTGCATCGAGGTGACAAGATGTTCTCCATGATCGCGCTTGATCGGAGCAATGAGCACAGTATAAAGTTTCTGAAAGAGGATAGTGGAGCAAAGGGTCTTTACGGTCAGCAAGAGGAGAAAGAAGTCATCGAACTCTCCAAACCAGAGGTGCTGAAGGTCATTAGTGAGTTTGAGAGTGTTTTCTATCCTGAGTCAAACACAAAGGACAGACATGTACATCCAGAATCATCAGCTGCTGAGCAGAGTAAGTTCCTCAAACACCTCAAAGCTATGTGCGACCTTGCCAGTGAAGGTAAAATCGTCAATCCATTTAGGGAGACAGACCCGGAGCTTATTACCTTAGATACAGGAGAAGTCATGGACCCTGAAATTGCCTTAAGCCTCAAAGAAGCAGCAAACATCGGCAAATCCAAGTTCACTGAGTTTGTGGTGAGCAGAAGAGAAAAGGCCACCAAGCCTTTGTCTGATGCCATCCAAAGATCCAACCTGTTCACCTTTACCAACAGACCACCTACAGATCTGAAGAAAGGCACCGACAAGTTGGGGTCTTCAAAGGCAAACACAGCCCTCATCACAAAAATGTTTATGTCGCTACAAGCACGTCCCAACGCAGATGTAGATGATTTTTTTTCAAATACGAAAATCAGCGCGAACCTCCATCACTGTCGGATCGAGGAAAGCTTCGGTCGGGAACCAAGTCGGATATCTTGGGTTGTCTTCCAGGGATGCCTGGTCCGGGACGAACTCCAGCAGCTAGAGAAGCTTCTGTAGTTGTGCTCGACATGGCTGCAGTAGTCCACATCATCAAGCCCTAATGGGCCAGCGTGTTTGGCGAGTACACAGAAATGCAATTGCTTCCGTACTTAGAGAGCCATATGAGGGACAGAACAACAACAGTGGATGCCATCTGGGACACATATACAGAGACAAGTCTCAAGTCCCATACTAGGATCAAACGGGGTGGGACTGCATCACGCAGAACACGAGTCTCAGACAAGATACCTATACCCAAAGGAGCTCAATGGTAGTTGTTCCTCAAGGATAGTCAAAACAAAGATGAGCTTTTCCAGTTCATCAGTCTGGAACTGCAAAAGGATCACAGTCAATTCACAGTACCATCTGATGACAACAAAGGCTGATATCGTACTCACCAATAAGCCTACAGACTTATCAGATTTGTCTCCATGTCGACAAGAGGAAGCTGACACACGGATGATGCTCCACTGGCGCCATGCTGCTGATCAGGGTCATACAAAGGCGTACCTCAGGACGGTAGATAGTAATGTTGTAGTGTTGACCATCCACTTCTTTCACGACCTAGGACTCTCAGCGCTCTGGATTGGATTCGGGTCAGGAAAAACGTACAAAGACATTCTAATCCACCATATCTCAGATATGTTGGGACTGCAGCGTTGTCAAGCTCTGCCCTTCTTCCATGCTTTCACAGGCTGTGATGTTGTGTCTTCCATGATGGGTATCGGCAAGAAGACTGCATGGAATGCATGGGTTAACTTTCCTGAGGTCACCACCACATTCACTGCCATCACTCAAGACCCAGCCAGTCTGACGCTTGATTCTCTCCATATGAGATGTCTGGAGCGCTTGACAGTACTTATGTACAGTAAGAACTGTACTGCCCAATCTGTCAATGAAGCAATGTTCACCCATGGCCTCAAGTCTCTCGACTCCATCCCACCGACCCTGAATGCTCTCTTCCAGCATGCCAAGCGGGCTCTTCACACAGCAGGATTCGTCTGAAAGCAGGCCCTCTCGAGAATCCCGCAAATCCCAAATCCCAGTGACTGGGGCTGGGAATGGAATGCCAGAACCAACCAGTGGGTGCCATATTGGACGGATTTGACAGACGTCAGTAAGGCTTGCTCACTGCTCCTCCAATGCGGGTGTGTGGTTGCCTGTAAGGGTAACTGCAAGTGTCATCGAGCTGGACTCCATTGCAGCCCATTGTGCAAGTGCGAAGGGGGCTGCACTAACAATGAAAGTGAAATGTGATGTTCATGTAACTTGATAAAAATCATAAAAAACACGAACTCAGAACTCATCTTGGTATGTGGCCAATATATGGTCATTTATATGTAAATTGGTCATAAACAAAGCATTTATACGTGAAAAGTAAATGGAACTTTAAAATTACTTCAGAAACGTATTTTTCGACCTTATAAACCCTAGAAAAATGGTATCACAGTAGGTTCTGCTCTTAATACGAGCCGAGATATTGCATTTTCAGTTCCCAGTGGCGGCCATCTTGGATTTTGTGCATAACGGCCACCAGGGGCCTCCACCAACTTGTGTGCGGTGGTTTTTGAAAAGGTCATATCCATACCTAACACCATGCAAAGTTTAAAAAAGTTGTCACAAAGTGCACGATTTTTTTTAATCCCCACCCCGCTACTCATGGGATTGGCTCAGCGGACGGTAGACCGGTAGTGTAGTACAAAAGGGAACCGTGGGACGTATCATTCCCTTTTTTTAATGAAATCTCGCTGTGGTGCATCGTAAGTAAAAAAAGGCAAGTTAAATTGCACCATGTTGTTTGCAAATGTTAGTAACTGGTGGCCCGACTTTGGAGCAACACGATTGATTCATGCCACTCTTAGCTTACTAATCGACAGGATCCCCTGTATTTTGCCTGTGTTCAGAGCGCTATTTGTAAACAAATCATTGTTTCAAAATTGACATTATCCGTATGGAGTGTTATTTGATCAAATCTTGCCTGTTAAATGGATAATACTAGCAAGTTTGAAAGAGGCCTGGAAAATATTTGACAGAAAAGGGTTTTTTTGTAGTCACAGTAGTACGTATATTGCCTATAATGATAACAAAACATCATGTTTTCTATGAATCATACTGGTATCTATAGTGTATATGCGATTTCTAATCAAATTAATGAACTCAGGACCAGTTGAATGTCTTTATTATTGTTTTTTTTCACAACCCACTAAAGCAACTGCAGTCAGACAAAACATAGCGCTTTTTATTTGTTAGTTTGCATGATTAAGTTAAAAAACAATGTAAAACATGATGACAATGTATATACCGATTGGCAATGCGGCTATTTTCATGCAAAAGTAGCAAATTGATGAGTTGAGATATTAATGTATGCAAACGGGTGTGCTAAAAATACTGCAAACCTGCCGCCATGACAGTATAAATGCAGGGAATATTTGTTGCTTTTATGGCACGGACGGGACCGATATTACATTCCGTCTTCTTGGCGTTATTTAAATGAATTAAAGAATATATTTAAGAAGATGCGCACAATCATAATTGTTCCATGTTATATTACGCGTTTTTTGTACCCATATATCTGACAAGCGGTCGTAAAACAAGCATTACCCGGTAAACTTCCAGATGTTCGATATTGCTACAGAACCTTAGGATAAGGCGATACGCATTGTATAATTGTAAATACATGGCAACATAAAACCCGTTGTTCAGATACATTAATTTAATAGATCACGTTTTAATTGATTAAAAATATATTTTTTAATTCCAATTTTGCACATGAAAGCGATACATATACGCTATATAGCAGCCAATAAAAAAAAGCAATTGGTTCCCAATTATTATATTCTGCGTTGGAATCAAAATAATACGTAGACACATGAATAATTGAACAGTGGGTCGGAAACAAGTAAAGCTCGAACTCAAGCATGTACACTAGTTTTCAGCTGAATGCCGTTGTACAGAAGATACAATCTGGTCCGATCATTTGTGCTGTGCTTTATTGTGGTGGGGTAGCACCGGCCTAAGGCTTAAATCAGTAATGTTTGTTTTCTACTTGCCTCTTACGGATTGGGGTTTAATTTCAGTCAGTTATGTCAGAAGTTGTAAGGTTATGAAAAACAGGAGGTTGGCACAAACATGGCAATGCAATAGTACAAGCCAAGCATTGCAATGGCAGTACTGCTTTCATCTTCCAATAGCAATACACAACGGAAGATAATTCCAGTGGAAGATTGAATGATCTAGCTGAAACATCCCTACGGACAACCGGAATAAATGTTTAGATATATGTTGGTTACCAAGTGCTGCCCGCATGTTGGCAGCGCCTGTCGAGCACTATACATTCCCCGCCACAAGAATAGAACATGTCTATGAACGATTATTGCAGTGTTCGATGGTAATATGAAATACGTCATTCCAAGGTTGAGGTTCGCATACCGCTCGATTAAGAGCCGTCGTCATTAACATTGGTCAATTTAATCCCAGTAGGCTCATTGCTAGTAGTAATGATGCATATGACCGATAACTGGACGGTGTAGCTCATGAAAACACTGTGTTTGTGATCTATAGGCTATTTCTGAAGAACTGACAACACGGAGCGCCCATAGCGATAACAACATTGTAAGGCTCTTAGTGCGCAAAGAGTGGCCATAAAAATAATAAAATACCGCTGCAAGCGACGTTCTTCCCTAATACTCTTATATCGTATGTACTTGTGTAGCTTGCATCTGTACTTTGTTCATTCATATTCAGAACTTGTGATGTGCATTAATCTGTGGCCACATTGCCGATGTGTTACATATTGTGTATCCACCAGTACAGTTGACGTAATTGGCGAAAGGTTTGGTTACTGTGTTTGTCGCACCAACATCCACGAATCACCAATCATTTAATAATCCCAATGATCTCAGAGAATTAAATAAGTCTATGCGTCGCACGGTCATTTGACTTCTTCATTTGCTGTTGTCTCTTGTAATCAATGCCGTATGAGAAATACTTTCCATGAAATATGTGCCCGTCGTGGTGTATGATCTGCGGTGCCATGCATAATTGGCGTGGTTTCAGTCGCTATGAATTTGGCAACCATTGCCAAGAGCCGTCCTATGGAGGTAAATATGGATCCATTGAATCTAAAATGCATTTCGAGACAAACACATGTACGTCACAGGGACGAAAAGAAAACGACTGAACCTGTTTCAATTACACACTGTGATGCGAAGCGTCTGGCTGGGCTAGTCTGGCAGCATGGTCAGCAGAACAGGGAATTGAGTGTCATGGATAACCATCGATCAATATTGATGATTGCTCAAGCGTCGCATTTACTGTCATTTATCAAGTCCTCGCGATATTGCCAAGTTAATCCAACGTGACATAAATTGATGTTAACTGTTGGCAGTACAGTCTCAATCGACCTTAGGCCGCTGGGACGAGCATTATTGGTGTTTTAGTATCAATCAGCCGGACGACCATTACTGTAAACATAACCCAACTTCCTATCCAATATGTATGAAAAGCATACACATGTTTCGATATTTTGTAAATAGTCTCGGCGAGAAATAGATTATTTTTACAGTGCTACAATATCCATCATTGTGTCTCCCAACCTCACACCAATCCCCATGAACGAACCATTATTTCCAAAACAGTGGCCGACTTAGGTTAGCAAAATGGTCTTAATCTCGTAGTTGGTACTAGCATTTCACCAAACTTAATTTATTAGTAATCATTTGTTCCACTGATCTACGGCGTCACTTATCGCTCCTGTTGCAATTGCAGATGCATAGTGTCGTATAAACTGGTAGTTGGTATCATACGCAAACGAAAATGAGTGGAGGCGAATAATCAGCATCTCAATAATACCGTTTTGGTAACTAGTTATATAGTTATTCATTGCCTAGCTTAAAAGCGATTGAACGTTCATGTCTCTGTTTCTAAGCGAGGTATCTGATGTTATTATACTGCATGCAAGCAGAATGCGTATATAGACGTTTGCATCAACAAAATCAGAACGATGCTGTGCTTCTACTCAAACGACAAAATTGTATCACCGCATACAGATTCGCGTATGAATGGCATGCACCTTATTGTAAACGGCGTAGGTTTTGCCGAACCCTAGCAATTGTTTATCAAGTTAAATGATTTAGCCAATGGCTGTAATGCTACGAAGAATTGATTGAAAATTGATTGATTGATGCAATCGATAATACACTAAAAGCTTCCGATTCAGGTATTTGACCTATAGAACTTCTGCATGAATGTTCGTTGAAACCAAAGATATTCGCATTTAATTCCATACATGTTTGCGTAATTTGTACAGCCATAAAATAACAATAATCAGAGCAGTATAGAGCATTTGAAATCCATGCAAAATACGTAAACTGAATGATGATTTGATAACTTCGGTGCCAGAAAAGCAAGGCAAACTGAACATTGACTCGATTCGGCCACACCAGTATTTTTTTAATACTCTTCACTAAAGCGCGATCAGCATCTGTTTTGATTATGATCAGTCAAGCTTGAGAAAATGTATTTGCGCAACGCTTATCAATATTGTGCCTCACCGGTGAAGACGGAACAATACACATGCACTCTTACAGACTGGCTCGACATAACCCGTTTCACGGAGTATGATATATGGAGTGCTGCTAGCAATATGACTGGAAATAAATCGCTTACAACATTGTTTGCTCGCTTAAGTTTGTGGCCGGGGCCTGGAGGGAAGTGGAACAAGACGCCTACATGCAAACGCAGAGGAGAAGAAACGTCATGCATACTTCAGAAAAATACTTCCAACAGCGCCGCCAGCAAGATACCATGGCAACTACATGTAGTTGCTAGCTAGACTGTGGATGGACTGTGGGCTTGATACACTGATATATACTGTACTTTGCCTCTATTTTGTTTCTGTATTCCATTTACTGTAAATATGTCAGGCCGGTGATGGTAGGGGGTCTGTGAAGTCAGGGAGGGCAAAGATAGTGAAGTACAAAAAACACACGAGATAATAAATCATTAAAATTAAAAGACATGAAATATAATCCTTGTTTTCCTTATACTGCTTTTAAGGCAAACAGAAAACATCTTGATTCTGAACGTGTAAACTGCAAAACATGGAAAATATTAGCCCACCCTCAAAACACTAGTAGATTGTAACAACACTAGTGCACTGTAATGACATAACACTAATCCACACATGCTCTTGTTCTCATCCCCCTGGATATCCGACTTGGCCTGCTCTCCACTGTCCGGGCGGGTGAGGCAAGCCAGCACCTTTGAAAAGAGTCTGTTTCTTTGAGGCCGAACCAAGCAGGTCGCGTAGGTTCATCCTTCCTGGACTGACAGTGCTGCTGTAGAGGGTGGCCAGGGCCAGACTGAGCACCCTGGAGATTTGTCCTGCCAGCTGATGGTAAAGAGAGGGCCGGACCTGACACGTGATATATATATATATATATATATATATATATATATATATATATATATATATATATATATATATATATATATATATATATATATATATATATATATATATATATATATATATATGATATATATATATATATATATATATATATATATATATATATATATATATATATATATATATATATATATATATATATATATATATATATATATATATATATACAGCTTTGTAGAGCGCAAGTGGATAATACATTGGCTGTTGCGATGAACGAACCGCCTTTTATACCCTGCTAGCCCTGATGTCTGGCCGATTACCGCCCGATGCCCAAAAATTAACCGGCAGCCGTGAGGAGTCCCGTGGGGCTCCAGCCGAAAATTCGCAAACTACTTCAAACCCATCCGATGCTGATTGGGACTTGGGTATAAGTTTGCATGGTAAAATATAGATTATATGTATTATATGCATGTATATATATTCCTTTGCTATTTGAGGTAACGGATATAAAGGAAGGATAAACGAGTGTGGCGTAGCCTGCGCTTAGCAGATATGTCAGACATTGAAGCAACTCTCTGCCCAATAAGTTTATACGAAAAGTGTTCGTATTTCTGTCAGCGTTATATCGCTGATTGCAACTACATATCCGTTATCAGTTAACTGCTTGGCTCTTAACTTGCCAACCGCAGAAATATGCTTGCAATATATAAGGTGGGAGATAATTAATTGGGAAAATTTACTCAAGTGAGTGCGCTAGTGCCCTCATTTTTTTCACGCCTTTGTGATAAATTTAGAGTCAGTTGTTAATGGGAAATCCTAATTCCAAACCAACCCCATCCCTCCCGCTGCTGTGCGCTTGTAAAATCTGCCTCGCGCTAGTTCTGAGCTGCTTTGACCAAATTTCTTAATAGTTAAGTATATTTTGAGCACACGTGAAGTAGCCTGATCATTAAATACACCGTCAATAAATAGAATGATAGAAGTTGCGTAAACCTTCATGTGCGGAATGAAGTCTTTATTTCATGTCATGTGCCAAACAATTCAAGCCTTTAGCCTTAACATAACAACCACAAAGCCGGAACAAATTCACTCTTACATTTTCTACTGTTGCTATTGAAGACAGCTATTTAAATGGCAAAGCTTTAACACTTGAACGTGAGTTTCGGAAATAGAACATCCAGAGCAAGATAATCACGGAAACCAACTCTCTCATATCTGACGCCGGAAGTACCAAATGGAAAGAACTAATGCAATGGATTAATCAGACGCAATTCCAGTTTAAGCGAAACTATCTGGTCGCTTTTGAGATAAAACTAACACAACGGTGACATCACATTTTGATGATAGCCCGGCTCTTATAGCGTAACGGCAAGAACAAAACCTACATATATCCTCATAGGATTGGCTCAACGGACTGTAGACCCGTCGTGTAGTCCAAAGTGCAACCGTGAGGTGTATCATTCCCTCATTTAATGAGATCATGCTGTGGTGCATCGACGCATCTTGTACCTATAACTCGAATCTAACGAGGGACACTTTATCCGTAATGAGACGGGAATTTAAGATGTTTATGAGCTGGTTTTATTGTCCGCCTTTGTCCTATCATAGCACAATCCGGAAGTCTCACGTCACAGACATATTGCTAATAGTTTGTAGAGAGTTTTTCAGAAATATATAGGTCCTCATCATGACAATTATATATGCAAAATTAGATAAATGTTTCTGATCTGCTGATTCTACCGTATATTGTATGCTGAATTATGTCGTCCAGCTCCTGTCTCAAATAGTAGAACGTAAAACACTTGTAGTCACTGCCAACCCCTGATGAATGTTATGTAAACTAAACGTTCCTAATGGTGCTATTGGACTGATCAATTGAGCGTTAACGAAGAGTTTTGCCCCATGCATGCTGGTCGTATGAGCAGACAATTCATTCCGTGTTGGTGTCTAGCTCTTTCAGTGTTTATTTCTTGAGTGGTGCAATTTTTGTGTTTGACAGTTAAGTGTATTGCAGCAAATAAACCAATTCCGGAAGATGCACGAATCACATGTGCCAGACCTATAACGATTATTTACATCGCTGTACCAAAATGTAAGGCCTATTACATTGCCATGTGAACTAAACGTTTTCTTGTTAGAAACCACACAAACAAGCAGATCACTGAGTCATTCTGTCTACAAAGTTCTGCCTTGTTGCTCACATATAGTTAATTTGTTACACATATCAGCGCACAAAAGCGCTACATAAGTAAAGACAAGCTAAATTGCACCATGTTTGCAGATGGGAGTCAGTTTTGGACGGTTTTTAGTGTAACAAGAATGGTTCCAACCAATCTTCGCTTACTACTCGGCAAGATTCTAGTATTTTGCCAGTGTTCAGGGCGCTATTTGTTAACCAGTCATTGTTTAAAATATGGTATCTATAGTATATATGCAGTTGTTTAAGAAATTGATGAGCTCAGGTTGATAAGTTGACATATTAATGTATGCAAACGGGTGTGTTAAAAGTACTGTAAACATATCGCCTTGACAGTATAAATGCAGGGAATATCCGTTACTTTTATGGCAATAACGGGATCGATATTACATTGGGCCTTCTTGTCATAATTGAAATGAATGCAATCATCTATTTTAAAGGATGCGCACAATCATAATTCTTCTATGTTATATTACGCGTTTTTTGTGTTTAGAGTATGAGTACCCATATATCTGAAAAGCGGTCGTAGAACCAGAATTACCTGGTAAACTTTAAAATGTACGAACTCAATATTGCTTTCAAACCTCATGATAAGACGATACGCATTGTAAACTTGTAATTTCATGGCAACATAAAAAGTTAACATACATTAATTTAATAGATCGCGTTTTAACAGATCAAATATGTGTTTTTTCATTTCCATTTTGCGCAATCCAGTTTGACAACGTTACATAAATGCTATATAGCAGCCGATAAACAATAACAGTTTGTTCCCAGTTAATATATACTGCATTAGAACAAACACGTTTAACTCGGAGCGTCTGACATTTTATATTGCATGCGGTACAGCCACCACATATTTGTTTCAAATTACGTCCATTATTATGCTATAAATTAGTCACAGATAATCAAATATGGATTTAGTAGATATAATCCTGTGTTCTATTTATCAAGTGCACAGATTGTTTTAACAGTATCGTGGCGTCTGGTAACAATAACGAACAATATTGCATAGAAACTAAAATATGTTATGAAGTATTATGAAACATTTTCTAGTTAAATAATCCTTTTGTCAACGCCGTTGAACTATTTGCATTCAAACAATGCAACATATTTCAGAACATAGTGCAAAATTAGTGTAAACATGCAGAGATGATGGATTGAGGAATGTTTGCGCAATTCAATACAATTCATCATGCCGAACTTAATACCTTGATATAGCAAGGGGAATTGGCAGTAATCGATCATGGCAGGTTGCTGTCAAGAAGCACAGTAACTTATAGAAGCTTGCAACGATTTTTAAAGTATAATATTGTTTTGCTGTGCTGGCTGTGTTTTTTTCTTGAAAAGGCAAGTTTATGATTAGTGCATCAAATAGTAAAGCGATTTAATGTAAGTTGCCACTAAAAAATTCGGTATTGGAAGATGCTTAAGTTGATGTTATTAAACCTTTTCCAAAATGAAGAATAAATAAAGAGCTCTCGGCAAAAACGAATTGATCTGATTAACAGAATATATATTGAACAACATTTGTCGAAAACAATCGTATTTCTTTCAGACGAAAAGTCAGATAAATTTGATTCAGCGGCGTTAATTGCGTGTTAATTGCGTGTTAATTGCGTGTTAATTGCGTGTTAATTGCGTGAAGTACAATATCGCAGTCAAGGCATGCTATATAGCCTTACACTTTATGTTGAAATCAACCTACCCCTTATTAATAACCTATAGCACTATAGCAAACGCTTACGAGTATATTTTATTTCATATTCATATGCCTCAATGATCAGAACAATATTCACATGAGACATAAATCAGGCTGATTGTGACAAAAATAAACGTTAGACCCATCGTTGTCGACGGGAAATATATTGCAAAAGTTCGCCCGGCGGAAAATGAAGCAGCTGTTGCATCGCACAGCCCCATTCTTCCACATCCAATCCAGCATTTTCCCAGGATAATCTCGGCGAATTGAGGTACATGATAAGTCTTGGCCAGCACTATTGGTCTTTTTCATCTTGCTACGGTGTTTGCACATTTGCCTATAGCGATTCCATCGGAATGACGCCTGCATATATTGCATGACGGCGGCTAAATGTGTCAGCCTTATCCCGACATTACAACATACGCCGCGAAGGCTCAAACTGAGCATGTTGACGCCAGACCCTTAGATGAGTACATGAGTTGCACACACAAAAACGTTGACCTATGAATAATTGAACAGAGGGTTGGGAACAAGTAAAGTTCCCACTCACACATGTACACTAGTTCTCAGCTGAATATCGTTGTTGAAAAGATGCTATCTTGTCCGCTCGTTTGTGCTGTTCTTTATTGTGGTGGGGTAGCACCGGCCTAAGGCTAAAATCAGTAATGTTTGTTTTCTACTTGCCTCTCACGGATTGGAGTTCAGTTCAGCTGAATTTCAGCTAGTTATGTCAAAAGGTGTAAGTTAACGGAGGGTTGCCAAAAACAATGGCAAAAACAGTATGAACCAAGCATTGCAATGGCAGTACTGCATTCATCTTCCAATAACAATACACATCTGAAGATAGTTTAAGTGGAAGATGGATGATCTAGCTGAAACATCCTTACGGACAACCGGATTAAATGTTAAGATATATGTCGGCTACCAAGGGCTGCACTTATATTGGCAGCGCCTGTCGAGCACATTCCACGCCACATGTATCAAAACTTGTTTTTAGACGATCATTGCAGTGTTCGATGGTAATATGAAATACGTCTTTCAGAGGTTAACGTACGTTTACCGCTTGATTAAGAGCCGTCGGCATTAATATTTGTTAATTTAATACCAGTAGACTAATTGTAAGTAGCAATGTTGTATATGACTGATAACTAGGTCGTGTACCTCATGAAAACAATGCGTTTGTGACTTATGGGCTATTTCTGAAGAACCAGCAACACAGAGCGCCATTAGCGATAACAACATTGTAAGGTTCGTAGTGCGTAAATAGCGGCCATCAAAATAATACAATACCGCCGCAATCCACGTTCTTCTCTAATCATCCTTCATCGTTTACGAGAATGTCGCCAGAAAGTTGTTCGAGGAGGCAAAATCTTGGGCTATTTCATGCACCGGATCTTTCCTTAATGTCATAATATCAACTATTGAAGCCATTAAGCACGCTCTATCAATCACCTAGATTAAATAAATGATATCATTGGCTCTGGTTCTAAAATAGGCAAGATGCATGAATATTTGGAACAATTTAAAACCATTCCAACGACGAGGTTTATGTTGCAATTCGTTCAAGCCTTCCGAATGACCAATTGGTACATTAGCAATAGTATCAAGATTTTGAGTGTGCATGGGTACATCACGCAATTAACTTGCGCATTTTGAGCAATTAAGTCAAATCACAAATTGCACAGAAGATATATCCTTGCAGTGGCAAGTGTTGTTGACACGTGGACCACGGACGGCACATTAGACAACGACATTGGGTGAGAGACGCGGGGAATCTGCCTAGGTCCGACAAACAGTGTAACATTTTACGCACAAATATTAAATTGCCGTCATTGAACTAATGTCCGATAGCAAGGAGAATTTTGAGATTGTATCCAAACTCTTGGATACGTTCGTGAATGATACTCTTATATCGCAGCGTCGTAATTAAGGACAGATCGACCAAGTTGTCAAAAAGGTATGCCTGGATAGAATCGATAGCCAGGATATCTTTAAATGAGAGTGCTCACCGCTGTATTTGTGAGGTGCTTCCACCTTAGCGTTTGTTCTGTATCAAAATCATCAAGACAGTACATTATTGCAAATGGAACTGCGAAAATTATAATTAGATGAATGGTATGCTGCATGCTTGAGTGCAAAGATGACATCTGATTTTAGGTGGTATACAGAGAGAGGTTAAATCACTCATAAAATACGATGAACAATGCGACGGTCAGTATGCATGTTTCGCTGCGTATGGACCAGCATAATGTAAGTAAAAATATAAAGACAAACCTCTCTCGGAGCATATATACGGGGTAGCTTGCTGGTGTATTCATATTCATTCAAGTGTGCTGTGAATTAGTCTGCGGACACAGTGCCGATTAGTTACATTTTGTCTATCCACCAGTACAGTTGACGTAAATGGCGTTTCACTGAATTTACAGATATATGTAAATATATATTGTCGAGCAGTAATAAGATGCCATTGGTTACTGTGATTGTCACATCAGGATCCACAAATCATCAATCATTTAATAATCCCAATGATCCCAGAGAATTAAATAGGTCCCCTGCATTTGAAGACAAAATTGCATCTCTGCAAAATCAGTTTCAATGCATACATTTTAGCGTATCAACAGCACGCATCTAATCAAAAACGCCGCTTGTATTGCCGAATCTCAGTAATAGTTTATTAAGTTGTATGATTTCGCCATAAACAGTAATGCTATAAGGCATTGATTAAAAATTGGTCGGTTGATGTATTCGCCCTATAGAGCGTCTGTAGGAAGTTCTATTGTAACTAAAGATACTCGCATCTATTTCTATTCATGTTTTGGTATTTTGTTTAGCCATAAAATGCACTATTCAGAGCAGTATATAGCATTAAAAAATCAGACTTGACGTGCCATAATTCGTAAACTGAATGATGATTTTATAAAGGCGGTGCCAGAGACGCAAGGCAAACTGAACATTGACTCGATTCGGCACCACCAGGGATTTTCGAATTCGCTTCACTAAAGCCAGATCAGGTGCTATTTCGATTATAATCAATCAAGCCTGATGACGTGTATTTGCGCAACATTTATCAATATTGTGCCGCACCAGAGACGACAGAACATTGTCACTCTAACAGACTGACGCGGCAAAACACGTGTCACAGCGAAGGCTATAAACTGCTGCTAGCAATTAGACCGGATATAAATCGCAAACAACATTGTCTACATGCTAAATTTACTACACAATTTCTACTGGGCCTATTGACGGATATCAGCTCCTTCGTTGCTGTGAATGAGATGCAGGATATATATATATATATATATATATAGAGATATATATATATATAGATATAGAGAGAGAGATATAGAGATATATATAGAGATAGAGATATATATATATATAGATATATATATATATAGATATATAATATATATATATATATATATATAATATATATATAGAGATAGATAGATATATATATATATATATATATATATATATATATATATATATATATATATATCTCTATATATATATATATATATATATATATATATATATATATATATATATATATATATATATATATTGAAAATTGAAAATGATGACATTTGATGAGCTCACGCTACCCTGGCCACAAGAAATTCGACCGGGACCGGGAGGATAATGGCCGTCAGTTTGTGGCCGGAGAGGCGAGGCGGTTGTGTAGGAGGTGGAACAGGAGGACCGAGGACCGTGCAATTGATAGCTAGGCTGTGGATAGACTGCGTACTTAAAACACTGAAATATAATGTACTTTGCTTTAATTTTGTTTCAATTTGCCTTTTAATGTTGGCATGTCAGGCCGGTGGCGGTAGAGGGTCTGAGTCTGTGAAGGCAAATGGACTAAAGAAGTCAATTCCGAAACAAAACGAAATTAAAACGACAACATTGCTTGTTCTTTTTTCCTTATACGGCTTTTAAGGTACTTTGGGCTTTTATTGTATTTAGAAAATGGGAAACAAGTATCAAGTACACGACACGTCTTTATGTGTACAGTCATAAATGTAAAAACATGGAAAACAATACTAGTCCACTCAGAAAACACTAGTCGACTGTAACAACACTAGTTCGAAGTTGACTGTAATGGTATAACACTAGCCCAAACATGCTTTTGTCCTCATCCCCTTAGATATCCGACTAGGTCTGCGACTGGCTCTCCCCTGTCCCGGCGAGAGAGGCCCGTCAGGATCTCTGCGAAAGAGTTGGTCTGTGTCTGGGAGGCTGAACCAACCAGGTCGCGTGGGTTCATCTCTCCTGGACTGGAGGTGCTGCTGTAGAGGGGGGCCATGGACTGGCTGTAGACGGCGGGGTGAAGACATATCGTTCCCTTCTTCCAACAAGGGATTCCCCAAGTCACTCAATTCAGTGCTACTCTCTATCCATGTCTTGGGGTTGCTTTTTCTTCCTTGGGGAGCTTCTTATGGGTACCCTTTTCTTCCCATTCTGCCCTCATTTAATTTGCCTTGGACATCTTGCTGCACTTGTACTTTTGAACGTGTGTAGAACTGTGTAGAGCGCAAGTGGATAATATGATGGCTATTACGATTAGCCGCCATTTATACCCGAATTCTGCCCGATGCCCAAAAATGACCCAGCAGCTGCAAGGAGTCCAGTAAACCCCCAGCCGATATTGGTAAAAGGCGCAAATCTTATCGTGACCAAAGAACACTACTCAGAAGCTGAATTTTAATTACCTCCCCGACTCGGCCCTCCTGTTTTTACGAAGCTAGCTTAGCTATATTATACGGCATGTGAACTCTTTGGCATCTCTTTCGTTCTGGATGCTAAAATCGGCAAAATTCATAGTTACGTGATGCTATTTTTTATGTCAATCGAAATACATATTTGGCCTCTTAAGTTACATTTGTGAGTTAATTTGAGTACATTACCCATTATTTTTTTGGCAGTTTAATCAAACCACTGTGCGCACATTAAACATAGTGTTTACTATATTGTTTACATGTTAAGGTTTAGTTTATGCGAAGGCGATGTATGACATAGAAGGTAAGGAATAGCTAGCTGCGATGGACATGAATCATGCCAATTGTAAAACATTATATATATATATATATATATATATATATATATATATATATATATATATATATATATATATATATAGATATAATATATATATATAAAGATATATATATATATATATATATATATATATATATATATATATATATATATATATATATATATATATATATATATATATATATATATATATATATATATATATATATATATATATATATATATATATATATATATATATATACAGAAAACACAGCTGCAAACCTTTACTATTCAAGATAACGGATATATAGGAAACGTAAATGGGTGTGGCGTGGGCTGCGCTTTGCAAAAATGACATGCATTTAAGAAACCCTAAGCGGCTAAAATGAAAAGTGTTCGTATTTCTGTAAGCGTTATAAGGCTGATTGCAGCCAAGCAGCAAATCATTAAACTGCCTCGTTCTTCACTTGCCAGCCGCAAACATATGCTTGCGGTATATTAGGTGGAAGATAAATAATTCAGGGAATTTACTCAAGCATGTGTGGCAGTCGTCTCATTTCCTTGACGTCTTTGTTGTCAATGTAGGGTCAGTTGTATAACTTAAATTGTAAACCCGAGTGAAGAACAAATCTAATCCCTCCCGCTGCTGTGCGGCGCTAGTAGATCTGCCTAGTTCTAGTTATAAGCTGCGTTGATCATATCCCTTCTAGGGATAGGTATATTTAGAACACACGTGAAGTAGGCAGATCGTTAAATACACCGTCGATAAACAGAATTATTATAGTAGCGTAAACATTCAAGTCTTTGTTCAATGTTTCGTACCAAACAATTTACTCCATTGCCTTATTGTATACCAAATCTTGTCGTTACCAGAACATCCACCGACTGTGGGTGAAAACACATGTACACGTCAAAGCTTGAGGCTTTGAGATAAATGTATCCCGATCGAACCATGAACCACACAATTTCAAATCGAGTATATATAATTTGATTTCGATCAATTGAATTAAAAATTCGATCGCTAACATAGCAGTTAGCATGCGCTTTAATCTGAATCTATGCATTTTGATTGTGATCATTA
The DNA here is from genome assembly GCA_034190875.2 of Urechis unicinctus. NCBI lineage: Eukaryota > Metazoa > Annelida > Polychaeta > Xenopneusta > Urechidae > Urechis > Urechis unicinctus. Next base: position 12,537,383 of record CM067354.1, read on the forward strand.
TTAGCATTTCAGGCGAAGGTTTACGTTGTGTTCCTCGATGTTTGCTTTGAGATGGCTATACTAAAATTGCGAAACATGAAGAGTAATATTTTAGTTTGAAATATGCATCTTGCTCCTCCATCCCTTTCTAACATATTAGAAGTCAAATGACGTTTGCTTGGGATACATCGAGAATTATGTAGTTCTATCTGTTCCCCACAACGGATATCAAAGTTCGATGAATATGGCTGGGAGTCCTCTAAGGCAGCTAAATAGTGCTCTGAGATCTCATTAAAATAATTATTGCCATCAATTACTTGCATAGTATCATATTTTGTTAAATTCATATTTGACGCAAACGACAGACCAGCTTTCTCTACGTTGAATTTAGAATGTTCTCCCTTTATGAATTACTCAACATCGTAAGTGTGCTTTACAGCGCAATCACACCAAAACAAAAGATGCTGTCGCTAAAAATGTAAGCAGAAACAGATAATGTTAGCACAGTTATCAACCACGAAGTGTTGGGTACCGAATGTGGCCCGATGATTGTGTGCTCGATGATTGTGTGCCCGATGATTGTGTGCTCGATGATTGTGTGCCCGATGATTGTGTGCTCGATGATTGTGTGCCCGATGATTGTGTGCTCGATGATTGTGGACGACAGTTATCGTGCCATGAGACGTACACGTTTATGTGATATATAACCTTAGCCAGATCAAATTCACTCGTACATTTTCTACTGTTGCTTTTGATATTCAGCATCATCGCAGCTTATCCCGAAAGTAACGCTGAGCGGTAAAATATTGCAGACTAAATTATGGCCGCATTAGCATTATTCGATTACATCGTATTAATTCAAACATAGGACCTGTTTTGTTTTTTGCATTGTAGAATGCAATGGCGATTTTGTCCAGGCACCAACTACCAGTTGTTCATATCTATTAGCATTTACACATCGGACTCATGAATGTACACGTACATATAAATGTATGTATTTTTTATGGTGTTTTGGACGGAATCGCTACCTTAGTCTCCAGAAGTAACCGTTAATATATATTTGTGTGAGTACGGTTGGTATTTAGAGAAAGTCTATTATTGACATTGAACGGCGATCTTTCATGCTCTATTAGTGACTAAACTTAAGCCACGTGCAAGGTGCATGAAATGGAATTTTTCTGAAGATATGCTTAGTGACGCATCCTGTAAAACGATTTTCATTATTGCATCTCATTGAATGTTTTTGCAGGTGCCCAATTCAGTGCTCTTGGTTTAATATTCGTTTAAACTACAGATACAGAAATTATAGCCTGACATAAGGTGCAATAACCAATTCGATGGTGGCTATGTTGCATTTTTTAAACTCATATTTCCTATGTCTGGGAGAAAAACCGCTTTGTTTAATATCTGCAATATATTTACCTTAACATTCATATTGTCGTATGCCGTAATCAAATATAGTACGGCCTCAATTAAAGTAGATTCCCATTATCTTCCTTGATAATGTAATTGACTTAAAAGCGTTCTGCTGTTTGTCAGAATACGTTTAGCGCATTGCATCTGCTTGAGGCGAAAGATCATTTATGCGTTGCACGATATATATATATATATATATATATATATATATATATATATATATATATATATATATATATATATATATATATATATATATATATATATATATATATATATATATATTATATTAACATCGGGTGTGTATTCGACCCCCCTGACGTACTGTTCGTTTTGTATATATAGCGTCTGTATATTTAGCGTCTTGTACATATATCGTTGAACCGTTTGTGGGAATATTTGGGTTCAAAGTCATGCATTGGCGCTTTCGGAGACGCGAATTCCACTGACCCTATGATTTGCACACCATAGTTCATTCTAATAATTTATCTCACTGGAGAAGTAAATGCTAGCCATATACCGACTTTGCCACTGAAGCCAGCATTTCATATTGTCGAAGATTAAACTCCCTCTAGTGGGTCCCTAAAGAATGCATGCATCGGAAGTAACCGATGCATGCGAGGTGTTTGAATGAAAGCGCCACACAATCACAATTAAGACCGACGGTCAATAACGAGCATAGCGACGGCGCCTTGGTAGCATAACATTCACCAGATCGATTGCCACATTTCTTGTATGAGCAGCATGAGAGAGCCTGGAAATTTAACTCGGGCAAACGGCCAAATCCATTCAGCCGTTCGCTGCTATAGAACTAGTGGTTAGTTCAGCTCTGTTCTTGTTTATTGTGGTCAAACAAAGGCTCGAGAAACATATTGCTCTGCTGATTGAACTGTTATTCTACATTCTATTATTGTACCGGAATGAACACAAACTTTGTTATCATACTTTGGCTAATGACTACTCAACAGCAACTTGTGATTGCAGTAAGTTAAGGGGTTCGACAAGCAAAAGTAATAAAGCTGTAGTGGTTACATGGTCACGAGGTTAAGTCGGTCGAATTCTAGAATTCACATAAGAGTAAGATGTTCATTTTAAACTCGACAATTCATTGAACCTTTTCGGCAATGACCCCAGGTCTTTCGCACAACAGATCGCTTCAGTCAGAAAAGCTATGTCACAACTGACAGGTATGGCCAAACGCCTCCACACCTGTTGATATACCACGGGAACTGTCCAAACAACTTGATTTCCCTACTGCTCTCTAGTTTGTTGAACGCGGACACTGCGACGCATTTAACGTATAAAGATATTTCAGAGCACGCACCGCTGGACGTGGCTCCACCTGTCTATCAATATCCTACCTATCACTCCCTGTTAACCCTAATCCATCGCAACTAGCATTAATCGTTGGCATTGCTTGTCATTTGATATTCGTGCGGAGAGCTCACAAAACCAGAAAGAGGGGCTGCTGTACTGTTGCCACCTCGTGTTACCACGTACATGGAAGTTTTGAGAAGGAAGAGGTGTATGGGGGAGGGGAGAGGAGGTGCGGGTGAGCCCGGACTTCATCAAAAACGTTAAATGAATCAATGCGGTTTTCTTGGCTTCCCGAGCAGCGAAAATTAATTTTTACTCTGAAATGTACCGATCGCGGTTGGATGCATGCATGCAAGGAAAGGAGTGTGGCAAAAGTAACCAAGGAGAAAGCAATGTTTATTCCGCGTTAATTACCTGTATGCGATCAAACAAAGCGGCCTAGTTGTCATTATAAGGTCATTCGCGATTGAATCGATAAATCCAGAAATCGTGAACAACTGATAAATGCTAGTTCCTCGTCTGTCCCGATAAAGTTAACTACTTAATAGAGGATTTATATGTCTTTGGTGCATAACATTGCCAAACATCTAGCACATCGTAGTAGCTATGGTGTCCACCTTTGGTTGTGACATAACTGGAATGTTGTATTAATCTAATCGGCAATACTGTAATCGCGATAATGGCGGTACATCAGTTTTATGTTAAAGAGACAGTTCAGCCCCATATTTGTAACGAGGTTGCCTAGCAAGCTGCTTGGCAACCTCACCTTTGCAACCAAAGGTTTTAAGTTTTCAGTCTTTCAGTTGCTACGCGGCGCTGTCGTCTCAGAAAATAGATCCTTACTTCGGCTGTCGCCATCTATGTCGTCGGACATTACCTTTCCTGCTTGTCGGTCTAATGTGTTTGCAAAGATGCCCACAGCTTGAATGAGTGAAGATTTGACGAAATCTACATTATGTAACCAAAGCGGAAGAATACACATCAATAGCGAGGTAAATTCAGAGTGCGTTATGATTTACAGCTAACATTCGTGTGGTTCATGGTTTAAAGGAGGCACCGTAATTGATGGAACGACATAACTGAATAAAACAGATTTCCACAGTAGATCATGAATATTTCCAGTCATGTAATAATGTTAAAAACTTATCAACATTATTTCCATCATGTAAACCTGTCGCACAAATAAGAGCATGGCATTATTTACGTCTGCGTTAAATGTAATAATGTAATAACGAAATGATCCCTGATTGCCTTATATGGAGCAGAACAGTCTCTTTTACTCTGTGGTAGAGTCACCTTGTAGTGGCGACACTGGCAATTCACAACAGTCGGAATTAGCATTCTCAGACAGGAGTACCTCGATAGTAAGTTTCACTAAACGAAAGGTAAGTGCCGCTTTTGTTAGTCGGAAGCAGGAATGATTTTCTCTCTCTTTATTCATTAGTCCATGCCATGACGTAGATTAAACTGTAAACGAGCGGCTTGACGCGCGATCCGGTTACGCCGTCCGCTGTTTCTAATCCACCAATAATAAAGTCAACACTTTTGCTCACCTAAAAGGATTTACGATGTGCGAGTAAAGACGTACCATCAGCAAAGGATATTTCTCACACTAGAGATTTGCAATTTTAGTAGCTACCATACAATGCTAAGCAGTTAAATATTTCCACCATTATATCCATACAATCGAACAATGTCTTTGGTCATCCAAGTATTTTCATTTCTGTGGTCAAATCGGAGTCTTAAAATGCACCCTAGTCTTTGACAAGCTATACAGTCTTTGATAGACGGGAGACAGAATGTGTTTGAATATATCGGTACTATTACACCAATAAGTGCAGTGGGCTGATGGGTATTGTCACGCACATGCAATGTGCTTTGGGGAATCCATATTCTACACCAGATCATTTGTAAAGAAGCCGGGCGCACGAGTCAAAATTGGAGATCAGTTTATCACTTTATTTCTTTGTATATACGGGGGAATATTCACCTCCGTCGCCACAGAAATGCATTAACGAATATGGTAAGCCGTCGTCATATTATTATGTTTGCTATCCTTCAGGTTTCTCATATAGTTCACATGTATTCGGTAAAACACACATGAGGACGCGAACATCATAAGACCCTACACGCACGAGCATATTCTTGACAAATTGTGCCCGTCACAGTTTTACCTTCGACTGGTGTTACTCGGTATGTTGTATATATGTAGTCCAAAAACCACACCGAGACAGCTACAATGGTTTTGAAGCCAGCTTTTTCATTGGCAAAGCTGGCAATCGTGAATGTGAGCTGAGGGGAAATGTAACAGCCAGCGCGAGATAATCACGGAAACCAACTCTCTGATATCTGACGCACCTACGCCGGACGTAATAAATGGGTAGAACCAATGCTTTGGATAAGCCAGTCAGCGGAATCAGACTATATGAATCATACTGCAGGTGCATTTAAACACTTCACCCCAGGCTCTATGTAGCTTATAACCCATTGGTTGGATGAAACAGATGTTATAAGTGATTGAAGCGCATTGTCGGTGCTTGCTCTTGCGATCGCTATGTTCGGTATCGTTGTACTATACAACACATCCAGCTACTTCCGCTAATGATGACAAGCGTTGTAAGCCCCTTGAGGTCACACATGGTTGCAAAAATCAAACATCAATTGCTTCTTCCCGTTTGAAATAATCAAATACTAACGCCACAGCACTGCCATTTGTAGCTCCCGCCAGTGGTGGAAATCATTAACCACGTCGACCTTGGCTGGGACTGGGTCTTAAACAGTGTGAATAATTCAACGAGGCTTCGGCGACGATAGTCATTTCAACAATGACGCACCTGAGTACAGTGTACAGATACCATGTTTTTATGAGGTTTGCTGATTGATCTATGACATAAGGGGTCCATTGATTTCATGATTACAGACATGCACCCTTTGTGTCTATATTGTAATTAATATATTGCTACTTACATGTTAATACATCGATAAACATATTCTGCATGGCCGAATAATGATCAATATAAACTTTTAGCCGAATCTGATAAAGAGTTGCAACACGATACTTTAGCATCTGTGATAAATTAGCATCCGCGTAATTTGCTGCCGCGTAATGTTAGTGGTTATTGGTGGCTTCATAAATTATGTGAACGGTATCTTTGAAGCATCGAATTTAAAAAGTAAAGACTGAAAGACTCGATATACATAGGTGTTGAGTTATATTTCTGAGGAGCATCAATGTCTCTACATAGTATTGTATCACGGCATTATATGGTAGATCTATTTCACTCCCGAAATGAGGAATAGTTATCAAGCGCGGCTAGAGCGAGCATCATGAGGATCATATTGTATCACGGCATTATTGGCTGGTAGATCTATTTCATGCCAGTGTGAAAATTCAACGATCCGCTTCGGCGAATTTGACGCGCGGTACCTAGTAACGTTGATAAGTGAATTGATATCCCTATTGAATTCGATAATCATTTCAACAATGACATGCACCCTTTGTGTCTATAGATTGCTACTGTGTTAATACATATTATTCTGATGGCCAAATGAAATAAACTTTTAATCTGATAAGCCTGTAAGGCTGCCGCGTAATGTTAGATTGGTGGCTTCATAAATTATATATCTTTGATATATACATAGGTGTTGACTATATTTCTGAGGAGCATCAATGTCTCTACATAGTATTGTATCACGGCATTATATGGTAGATCTATTTCACTCCCGAAATGAGGAATAGTTATCAAGCGCGGCTAGAGCGCGTTGATTTAGTCGCAATTGATATCCCTACAAGCGAGATCACTGTTTATATTGCTCTGAGGGCCAAAAAAGGATTCAGCCTGTAAGGCGACATTGCCAATCATATCCGTCACTACTAAACATGGCTGCACAACTTTATCATCTTGGAACTTATTGTTGTGAATCTGCAGTTTGAAGTAGAATATCTCGAACATATGTTTGTGCATGAAATTATATGTAAACATAAATATGCATGTATATATACATATATACTAATATATATTTATTTGTACATATAAACTTACATATATAAATATATATATGTTCATATATAGATGTATATATATACATATATATAAATGTATGCACAGATATATATGTATGCATATACATATACTTGTTTAAATATATATATATATATATATATATATATATATATATATATATATATATATATGTATATATATGTATATATATGATATATATATATATATATATATATTAATATAAATATATATATATATACATGTATAAATATATATATGTATGCACATATATATATATGTTATATATGTATGTATATATATATGTATACATATATGTATATTTATATATATATATATTTATATATATATGTATAAGTATATATATATACATATGTATATATATATATAAATATATATATATATATAGATCATTATATATATATATATATATATATATATATATATATATATATATATATATATATATATATATATATATATATATATATATATATATATAAATCACCGGCTGTGTGGTGTGTCAACTTTTTTGCTCGAAATCTATACATTTGCAATATATATACATATATTTAGCCTATAAGTTTACAAACCGCACAGCCGCCGATTTTCTACAATCGTCACCACTTGACAATGTGACACTCTTTTAGGTCACCACGGCGTGGCACCACAGGGATATTTTCACCGCGCCATTCTTCTTCATTCTTATGTACCAGGAAATGGGTGGAGGGATGTTATTTTTTCACAGTCATTGGTGAAGAAACCAGATATTATTTTATGTCTTCTATAACCCCTTGTTATTGCCTTGACTTAGACCATCAGTGTTGTGTCATAGAGTTCCAACCAGTCAACATGCGTTATAAAGATACAAAGTATTGCGGCACACGTGCTATTTTAAAAATGGGTGAAAATGACGATGAAACTAATTGGCCAGATTATTATCATTAACTGTAATTAGTTTCAACAGTCTGTGTTACTGTCGAATAACGAATAATGGAGTTTAGAGCATAGACGATATGAAGGATCCTAGGGTCGCTTGTCCGTCACATCACCAAACTCCTGTTCATAAGGTGAAATTTCCTTTTCATTGATTCATACGCCTGTAGCCGGTTTGGGTGAACAATGGTTCGTGGTACCAGTGACGCAGCATATCGCGTGTAAGTAATACGCTGAGCTAACAAGACAAAATACAAAGGTCATAAGCATGGTGCCGTTAATGGTGGAAGCCTATGGAGAATTACAACAGCTAGAACGGTATTTCACTGTAAGATATATAGACTCACCATGGAATGTCATCGTTTCGTAGCTCAACGGGCTTCTCGTTTTCTTGCTGACAAGGACGCAAAAGAAGGGATAATTTGTTCATAACCATTAGATTAGTCGATGCCACAAGATATTTAGACAGCTGAAATTGATTAATGGGATCTGCCGAAGAACTATTTGCATTCATATACCTCTGCATGGCTTGTACAATAAGAGCTGAACTGAACACCTGCATTCATCCGGTCATTTACAGAGCTTGGTTTACCAAACAAGATCGCACAATTGGGAATATATGCTAGACTTGACACTTTAGGAACAAACGTTTGTCGAATGATTAATCATTGAGGCAAATGTGGAGACACCTTTATAGGAGGTAGAATACTCATGCATTATTGGTGAGAACATGTAATTACATTAACTGTGCTACATTAATATTGAAATACGCTTCAGAGCACTGATAATTAAAAACTAATAATACACGACCTACTACAAACATATAACGAGGCTGGGATCACGACGGCGGTCTAAATCTTCTGTTTAAGTGACTTATGCAATTACGGAGCAGTGCTAATCGTGTAACAATAACATAACTGGAAACAGACGTAACATGCAATAAAGTGATCATGCAACATACATTATATGCTCGAATGACGCGGACGATTGTCAGGGGTTCATAAAAACACAGGGTCTTTAAGTTTATTTCATATATTTGCTCTGCTATCGTACTTTTATCTAACCGAAAAACCGAATTCGACCTATATATAGGGTCGGGGCGGACTTTGGGATGGGCGTGGAACACCCGTTTAGCGTGCTCAGCTCTTTGACAGCTAGTTTAATAGAGACAAGCTGCAAGTACGTGAGCTGAGTTACAAATGCCAAGGGCAAGCCGACGAAATCGGAGTTAAATGATGTGCTTGCAAACCATGCTTACTTAGAATACCAAGATGTTATATGGTGCTCGTAATTATAGCATGCACATTCATTGGCATAGATAAACTACAAGCGAGCTGGGGAGTGCGGTATGTAGATGTATGCATGGATAGATGGCATAGCTTCTACGCATTTGTTGCAACCGTAGAATAGTGTACGCAACGTTACTCTTATATCATATAACAAAAAAGTCGTGATATACTAGCGTTCAAGATAGGTTTACCACGCCGCTCGAACAAATATCCAGCACATCGCATTGAGCCACCATCCTGTGTATATGCCCTTTCTGATATGGGGCAACCATGTGACGTGATCATCCTAGACACGCAGACACAGTGAGGATTTGACACCCTGGAATCGAACTCACAGCTTGTGGGTCGTAACAGCGACGCCGCTAACCGGTCCTGTCAGTTTGGGATTCTACAATGAATCCATAGACTGCTTGTTGAGATTATTAGTTTGCACGAGGATCATTGTGGTTCGTTCCTTCGAACGGCATCCATATTTGGAACAACTGCGATGACAGTCCATAACATTCACATATTTAATATAACCAAGGATCGGCATGAAGAGGGTCCACTGATACCGACTATCCATCACCTGATTTGTCTGCCGTGTAACGATCTCGCCGTGACCGATCATCTGTTTGCTGCTGGTTAGTGACTTGATTAAGTAATCAATGTATGGTTCAATGTTATTCCCCCGACCAGACCACAAATGTTGCTGAAGTAGTACCAATATTCGGCTGCTTCAGTCATAACATATCGCAAGTGGATGGAGGTAGCGGACACCCACCCTTGCATATCTATTTGCTGCATCCCGTAACATCGGCTTGCTGAGCAAATATTAGTAAAACTGGGCATGTAATGTGATACAATCTTCATTTTCATCCGTCCAATGTACGCTTAAATACAAGCAGTCTGCATTTGCTTCTTTGTGGTGTTCAGCGATTATCATACCATACCCAGTGGCAAAAAAATAAATTGTCGAATGTAGCGGTTGTTTGTAGTCAAGGTCCCCTAGCCCCTTGGCTGCGGACCCTGTTTATATATTAATGATATTGAATAGTCGCGTCAAGAGACTAAGCTAAGAAGACCTCTTGAAATGGACTGGCATCCCAGATTTGGGATGCTCCAATCAGAAGCTGTGTCTCTCGGGTACTTTTGAGTCATTGTCTCTGACTGGTCAGTGTCACATTTTTCGAAGATTCCGCGCCATATTTGTTTTTGTACGCTCCGTTTTAGACCTCTTTTCACATGAACTGAAGTATTTGCTGTTGCATAACTATCGAAATGACTCCAACGATTACGCGCAACATTCGCATGGCGTGGTATTAAAAGACTTGTGCGTTCTGCTGCGTGATAGGTTGTACTGTTTTGTGAAAGTGTCTGCGGGGGCAGGGAAACATTTTGCTATACGTTGTTAGCTACTGCTTTCGATGCAATGCTTGGAATGGGTCATGGTTCGAAACCAAGTGATTTGTCATGTCGGACAAGTGACTAGTCAACTTGTCCTACCAGACGAGTGATTTTTATGAGCCGGGCACGCATTATGCATTGAGGGGCACCTTTAATCACAAAGTCGGCGAGAGAAGCAGACACACAACTGGTCTCTTTAACTGACTGTATTACGTGAACATACTATCATGCTGCTATGCGATTAAAGCGCTTGCTGTGGTGCCAATTTGAACTTGTGGGACACCCCCTAATGCCAGAAGATATAAAGTGTGTTCTCATTGGACGCAGACCACAGCAATGTATATGACGTCACATCCATCCGAGGGTGTGTATCACAAGCCTTTTTCTTGAGCCAGACGCGCGCAACTTAGGTCAACACGGGTCACAACCTTTGCGTTGATTGGTTAAGCAGGGACTGTCACGAAGAATAACGAACGTGTCTAGTGAATATTCGAACGCGCCAGTTTAAGACCTTGTCGTTTCGTAGACTCTAGGGTTAGAAGCGTAGCGGAACCCCTGGAGTCTTGGACGCACCCTAGGTTGTTTGGGAGACTTCTGCACAACACTAATTGGAAAACACAAAACCATTAAGTAAATAAGCTCTGTTCAAATATGCAGAATATAACCATATTGCTGGAGAAGGCGGGAAGTATGCCCGATGAAGTCTGTGACATGGTGATGTGAATTCAGGTTAATCATACCTCGCGCATGAGTTGTCATGAGCTCCTTTTCTCGCAGTCATGATCGCTTCGCATTTTTCGTTGAGATAACGGCTTCAATTATCCCCACTCCTATTCACCCGAACATACGTAACTGAGGAACACTAAAGGGCCGTGGTGAGTATTAAATGGCTTGTACAATGAGTAGTAACTCTCTTGGTCGGTAACAAAACTGCTTTTGTGCCAGACATTGAATACATAGCATCCGTGCGCTACAGCGGTTTTATTACCAAAGTTAATTAGAAAAACATCACGGCTACAATAGAGCAATATTTAAGTAACCTGGCTCTGGTACAATAATGTCTTGAGTCAAGAAAGCAATACGTTCTACATTTTCATAGTACAATGAATCGGAAGGTTGCGAAACATGCCCGTTTATAATACTTCGATAGGTCTCAACCAGCTATGCCAATCGAAATGGCCCGTATTTTAAGTAATTTAACCCTGATGTTTGTTCGATTGCTCAAGTCAGGCGAAGGACCATATTTCATCGAGATAGAAAAATATATATACGTCGCTTTAGTAGCGGCTCTTTAATTATTTACGTACCTGTGTTTTCAGATTCTAGGTACCATATGCCGATCAGTGATCGGCAAATACCTACGCAATGGCACCAAAGTGGATCGGGTGTTAGGCCAAAATATTACCACATATTTATGAACAGTACACATTTATAGTAATATTCAAACATAACGTCTTTTATCTGCTAGCGTTTATATACACAAAGCCATGCATGATTGTGTGTAAAAAGAATGTTGCCTGCCTAGCAGATTTCCAAGACTGTCTATTGACTGTCATGTGGAGGAGATACTGCGGACAACTTTGCACTGTGTTTTCTCTTCTAGTCGAGGAGGGAACTGACGAACGTTGATTGCATATATTCCTCACCTATGGCAAGAAAATTGCTGGTATTTTGATGAATTGTCCCCCAACTGCCAAGATCTCTGCTATATCACATTTACGGGAGACCGTCCGGTGCACACATCAGCCAAATATATTTGTCCAGTAAACTTGCTAAGGTGTTCCTGCCAATCCATTGCCCTACCTGACGCAATGTATCACTGTCCACAGTTTACACATTGATCAAATAGATGCGTTTTATATGCTTACATGAGATCTAATGCTGTTTGACTGTGAATTAAAGATATAATCATTGATGATTCTTTAAGGCCCCTTGAAAATTGCTCTATTGTTTCATTGCCGTAATTTGTTGTGCTGTGTCTTGATTTTCAAATCTCCCGATGCCGTTGTACTTGAGAGTATGCATGCGTGCTTAGTGGCCTCATATATGCCATTCCTTACGGCCCTTTCACAAGCTTTGAACCTTAAAACATGCAAATCAAGTAATCGTGCACTTAAAGTATTCGATTTACCAAGGACAACCTGTTTAGGAACCTCAGAGGATATAAGTATGGAATGCCGCGCAATCTAGCAGTAACCTAAGCTCCCTGCAGCGGTTACGTACAGGATTTGTCCCGGATTCAAATGCAATTGCGCACTTGTAATGTCAATCAGGGCTCATCTGTTATTATCGATTACCTAAACGAGCATTTATGGAATATCTAGGACAAAAATTGCTCGGATTGTTTATGTGGGACTTGGTCGATTGTGGTGTAATGTAATAGCCGCATGATCTATTAAGACCAATTTAGCGCGCGCTACATTCATTTGTGTTGTGTAAAACAATCGATATACAGATGTTCAAAACTGTATATGCAGTTTTTTATATACCTTCCAAACATGAATTATTAGATTGGCTTTGTAATAAGATGGAATGTGGCACGGTTTGTGTTTTGAATCAGTATATGTTTGTGTTAGAGGGTTAAAGTCATGCTTCAGAATTAAGATAATGAACCGGCTTTATCAATACTGTCCACAATAATGAGTCTAATTTGATCGGTAAATGGAGATGACACCCTCGAATGTGTCTCATACTAGCAACAAAGATGCTTGTTGGTCGGTTATGTACATATATGCCGACCTCTTCGAGGCCCAACTCATCCAGCGGTGAGCGCTATATTTCTGGTGTCTTTATCTTCTCATCAATGTTGTGAATTTACATTTCTATATTTGTCGAGAATAGAGATGTATCACTTGATCCGAACTTGCTTATCCAATCTCTTGCGATTATTCAGCAATTGTCACATAAACTTTGAGGTTGTACATATGTGCCGCGCGAAGGGGTATGTTTTTTCGGCTTGTACGTCTGGTTTTGTTTGGCCTCATAATTGTACGACGGGGTATGCCATTTTCATTTGCTTTTTCATTTTCCAGCGCGACACATCCCTACTCAAAACAAAGCCAAGTGCACCCCCCCCCCCCATCCCCTGCTGCGTATATCCAGAAGTGTAATTGATATTTGATTGTCAAGGCGATATCGTTGAATACACGTTCTCCATTTAAGTCAGGCAATGCCAAATGATAATCATTGACAAAATGACACATGTACTTCAACAATAACTTCGAAAAGCAAAAGCACGCTGGTGAAGAACCTACCTTGTCTTTCAAAATAAACATGGACTGTTTGTCTGTCCGGATAAAATCGTCGTGGAAGAAATCACACACGCAAACTAACTCAACTCGTTCAAAAACATTCATGTATGTGAAAATCTTTCTACTTATGTACATTTGTGTGAATATCGTGTATGCCAAACAAACACTTAGTCGATATTGTCGAATGAAGTTATCTTAGTGTTATGAATGGCGTAGTCCTCAAACAATCAAATGCTGCGCGCATGCGCAATACATCCGGAGTCACAACAGGCATCCGGGATGTACAAACTGGCGTTTGATCGCGAGCGTATAAACTGACCTAAGTGATCTCTCTAGGAGACAGCGATTACATTTTGCTGCAATCTGGGGAACATTCATCGATTAAAGGGGCTTTGATCAATGTCATGTTCTCTAAACACCTCGCCTAATCATGTCCATCTCCCACACACGCCGTGATAAAGCACATCAAGATCATATGAGCTCAGCAAACGGCAAAGGCAGCCATTCATCTTGGAACTGTAATTACACGCTGCGGCTTGTTAACAATCTCAGACTAATACCACATTGGCTGGTCATTTTTGGCTGACTTCAATGTTATAAGGAGTTTCCCAGAAACATTCGGCACAACATTCGACCATTAAGCTTCCGCTCACGTGCCAATGAAGCCATTGTTATCCAGCGAGCTTAACTAGAAAGGTAATAACACAGAGGGTAGGAACTGGTTGGGCAAAAAAACCTTCCGATTTGCATGGGGTAACATGGCGCAAATAACTTCGTTTCATTACAATTCATTCAATGAATACTGTTTTCAGATGAACATTGAAACGATGGCTGTCGTGTAAAGCACTTAAAAATGGATTGTTGGCCGACCATTTACGACTGACGGGCTCATTTAATCATGTCCGAAGTGGTGAAATATTCTCTTCGTTTATTCGTACGTAGTTTACTTGCAAGAGTTCTCACGAAAACCGTATGGAAAAGTGAGATCTACTGGGGCCTAAACAAACAATTTATTGATAATCATATCAAAGTATAATTTTACAAACTTGTGTTTTAAGCCTCTTATTATGTGCAATGTTGCAACGCTCGTCTCTTAATCGATATGCACTAAACACATTCCTGGCATTTACTGTCATAAACTAAGCTAGGATATGACCAGTAAAAAATATTCCGTCGGAGCGTTGAAAAGAAATACATACAGCTTATCTGTCTACGTGGGGCGCGGCTCCTTCCGATTGGTTGCCTAGGTTGGTCTCGCAGCTATAAGGGGAAAGTTGTTCCGTATGTACTGCAACGCAACCCCTGGACCATATCTTCAATGCGACAAAATTTGAGATCTAATCCTTCGTTCATCGATCAAATATCGACTGCCACAAGAAAGTGTACGGTGCTCACACCAGCGATTAGGCAATATGTGCTTGCGTTCAACATAATAAAGCTGGTCATGCACGGGGCAATTTGATTCCTTGATCTAACAATGCCACGAGCATTGATGTTGGTGGTTCGCATGAGCGTGATTGAGAACATGGGTTACCGCGTTCGTTGCTGATCCTGTTGTACCTCAATGCTCACTGTTATTCATTCTGCTGAATATCTTACATCGCCAGATGCTATGAACACATTAATTCCATACACGACCACTCAGGGTGATTTAGATGACATACAAATGAAAGTGTATGGTTATGTTGACAGCCATATGCGTTACCGTATCACTCGGGGCAACATATCTTCATTCCAGACCGCTATTTATTGGGCTGTGACTTCGATTCGGCCGCCATGCCGATACTATTTCGCCCGCTAGCGCCACAGGGTCCATGGCATTCGGTTGCTCTGGCGTTGGACGCGAGCAGATTCGGTTTTTATCACTGTCACAGAACAGGAAATCTGAGCGAAAACACTGCGTGAAAAGTATGATAATTACCTTATCCCATTCGCGCTTGCCTGCATATGGAGTGATGGCAAATGGTGTATAGAAGGCTATTATTCCCCGCTACCCGCCTTGAAAAAACGCCCTATACGTACCAGGCGAGCATCGCATTCTCATTTTCCGCAACTCTCTGGCGCTGCTGGTGCTGCCCCCATGTGGGCATTGGCACACAATCATGCTGAAGTCGAGCCGGGGGCGACTGACGTATATAAAGCACTGCTGCCGGTCAGTTGACTGTTATATATCAACTAAGCAGCGCCCTGAATCAGCTAAATCGACTCGGTAGCGCCCTCCGTCGCTAAACACCGGACTCTATTATACACATCAGTGAGCTATCAGTGTACTAACTTGCACTTAAGGAACAAAGCGGGTGCGAACAATTCCTTATCGTGTCCGTTTGCAGGAGTGAACGCGCGTGTAAAACCTACTGTGCTTGCATATTTAACGCAGTGTTCCGTAAAGAAGGCCGAAAATTCCAAAACGGAGTTGTTGGTGTAGACAGAGAGAGAAAATATCATGTTTTTGTATGAGAATAACGTGACTTTAGGAGGACAAAGCAGCGGAAATGATTCGCAAAGCAATGGAGGTTACCTCGGGGAGATATCGCCCTCAAACTGGCCGGACTACGAATCCGATGACACACAGCCGCCACCAGCCATGTCATTTCAGATGCGCTTCGTCGCTTTCACGGTTCTAGGAGTAGCTGCGATCGTCTGCAACTTATTGTCGATATGCGCTTTGATGCGCATTCGCGGTCCGCGAACTGTGCACCATACGTTCCTAATGAATCTAGCGGCGTGTGATATGGTGGGCGCTACTCTCCTCTGGATGTATTATAACTCGCCTCTACTCTTCCCCAGATTTCCCCTCACCAACCTACTCCAGTGTCTCTTCATCACAGTAGTATTAGTCGCACCTGTAATTCTCTCGCTGTGCACCAGTTCTCTCTCCCTGTTGATGTTGGCGCTCAATCAGTACATCGCAATTTGCAGCCCGCTTCTTTCGGCAACTCGGGTTACTCGTGGTCGCGCCATTATCGTCATTATTTGTGTGTGGCTCATTTCCACACTCCTTGCTATGGTGCCTGGCTTGCTTACACTGTTCATGAGCGTAGAAGGCTGTGGACAAGATGCTCAGTCCATGGGTGTAAAATCGCTGGAGATCTGTGGTTACTTTCTTGCGGGTCTTATCCTGATAATCGTTGTTCTATATTGCATCATATACAGAGAGGTTCTCCGATATCGTCGGCGAATCCCCCAGCTTCAAGCCACTGCGTCATTCTCGAGTAACTCCAGATTAGGGGTAAATCCGAACCACAGCACCCGACGATCCGAGACGGAACATAACTACAAAGCCTTCATTACGACGTTTCTCCTCACTGGCACACTTGTCATTTTTTGGCTACCTTATATGGTCTTCAACTTCCTCTCCGATCACGTCAACATGGACAGCGTCCCGGATGCTTTTCTTTACGTCAAATTCTACGTCATCGATTTTCTACCTTTGCTTAATTTTGTTTCGGACCCTGTCATATATGGTATACGTATCCGTGAAATTCGTCTGGCGTATCGAAAGATGTTCGCCAAAGTCTTTCCTTGTTGCATTTCTGAGCCACGACATCAGACGAATAGGGGCAGTGTACGCTTTACCTCGCTAGATACATCGATGTAACGGTGATGTATGGTATGGACGGACTGGTTAATATTGGCGCATAGTTCAGAGTGTGTAACGGCTGTTTGCTATTACTCCGATGGCGATCTTAGAGTTCATTTTCTGCACGCTTCTCAGGAAAAACGGGGTCTGTTAACGTTAAGTGGTGTCAGCTGTATGCAGTTAGCAGTTATTTGTGTATTCCTTGTGTTGTATGACTAGCTTTGTTTCTCTGGAGTGACGTTTTTTCGGATTTTATTCCAAAATAAATACTCGCAGTATCTAAACTACCAAATACGCTTTGTTTTAATCCCGTACGCTAATAGTTTCAAAACCGCTTACAGGCACGTGATATAATTACCCAATGGTTTCTATGCCAACCATTATCCGTATCATGGGTTTTGTTTCCTCCCCCGTGCCAAATCAATTCATGTATGCCCACGACGCGTGTGAACATTCCGTTTTGCGTGACGATCCTAGCTAGCGAGATGCATGGTCGCTGCATATATTGTCTTTACCACACTTTACGGAACCGGTATCACAATGAGTTACTGTGTATTTCGTGAACAGATGTGGCACAAATTGCTTCAGAACACTACACATCTCTACCTGCTAATTCCCGCCTAGCATGTGCATTACCCGCTCCGGTTATAGTGGCTAGCATGTAAGCTAAAAATGGTTCATTTTTTCTTCGAGGAGCATTTCTATTATGTCGCATATGGTCGTATTTGGCGATAGTACGACTAAGAAATGACAATCAAGGCTTACTCCAGCGATTTGCGTATCAGCGAACTTATCATTCTTTCCGACTCCGCATTCCGTCTACATGCGTGCCCTCCTGATACCACCAGGCGCTTACACTGTATACGATACAATGTCGTGGTTAAACTAATGCCCTGTTCCCTCGACGGAAGCAATACGCATAGTGTGCATATACCTTGGGACAGACTCATATTCATCCATATGTAAACTTGGATATACGGTGTTAACTTCGCTCCCACAACGTGTTACTTGTCATCGACACCTTATGGAATTGACACCATAGGTGGATTATGACCAGCAAGCACGTGTGCGATATATAAAGGATTCATCAGATTTCCACTTTCGCTATATACGCCTTCTTCTCACGTATTATGTGCATACTACCTGTTCTGTCTGGAAGATCTGTAGCGTTGGGTTAGTTGATTTACATCTAATTTAGTCAGAATTCCGCCCAGGCATTGAAATTGTAGCGAGGCTCGCGTGATAATTCACGACAGCTAATACAATTTGTAGGCCATGGATGGCTCATAATGCTCCGCGTGTATTCTATGGGCTCATTTAACGAGACATACTTTTGGTGGACCCGCATTGTAGAAACATTCCGTTATTAATTGAATTTGATGAATTGCATTGCACATAGAAATATTGACTGTTGGTAGTGGTTTCTCATTTCTGTGTTATCTTTGATAATCTACTTCTTATTTAGAGAGAAATAGGGAATTGTATGATATGTAAAAATTGTCAGCGAGTTATAGACCCCATTCAGCCCGCTGTCTCATGCTTCTATATCAGTTCATACTATGTCTCTATGATATTAGAAACGCCAAATTTGCAAGGCTCCAAAAGAATATGGCATTGATGGCCACGAAATAAATGATCCAACGCACCGGCATTCGATATTCTACAGGGAATATCAGTAATGTAGATTAATATCTTGCAAACGGGTTGTCTGAATAATAAATAGCATGCCATTGTAAAGCGGGACCCTGGCAAACCACACAATATCAGGGTTACAGTTTTGGTGTCATATTATCTGGATAAAGAGATGCAATACGAGATATTGTCACTATACAGCTTCGATAAGCGATTACCCATAGCACGACCGCTAACGAACAGGATGGTCAAGAAAGTGAACATCCAAAGTTTATGCAATGATTAAACACAACGATGCTAAGCATCAGGTGATAATAGGCAACATCATCATAAAGACACATTCAGCACAGTCCCACTGTTATAGGATCGTTAGGGTCAATATAGACCAGTATTGTGAAGCATATGTTGCTAGTCCCACGCGGGAAGGCTGCTCTAACTCTTTCAGCCAATTGTTTGGACTTAAACTACTTGGGGAATTTACTGCAGAGCTGCTTATTGGAAAACCTTGACTCTTTTGTTGCATCTCGGAGGCAAAATAAGAGCTCATTAAGGTTTGGTGTACCCACAACATGTTGTAACTAATTACGGCATCAAATGCCAGCAACGACAAAGGGCGAATAGCCACGCCTCCGTTCCGATTACGCGGGAAATGACACTGGCTGAAATTAAGCATTGCAGCTAATAAGTGTTCTTCGTCCTCGAGAGGATTCCCGAAAGTTTTGTACAGCTGAAAATGGGTTTAGAAATGTCAAACTATAATTGAACTTGGATTGCAGATGTCCTCATACGACGCGCATTTCGTGATCATGACCAGCATCGAATTTTAGACACTTAAATCCACGTCTTCCAACGATACCTCTCTATACGTAAATATCTTTGACAATTAGCAGAGACTATATGCAAGTGCCGATTTTTTACCCGTAATATATACATATATATATATATATATATATATATATATATATATATATATATATATATATATATATATATATATATATATATATATATATAAAGCAAAACACACACATATGTATATGTATATATATATATATTTATATATATATTTATATATATACATAAAAAAATATATATATATATATATTCGCATATATATATTTGGTATATATATAGATATATATATATATATATATATATATATATATATATAGATATATATAGATATATATATATATAGAATATATATATATATATTTATATATTATATATATATATATATATTATATATATTCATATATATATATATATATATATATATATATATATATATATATATATATATATATATATATATATATATATATATATATATATATATATATATATATATATATATATATATATATATCTCTATATACATTTGAGAAAGACTTACGAGTGATGTTGATGTTCCTTGAGTGTCTGAGACGTCGGACGACTGAACTGTATACTTATATGTGTATACTCGCACCCCAACAAGAAGTCTTGTGGGTGGGCGTAGATCCACTTGAGTTCTATGAAACAGCGGATTAAGGCTAGTATATTAGCTGTGATACCCAGAAAACGTACCGCCCAAAAGCTGGCCGCAGTAGAAGACTGCCAGCTGTAATGCCCGACTCGGCACATGATCAAATTATCTACTTGGACGCGTTGTATCGCACTCTGCGATACTTCTAGCTTATAAACCGGGAGTCTAGATCTTGAACGACACCCAAAAAAACGGCACTGATCAATGCAACATGCTCTAGAGCTCTAGATATACGGCGCCGTTACAGTGTCCTATACGTAGAGAAAAGGAAAAGTCCCGTCGTGCACAATTTCCCTTGCAGTGCGCCTGGCGAGGATCTTCCAAAGTTGCGACCTGTGCCGCGGGCTTTCCGGCCATTGATCTTGGGTGGAGGTTCTGGTGGAAGTCCACGATGACGGAACCCTTCGAGCGCCGCTATCTGTACGTCCAGCTGGGCCTAGGACTGAGCGTAGAGCGGTTTTACGTCTGTCTCAGCCAATGTATAATTGCTTCTTCGCAGCCTTTGGGCTTCTGCCCGAGGTCCGAACCGGCCTAGCGGGCCTGGGCGGCGTACGAGAGAGCTCAAGCGAGCGTTCATCTGTAAGTGGCAATAGAAGCCTTCGGGCTGAGCTGCACCCAAAACGAGCCTGCTCGGCCACATCATGGAATCCAGAATGGACATAACTAAAACGGTAGACTCTGGGACCCTGTAGATGTTATTTGTATGGACTTTCAAAAAGGGTTTGATAAAGTTCCCCTGTAACGGTCAACCAACGACATCTACAGGAAGGTTTAAGCCTGGATAAATGAACGGGCACGGAACAAAAGGCAGAGAGTGGTGATATATGACATTGAATCCGATTTGACAAAGGTTATCGATGGTGTCCCTCAAGAACAGTTTATCCCTTCGTTTCTTAATCTACATAAATGATCTCCACTGTGCTGTTGACATAAAAAAAGCGGATGAAATCAAACTTTACTCAAGAGTGAGGACAAAAAAAACCCACATAGCGCATTTGATTTGGCCAATGATTGTTAGATAGTAATCATAATTCTGCGCAAAAGTCGAGCCCCAGTGGGCCCAACACATGGAATACACGTGGAAAATACATGGAAAAACTGGTGAAATACACGCGGAAACTTGGCGTGAAAGGCAAGTCGAAGCCACGTGGATATAGACACGTGGAAAAGACGTGTGCCCTTCCACCTAAATTCAACAATAGAAAATTTCGGCATTCAGGTGGTTTTTACTTCCTCTTTAGTCAACTTAGTAATGCTACAATACAATCATGTTGTTATTTAATAGATTTGACAAGATCAGTGAACCAAGTACATCTATTTCTTAGAAATATCCAACTATTAGTGCTACATGATCACAAATAACGATATTAAACATCTTTTTTGAACATTACGAGTAAATGTCAACATACAAAGGCAAAGAATTAGTGGAAAAAGGCTGGTTTGTTCATAAACACATTAAACAAGTCACTACATGCATGAGCATCATGAATCTACACAGATATATCATGATTTACTTTCACCCTAATATAATGCAAATAATAAAATGTACTTAAAAGGCCACTGAAATGCAAAACCAAATTTTTGTTATCTAATTTTGACGATAATTTTTAAGTGACACTAGTATGACCAAACTCGCAGATTTTTCTGTGTGTCGTCACCTAATTAGCACAAAGCAGTCAAATTCGTCTGGGTAAATGGCTTGCATCAGTAAACCACTAAACGAAAGTGAGTGAATGAGTTCGATGACGTCATACAGGAAAGTCTGCGAGTTCGATCGGTAATATCTCGGCAACCAGTTATGACATCTCAGTCATACTAGTGTCAAAATGTCACAAAATCATCTTCAAAATTAGATGACAACACAAATGTGAATTGTGCATGTCAGTGGCCCTTTAAGTAAATGATCTAGTCAAATCTATTAAAAATCTAAATGTGTGAGTATATCAACAAAAATTACCATTAGGCAATATTTAAAGTTTCACTTGGGTGCATTCCTTAGTCTGTTGGTTTGTAAGACATTAACAGCAGCCTCGGTGAACCCATGACTCTTCACTGCACTTTCTGCACAGTACAAAGAGGGCAATTTAAGCTATCTAATTTCATACATCGTACAACTGACTTTCATTCCTTATTGTGTATCATTAAATCCAAATACTATCATGGACTTCCAAGTAATTAGCCAATGGTGAACCTACCAACAATTAGTTTGCAGAGTGCCATTTTCTCAAAGCTGGCTTTGTCACCTCTTGACCCTTTCATGTTAAGCTTGCACTGAAGGGAATTAGTGATAAATCTGGAAGCAATATATCTGTATGAATACAATTGGTGCATGGTAAAGTCTTAAACATTGCCAATGCAGACAAAATGCATATGTAAAAGTTGTTTTGATCATAGAAGTACACATCATATACATCTACAGAGTGAAAGAGAATCTCACCTGCTTGTCAAATTGTTCACCATATCCCGGACACTGCTACCACCAATCTTCATACACTTCTGAAACTGGCTCACAAATGTGACATTTGCCCAATGTGTTTGAATTAACTGGCTAATTTAAATTGTTGGTTCAGAGTACTCTTTTACATATATAAATGATTATTTATGCAAAAATAAACAAGTCATAATCACCCAGTAATAGCAAAGTAAATGACTACAAAACCACAAGGAATAATTCAAAAGGATG
>CM067354.1:12563596-12611096 GCA_034190875.2 Urechis unicinctus
AAGGATTGTGCACTCTGCTGCTTGTTGGTTGTGGTTGTCCTTTAATGTACCTACTGGGGCAGGGAAATCATTGTGTGTTGCATTGTTGGTTAGTAACTGCTTTCTTTGCCAAATGCCAAAATCATAAAAGACATTCACACGTTCACATTGGACGCAGATCACAACAATGTAGACGCGTCACAGAAAACCGAGGGTGCGTACGCGCGCAACAAAGGTCATTCTAGGTCACAACCGTTGAGATGATTTGTCAAGCAGAGCCTGTCACGAAGATTAACAAACTGGTCTTATGAATATTGTGACGCATCAGTTTTAGACCTTGTCTTGATGTAGATTCTTCGGCGAGAAGCATATTTGTTCATAGGAATATGAAAACGAATGTGTGGACGCCAAATATTAAATGGTGATTTGAAATATAGCGACTAAGGCGGGTGTCTACACACACTCTGAGCACTTATCTAAATTTTTGAGCAAAAGGGAGCAAATTCTTTCAGAGTCTGGCGTGGTCAACAGCATTGAGGCTTTGGTAATTGTTCCTGCTGTTGTCATGGGTTGAATTATACAACCAGCACACCCAAGTAACAAATCATTCCCAAGTTTTTTGAAGGCCTACCGCTCTCTATTACGCGTGTTGCAGCAAACAATGTACTAGATATCAAAAATAACTGGCGCAAAAAAAAAAGATGAAAATGATCGAATGCAATTTCATTAAGCCAAAATTGTCTGTCTATGCGAATAGCTGCCGCCAGGGGAGCACACCAAGAGGTGCTGTCAGTAAAGGCAGTTTAATTTATGTGTGTGGACAACATATTATGATATAATAAAAAGTAACTCAAACTGCGTCTGTATTCCCAAATCAAAGCTACAAAAGGTGTTATCTTTGATAACGTCGTCCACCGTATATCTTATTACGGTGTGATATTTAGAAAATGGTGTGTAATACATAGATTTGCTTTACCATTGCTAATTATTTTATGCTATATTAAACATCGCACAGCATTATCTAAATTGAACTCTCTGAACAGCGTGATTATCTATGTGGGTTTTATGTTCCTCATAACCCTGGCTGTATGTGATGAGACATATTAACCACTTCCAGACCTTCATTTATATCTTGTTAACATTACTCTCTTTATTATATGTACTGTAATGCTCTAATATGGCACCCACCACATCAGAAACTGTAGACATTCGCCGAAAGCACATTAAGATAGGCAGTAAGATTAGTGTAGATGAGATTTGGCGATGGCGAGAAAATGCCTGTGACCGTTCATTATGGAAATGTTCCAGGTTGGCAAGAGGCGTATAGTACGGTCCCAACCTAATAAGAACAAATAGCGTGGGGAAAGTGTTCAAGACTGTAAGCGTGAATGTAAGGTCTAAACTCTTAGTACTGATGAATTAAATCGATGGTTTATTTAGACTGACATTAGAAGGCTGTGTTACCATACTTTGCTAAGGAGCAGGTCCGATCTAAAACAATTGTGCAATAGACCCAAACAAGGAATACATACGCACTTATAGTGATTAATTGCTTCTAGCCGCGATAATCCTAACTCTTAGTAGACATTGACAAAAGTGACCTAACTCGGGTTCACTTGGAGCACCGGCGTCGGCTCCCCAATACGAATGCAGTATTGGAGTACTAGTTGCTGTTTTGGAAGATTTGCTAGTTGTTATTTGCATCAATCAATTGCAGTTGTTCTAATATTGTTCATAAACTTGTCGATAGTCCAAAAAAGCTATTAAAGGCTGTTATGCAAAATAGCTAACAGATTGCGTAGTAGCAATGTTTGATTATCCCATTAAATATCTTGTACGAGCTGTGTATGTGTTATTATGACAAGTGCTGCAGTGCAAGGAGATAGTTATTGCACCAAGGGGAATATTAGACTTCCGAGTTATTAGCTATTGCAACAATTTGGATGTGTTTCGTTATGATTTATATGTGATTACTGTCACTAATCATAAATATCTGTTAGGGTAATGTGCATCTGCGATGAAAGCTTCTGAGCCATATTTTATTACTTTTTTAAGGCTCTTCCTAATTCAGGCCCATAGCTCAATGCTGCATTTTGGCTACTAGATCACTGCATATTCAACATTTAATGATGTAGGGTACAAGACATGGTTAATTGTGTAACTGTAACCATGAACATCCTACATGAAAGAGAATCAGAGCATACTATTGCAGCAACTATTTATTGTTCGATCGCTTTTATGAAGACTAGCAAATAATGGCGTCAATTGCACGTGATCCACATCTCTCTATGCTGATTGGCGGTCAAACTATTTTAAACTGACGTTATGGCTATAATCATTATGACACTGGAATGGTACATTTAATATGTATTTGATAATTGTTTGCGGGATCAACGACTGTAATCGCTCGTTATAATAACTTCTACTGCATATACATCACACATACGTTACAGGAGTAACAACAGCTAAGAAATCTAATAAGGCCACTGCATGTCCAAATGCTATAGGTACATAGTGAATCAAAGCCTCACAAGAGATATCTGTAACACTACGATGTCTGTTACAAAACTCGTAACACAAAATAAGTAGCAAAAAGGGCATAACCAATCCATTATTGCATAGGGGAATAAACCTGATATAGTCCAGGGAGTAGTATTTATTGATGATTGAATTTTGGCAGCAATGTTAGTGGCCGATAAGCTTGGTCAAACTGTTTACATGCGTTGACATATTTCGTCATGCTATTCTAACATTGACAATAAAAATCACGAAATATGTACCCATTGACTGTATTATATATCATACATAATTTCACGATCGTGACAAGATATCGTCTGGTATAATGACAGGTATAGATACATTAACAGGGTGCTTATTCAGTTATAATATTGATCATACCAATCGATCTATCTATCTATCTATCTATCTATCTATCTATCTATCTATCTATCTATCTATCTATCTATCTATCTATCTATCTATCTATCTATCTATCTATCTATCTATCTATCTATCTATCTATCTATCTATCTATCTATCTATCTATCTATATCTATCTATCTATCTATCTATCTATCTATCTATCTATCTATCTATCTATCTATCTATCTATCTATCTATCTATCTATCTATCTATCTATCTATCTATCTATCTATCTATCTATCTATCTATCTATCTATCTATCTATCTATCTATCTATCTATCTATCTATCTATCTATCTATCTATCTGTGAATGGATCGTGGGTGGTCTTTTTTAAACATCTCGTAGACAGACAAAATTATCACGTTTAACGTTAAGTTTATATCTATTTGTTCAGGCCTTTGTATAGAGATGATTATAATGTACTTTTATACTGATTTTTCAAATAGAAAAAACGACCCGATTTTTCGTTATTGAGCTTCATGTGTCAAAAAAGGTCCGAAACATACCTACGTAGATTGATACTTTCCCCGGGGCTTATTTAGTCGAAATAAAGGATTCAAAGACCATCCATAATGTGTAGTGCTTATTCAGTATAATATTGATCATACCAATCGATCTATCTATCTATCTATCTATCTATCTATCTATCTATCTATCTATCTATCTATCTATCTATCTATCTATCTATCGATCTATCTATCTATCTATCTATCTATCTATCTATCTATCTATCTATCTATCTATCTATCTATCTATCTATCTATCTATCTATCTATCTCTATCTATCTATCTATCTATCTATCTGTCTATCTGTCTATCTGTCTATCTATCTATCTCTATCTATCTATCTATCTATCTAGCTATCTATCTATCTATCTATCTATCTATCTATCTATCTATCTATCTATCTATCTATCTATCTATCTATCTATCTATCTATCTATCTATCTATCTATCTATCTATCTATCTATCTATCTATCTATCTATCTATCTATCTATCTATCTATCTATCTATCTATCTATCTATCTATCTATCTATCTATCTATATATCTATCTATCTATTTTTCTGTCTATGTATATGTTGTTATAGGTGATGTGTAGATGTCGGCTTGTCGCATTCACCGTCGTTTATTTTGAAGTGAACTGACAACTAATTTAATAACCTACACCGGGAACTTTACATAAATCTGTTTCTAACCGTATAATTTTCAATATGCAGTTGTCATGCTCGAGGTGTTTTAAACTATTCAACACATGCTATGTGGGATGTACTCGGTTCAGTCATCCGAATAGTTGGCGTTATTTCCTCAACAAGCTAAGCTGCACTACATAATATCAAATTCGGCATATTTTAATTGATACAATGCAATAGTTTTATGTGAATAAAAATCTTTTTGTCACTTTTTATTCCTGGTGTATACTTTTGGTCCTCGAAAGGTCGTCCACGAAAGGTCAAGACACTAAATTATACGTATAAATCCAGAAATCTTTAAATCATTTTCGGTCATCATGGATTGGAAACATAATATTTGTTGTAGATGTGATCACTATGAACCATTGGTAGCATTTCACGACCTAATTCAAAGTTGTAGATTGATGAATAAGGAAAAAAATAAAGATGTCGGAAATGAAATTTAAAAAAAAACCAAATATTTTAATTTTTCAAATAGACATATCCAACACACATGATGAAACATTATTTCGGCAATTTGGGTCGAAGTATATATGGTTGTACGGAAGATATTGAGGTATGCGGGTTATGTCAACGAATGGTTAGTTGCTAAAATTTAATTTCGCTATTATATTCAAGATCCAAAGAAATCACCCGTGAAAAATTATTTTTGTTCGTTACTAACATCAGACTATCATATTGGAGTGGTCAAACCAAAATATTTTCAATTATTTTTAAACAAAAAGTGCGTTGACTTTATGCGGACATATTGGTATATCCTTTCGTGGACCTAAGTCAACGTAAGGTTGGCGTTCGTGCTAATATGTATATATATATATATTATATATATATATATATATATATATATATATATATATATATATATATATATATATATATATATATATATATATGTATATATATTTATATATCTATATATCTATATTTACATATATATATATCGATATATATATATGTACATATATATCTACATAAGTATATATCTATATATATGTATATATATATATATATATATATATATATATATATATATATATATATATATATATATATATATATATATATATATATTTACAATTTATAAACATTGCCGATATATATTGCTAAAGCGGTTTAAACTACAACTATTGAGTATCGTCGGCATACCTGATGAAGCAGGCACATTATTTCAAAAGAGCGGGTATTTATACAATGTCCCGCTATAGAAAATCTATGCAGCCTGGATGCAATGAAACATCCCCTATCCATTTATACAGGCTTTTCCATACTATTGATACAAGGATGATTCAATTGTCATACAGCCCGGTCTAACTGAGACCATATCAACATCAATACCGGCCCAGTCACTGCATTTGATTGGTATATTTCAAGACAAGATACCACCACTACAAATATATCGCCACACACACACACACACACACACACACACACACACACACACACACACACACACACACACACACACACACACACACACACACACACACACACACACACACACACACACACACACACACACACACACACACACACACACACACACACACACACACACACACACACACACACACACACACACACACACACACACACACACACACACACACACACACACACACTACGGTAAATGATTAACTTTTGAGGGGTAGGTAGAAAAGATTTAACATTAAGGATCGTTGGAATAAAAGAGGGCCATGTCACCTTTGGTTCAATCCATGTTCACGTAAACGGTCTTCACATCGTATGCTTCAGCTCGGCTCTCTCGAACAACTAGATTATCCAGAAAACCCATTACGCTTTTTCGGCCAGATCTTCTTGTAGACACTGTCAATCGATGTCTAATATGTATCCAAGACGATAACTTTCACGGCACATTTCAAGAAAAAAAATTATGTTGAACGAGCATGATGAACTCACGACACTTGCGTCCATGGAATGAGTAAGAGCAAAACCCCTTTTCAGCGATACAGCGAATTTGATATTCATCGGGACATTGTGAACTGGTAGGACACAAATAATTACCATATATGCATGGAGAGTATTTATTGTTAAAATATGAATCGGTGTATGTACTGACAGAGATACCAATGCGCCTGCTTTCGTAAGTGACACTAGAGAAAACCGCTCACTTTTTCTTATTCACAAAATCAAGCAGCTCATCAACAAAGCAAGAGAAAAGTACTTTGTGGTTGATGACATCGTTAAGTACAAACAATTAGCCCTGAAAATATTGAAATAGGCAGCCTCCTTTTCTCTGCGTGTCTGATACTCAATGGGGCCATTGGTCCGTTGCGCGGTTTCGCCGTTCTGTCTTTGGGCGGTTCTCCTCATGACGACAAGCTTTTGGCAGGTGAAACCTTAGAGAAAACCACTAGCAGTCACGTACTTCAATTCGTAGACATACACAATGGACCAGAATGACAAAAGCCGGAAATATACCCGAGGGTGCAACCTGGTGAAAGTCATTCATCACTGTCGATTCAGATTCGTGAATCTTCCACTTTGGAATGCTAGTGATCCACCATAAGGCTATTTATTGTCTATGAAGTGCGAATGCTAGGATCCTTGAATAGCTGACCTTTTCTATTTGCTTCTGAGAATGATAATGCGTTACGTTAATCGATTTGGGTAGACAGGAATCATACCGATCTGATTTATTGCAAGATTAATTACTAGATAAGATTAGTAAACGGAACAAACAATTTTACATTACTAAAGACCTCTAAATGTGATGTATCTAGCATGACACATGACTGCTAATATAACAAACACGGGGAACGATTGGTGCTAGTCATATATTGCTCAAGACGCTGGCACTTTGAAATATTGAAAACGGCAAACGTCGTCGCATATTCCCCTAAATGTCAGTTTCGGTAAGCAGTTGATTACTTGAAGAAATGTCAGCCTTCCATCAAACGGCAATTAATGGAATACTGACACAACAATAACGAGTCTTGAAAGGCTGATATACGTCTTTGCTGGCATTATGTTTGGCCATGACCTGTCGAAATAAAAGCATCAAGGACGCATAAAACATTTATAGCATTGCACGTATGTCACCTTATACCGACGTGTGGATCACTGTGTACCACTACCACACATAAAT
This sequence comes from Urechis unicinctus, assembly GCA_034190875.2. NCBI lineage: Eukaryota > Metazoa > Annelida > Polychaeta > Xenopneusta > Urechidae > Urechis > Urechis unicinctus. The sequence goes on from CM067354.1 coordinate 12,570,801, forward strand.
CTATCAGTTGTATCTTATCTGCTATGCGATGGCTCAGGAATTCGTCTTGGTGACTAAGTGATTTTTCACATGCATGGAATACAGATGTAAATACCTAACTAGCTGATTGTATTTGACATAAATAGTAATATATTACCGCACCCATTCTTGTCAATAGAAACATAAATGTTGGCTGTAGAAATGCAGTCACGGCTCATGGAACAGATATAAGTAACTGTAGCCAAACATGGGACGATTCGTGGAATTTGAAATGTAATCATGTTTATTGTGGCAACAGCAGTGGTGCCAAAAATGATCACCAGGATGTTAAATATGATAAATAGAGGAATGATGATGGTGAATATCATTATGATGCCCTGAAAAACAGAGAACTTCGTAAAGGTGACCGTTTCAACAATGTATTTCAAACGTGAATGAATGCATAACATATATTTCGCTCAAAAAGACGACAAAGGCTACCGTTAAAGGTCCAGCCAATCATTATGATCCAAGGCGAAAAGATCAAACAAGAAAGCACGATCAAAAATGGTAAGGTATTATGCGTTATGCGTTTGTGTTTGTTGTCGATTACTCAGCTGAATTGTTGGTCACATATCACACAAATACCATTATAATGTACATTTCAGTGGCTATACTTATTCGAATGTCAAATAATTGACAGATTTCCTTCGATTACTACCTAGCTTGTGGGATATGAAACGAGGAACCAGGACAAGCATAATCTTTAGCCATGATATCCTAAAATATCAGATGGCAAGAGCAGTAGCTATCATGTGATCTATGAAGACACGAATTAATTGAACTATATGACATTTGTATCATATACTAAATTTCACCTTACACCTACTGAGTCACGATTCAAAGCAAGTATATTTTTTACAGCTGTCTAACTCTTACTTGATGTATTTTTTTTGGTTCTAAATCCGATAGATATCAAAGGTTACACAATGCAGTTGTGACTGCAGTGTGTCTAGTTGTAGATTGTATACCATTTAAGAGTGGCCATTGCAAATTGAACTGCTTCTCCTAAATCCCCTGGTATTTCAGCCTGAAACACTAGGGAGTAATGTTCGCTACATGCGACTGCGAAACGAGACATCAATCTTTAGTTCGGTTAGTTTTAGCAAATATTAATGAAAAATGGTCAAAGTCTGATAAATCACGCGACGGATCGGGATGAGCAACGCGTCTGCACAACTATCTTGGCACATATCACTACTCTAAAGGAATACAAATCGGATACTTGCCTTTCGGTTTCATTGATATTCAAAGCAGACGAGGCATAGTTTTGCTGATCAATCAATCACAGGCAATTCATCGCAGTTTTAGTTGGTGCAATTTTAAGCCTTCGCGAAGACTGCAGTAAGTGATCTGCAAATGATCGTCTGTAGTGTTTGAACTTGCAAATGCATACATTTGTAACGGTTATGATATGGTTTTCTATTTGAAAACAAAACTTGCATAATTCAACTTAATATATATCGAGGCGATTTGCAGTTGCATAATCTATGAATTAATGTCTAATCTGACGATATGTCGAAAATAATCGGAATACATGGAATAAAACGCGAAATGAATGTATATTATGTTATTTAACATTGGCCTGTTTATTCCATTTATCGTTCATTACTACAACTAAAGTTACATTTATGTTATGCTCCAGCCTCAATGCTGCCTTACATATGACATTGAAATATATCATACTTCCGATTGATTTGTAGCTGTAGTTCCTAAGAGGTTGTTTCGAATTAGCGTTGCATTGCTTTGCATGATAATGATGCACAATACATATATATGTAAATACATATATACATGTATATTCGCACATACATATGTATATGCATATATACATATGTACTTATATATATGTATATTAATATATATACATATTTATGTATGCATGTATATATATACATATATATATACATATATACATATATATACATATATATATATATACATATATCTATATATATGTATATATATACATTTATATAAATATATATATATGTGTATATATATACACATATATATATATACACACATATATATACACACGCACATATATATTTATATATATATATATATATATATATATATATATATATATATATATATATATATATATATATATATATATATTAGATATCATAATGAGAGAAAGTACATTACCACAATGTAATCTTAACTTATAAGCCCTTTTCAGAACCGTAATTCCATCACGTATGGCGCGATTTCATTGAATACCACTCTCAATGGAGCGGTGTGTGTTTAGCGACGTTTTCCGTTGCTGCACAGAGTAAATGTTGATCCTATACGCGACGTCATTGTTTGCATACATATGTTCGCGCTCGCTATCTGCTTTAAACCCTGTCTGGATGTGTTTAACGTGATGATACACCATGTCAGCGTTGCGTGGGAAGGAGATCAGAGAATCTTCTGCCATCACTAATTCTGTGTTATCAAATCATATATCTTACTGCATAAAGGGGGAACAAACCGTGCCGCAAAGTCATCGCACATGTATAAAAACATATACAGCCCCCTGTTTTCGACGAAGGTTTTTTAAGCGGTCGCGTTTTTGTGCACATTTTTATTGCAAAGTAGTTGAACAGTAGTTCAATTATTGGCATGACATTAACATAGACAAATGGCAACGGTTTGAATTATTGACCCTGTGTTGACTCGAAATTAAGGTCTCTTCATTATGCAAGTAGTAATGATAGCAGGGATCAGCCTATCAACGCTGCACCATAATTTGGATTGTTTTTGTCATGCTCAGCATGTGAAATCTGTGTTTCGTCAAATGGTTCGTGATGAGTATCAAGGAATAAACTTGTATCGCTGTTGTATATCTGCTGACTTTCTTTGTGTTGCAGATAACAATTCATAGAGATATGAATCTTGAGGGTTTTCAATATAGTCTTTTAAGTTATCAAGGAAGAATCTAGAATAACTCACATAGAGTTGACTTCTTTGTTTGATTTATGTTTGCATCGCATTGCTCTTAAATGCCTGCCCATTCGGCAGTATTAGATTTGCAGATGAAAAACCCACATGACTCTTCGATAGTTACAAATGGTCGGTATCATGGCTAGGATTTTTTGATCATAGATTACATCGGCCCCACGGAATCCTTCGTAGTTGCGGTGCTCTCTGTCGATGAGTATCTATTTGAATTAATGGTATGTATTTTAAGTATGCATAGCCTTGTCCTTTAGAGCTTAACGAGAAGAGCACTCAGCTGTCATAACTGCTGACAGCAACACTCTCTACCCTATAACGGTAGCTACAAGATCACTTCAGGAACTATTAAGATGACTTTACCATGTTATACTTTTCAGTCTTTTAAAAGATTGTAATCGCGTAAGATAACTAGAGTAGCATCAAATGAGTGAATGGTAATGGTTTGGGATATATATATTTGTAAGCCTTTAGAATACAATAATAACATATAACCTTTATAAGCCGTTCTGATAGTTCTAAAAAGAGCGATTACTAATACAACAACGCTACATTACAATGTTACATCAGCCCACGCACCATCAATCCGATACAGGTGTTATTTGGAACAAATATATAATTCATATTTGGAACTGAGATCCTCATTTCAGTCCTGATAGTTTTGGATAGCGGATTTGATGTCGGCAGATAATCAGATTAAATGCAATGCAACATATATATATAAATATCTATAGATATAGATATATATATATATATATATATATATATATATAGATATAGAGATATATATATATATATAGAGAGATATATAGATATATATATATATATATATATATATATATATACTCTATATATATATAAAATATATATATATATATTTTTATATATATATGTTCATATATATATATATAAATATATATTTATATAACATAATGTAAATACATATATACATATATATTCGTACATATATATATATATATATATATATATATATATATATATATATATATATATATATATATATATATATATACATATTTACATATGTATTTATATATATGTATATAAATATATAAATGCAATCTAAATGCAAAACAACCATGCTATCAACATTATCAATCTCCAAATTTGCGGGTCATTATTCTCGCAATCTAATGCCTTCAAAATTGCTAGTGATAGATAAAATGCTAACAATATGGTTATGCTAATGAATATCAACGGGAATATCAGCATCCGGCTGGCATTGCGTGGATTAATAAACATGTGTCAAGATAATATTTGCCAACGTATTTATCGTCGAGTACATCCGCATGATTCATTTGCCTTAGATTAATTCCTATTCCATTTGCAGATTAATGTTTGATCAATCAAATACATTTTTCCTTAAGTTATTTCCCATTCCATCGTCAAATACATTTTTTATATATGCACCGTAATTCCCAAAAGTTAAGATACTGAGGGCTAAATTCAAATCTCACATGGTAGCAACATTCATTCTATTTTCTAGATCACAATGTCGCAATGAGCTTTTTAAATATGTGATATATTTTACTTGTATTGCCACTAGTCTATAATGGCCATCTGAATTTGGAAGACGGTACCATGGGCATAGGCTACACTAAATCAGCAACGGATTTGTATTTGTGATACCTATACATCAAACAGGTTAATTGGTTTGTTGACTCGCGGATATTAAGCAACATGAAGAAAGTAACTATTATATATACCACGAATATTCCATTTACATAAATGCACACGCTTTCAGCTCGTTGTAGGCTCCACAAGTCTTATTAAAAAGAGCACTACCGTACCGGTGTCTTCACCTATTCATCAATGTGTAGGATTGTCGTCGTAATGACCCATCTGCTGAGGATAAAGATGTTGAAATTGCCAATTATGATTAAGAGGCGCACTGCTGTGGGGGAATGCTCAGTTAGACGCAAAACCTCATGGTTATCGCCACTTGTCAGATTTGGTCCACCAAACAGGTCGTGTTTTCTTCTGTTTCTGTAGAATAAAGTACACGTAACGAAACAGCCTTCTCTAACTTAGCGTTTATCTCAATTAGTTTGCCAAGCCGCAAGCAATGGTTAATTCAAAATTGGTGCGGTTACATGCTCGTCATTCGCGAAAAGCCAATAGTCCAACAGTGTATAGATTACAACATGTTGTAACCGGGCAGTTGTGACACTGATCTAGATAATGTAGGGATATTGTCGTGATCCATTGTGCAAACCGAGAATTTCGCCTGCTTGGTACTACAGCTAATACAGCCAATAGGTTCACAGTAAAAAGGAAACACTGTAAGGTTCTGCTCTAGCTGATATAAAATTTAGTAGCTATATCAAATACCCCCACGCATACGTTTTATCCAATGTGAACCGCTGCCATCTTGCCTATTTTCTCTGATCGAAGATTTGAACAACATCACGAGGTGCTCTACTGGTTTTTGCTGCTCCTTTTAGTGATGTTCCTTTAGAATTGTAGGTATCCCGGCATTTAGAACACATCATTTAAGGTTGTTTTACATGATGGTGCAAGTATCCTTCAGAGCCAAATGTATAATTTTTTTGTGCATTATTCTTTCAACTCATCACGTAACGGCTTACTATTCGCAGGTTGGAATACTAGAAGGCAGCGCATTAACTAGAATCGTTATAATTGGTTTCGACTTTAATGATAGCATTACGATTCCTAGGCATGAAGAGAGTTTCGGGTTCTCCAATCAGCGCCATTATTTTTTTTCTTTGCATTGTGAATGCTTAAGCGCCTTTATTTCACAGATGGCAACGCATTGCTTGACAAGGCTATTCCAAAAACCTGTACATTTGATAGGGCATATAGGACTAATTGCTATTGGAGGATTTTATATAAGTTAGTTGAGCTGGACAAATGTGTCTGTGTGTGCATGTGTGATCTGGGGGAATATTAGTGATTTGGGTATGTTAGACAACCCATGCTTCACTGGCGCATACCCCACTGGTAGCTTAATGAAGTTTATTAATCATGTTAAAGAGACTGTTCAGCCCCATATAAGGAAAGTGGTTGCCTAGCAAGCTGCTTGGTAACAGCACCTTGGAAACCAAAAATGTTACATTTTCAGACTTTCACTCGCTACGCGGCGCTGCGGTCTTTGAAAGTAGATCCTAACTCCCGCCGTCTGCAGTTTTGTTGTTGTTGTGAGAAATTACGCTTGCGAGGGGGTATCTCTTGTAGCACTTAACCTCCACTGGCCAGTCCCTCCAATATCACCGCAACGGGTAAATGGGTTGTGGAAGTGGAACCGCTTGGGGTCTCAAGTCTCTCGTAATCTGCAGCCTACGCAGACTGAATGGGCAATTGTTCATTGAGTACCTCCCGAGTACAATATGGAACCCTCGAAGTTTCGAACGCCGGATTTATTAATGTGGCAAACGTTTTGGATCCATTTTGATCGGCAGGGCTAACGGTGACCGGACCTCCCTTCAATGAAAACTTCATAAACATCGCAGCTGAGTTGTGTTTGCGGACGGACGACAGTGAGGTTTCAGTTTCAATCTCCAGCGAGCGTCGGCGGGAAATTTTTCGGTGTTAGATGATGACGAATACAGTGTGCTTAATTCCATTGTATGATAAAACGTACCATATGGTAGGACAAAAGTTACTATTTATCGTGTTGGTGTTGCCCACAACCTTGATTTGAAGAAAACTACATTTTGAAACTTGAGCCGAAATATACACACATCCGTAGCGAGGTAGTTATAAGGCGCGCGTAGTGATTTACAGCCGACAAACGAGCGGCTGATGGTTTTAGGGAGGTATCGTTATCGATGGACTGACACAGCTAAATGAAATAGCCTTCTTCTGTACATCTTTTGGATTTCCAGTGAAACAAATATGTTTAAAAATTACCAGCATAATTTTGGATGAAGTAAAATTTGACGCACCAAATAAACGACGGCATTATTTCGTAACCGCATCGAGCGTAGTAATGTATTTACCAAATGATCCCTGATTGCCTTATATGAGGCTGAACAGCCTCTTTAACTTAATAATGTTAACTTCCAAGAGCGATACAGCTCGTACAATGTTGATAAATGTATTTATCACGTATGACTTCCTATTGAGCTCGGAACACATTGTGCGTGCGAGAAATATGTTGAACCTAAGTAATGACCGAATTACAAAGACACAACCAACAGTACCGACGAGTGCCATTAAGGCGTATTGGGACAATGCTGTATTGCATTGAGAAGAGAGGGCTCAGGTGATAAAACCGATTCATTTCATCGCCCGTAATATAGGCCAAGGCATCAAGCTAATAAAACTTGAATTTCAATATATTTTGGATGTCACCTTTGGTCAGTTTTTTTTTCATTATCTATTACATATGCATTAAGAACGGTGTTGAGATCGCTATGGCAGACCTTGCCAGGTCATGTAGCAAGCTATGGCAGGCCTTGCCAGGCCATGGTGCAAGCTATAGCTAAGTTACGGCTGCACAATATAACGTTGCACATTTGGTATTTTTAAGAAAAACTCGTTTCCCGATAACGGTGCATCTGCTAAATTATGGCCTATTTCACAGAATATCGCCCTGTTTGACTAGTCGTGTCTGCAAAGGCTATTATTGGACAGCTTTATCCAGTAGCCTGTGATGCCTTGTTTTGCTTAGCAATCAATATCTGATGTGAAAGCCCACCTGTCGTCACATACCACAGCTATCTCTCTTATGAATTGATGTTTCAATTGTATTATTTTAATCAAGCTGCATCCAAATAATTTCAACAACCTCGATGTAACATTATGTGCGACCTGTGAAAGACATCTTATTATTCGTGTCTGCTAGTCATCGATACTCAACCACAAAGGGAAGCATGGTGTGTCAATAACACGGCACGTTACCGGTAATCCCATGTTATCGTAGTGTATACCAAGGGTGTTTATTGATTCATTTCGCCGTTCAGTATAAGCTCTCTTCTTGCAGATGTATGGTACGTGCGGATATTCTACAGGAAGATGTATTAGACCAAAGCGCTACTGTAGAACCTGAGGAGCAATCAACGTTAAGACTGACAATTGTACCAGTGGGTTACCATTATTTGTGGGCTTGTCTGAAATCCCATTTGAGCCGCATTTTAATTATTGACAATCACATCGATCACCTCTGTACATAATGACATTATTCCCAAGAATGAATGTCGATAAGAGACCACTGGTGAATGAATGTAGAGAAGAAATTATCCAGACGGTTCATGATTTATTATCAGAATCTCATTAGCCATTCACTAGGTACTTGACCCAGCTGTTTTAGAGGGGCCATGGAAGGTCATTGTGGCCAATAAGTATTCGCAGGACGATGTATATTTACGCCACTGTAGTCAAATAAGCTCGCCAAGATGCGAAGTAAAGGCTAATAATACAGGGTTAAAGGCTACAAAAGTAAAATGCAGCAGCTGTACTGAAATTCGGTTAACGAAGGAATGGCATTTAAATAGGTCAGAAGTGTAAATCAGATTCAAGAAATTGGATGAATGGATAATAATTAAGGACCCAATACGACTAAAGTTGATCGGGTCTTGCTTGATTGCCATTTGGTTTACATCCCATTTGTTCTGGTAAAGACATGAGTTAGAGGTCACAATAAGTTACTATGAGCCGGTAGATCGTTATCGAAGCAAATCAACAAAAATTGCAATCGCTGTTAATTTAAATCAAAACGCATTATACAGCAATATGATATATTGATCATTGCATAACAGTACGATTATTGTAAAAAATGCGTTTGTCCGATACCGCTCGCATATGACACATACATGTCAAGATAATTGTGATATTTGTCTTCGGAATCACTCATTTACTAATGTGTCAACACATAGACCTATAGACTCAAATACACAGGCACAACCTCAAACACACCCACGCGCACGCACGTACGCACACACGCGCACGCAAGCATGCATAATACCTCTTAATACCAAATACCAGAGCTAAAAGATTTCTCTGGCGTGACTTAAAAAGCCGTTTTAATCGATTGCATCTGTAAGCTCCTATTCGTCTTCATGGGCCATACTCTTACACTGTAACAGATCTATACAAGGTTCAACTATTAATCACAAGCTCGACAAAACGTTTCGTAATCTTCATTTTATATCAACCGATAAATATCTTCAAATGACAATCCTATCACACCTTCTGATTTATATCCTCTTTGTTTTGGAGTACATCAAGATAAACCCCGTAACTATCATATTATCGCACTATATATATCCTCAAAGATAGATAGAGAGAGAGAGAGAGAGAGAGAGAGAGAGAGAGAGAGAGAGAGAGAGAGAGAGAGAGAGAGAGAGAGAGAGAGAGAGAGAGAGTATGCAATTATTTGCCCTGCATGGGCACATATTCAACAGGAATCGATATCTAAAATTACTGGAAAGGTTATGACTTGCATGTAAGCAGTGATAATCGGTAAAGTAGTAAATCATATTATCAGAAGCAATAAAGTGGCCAATACAAGACATGCGAGAATGAATTTTCATATGGATAATCCACGGTTGAACATGAGCTCATTAAACATTCGTCCTCACAAAATGTAGTGGGTCTTGTGTTATCTCTGTGCAGGCCAGTATTTAAATCACCACAAATGACAACATATTCCACATCATTCTCAAGTGCAAGTAACGTCCTTATCTCGCTGAACACGTCTCGATACAATTCTATATTACTTTAACAGTATGAGTTGCTATTTTATTATAGTAGTTATGTAAATCACAAAAACATCTACGTAAATTGAAAACAGCAGGAGGTAAGTTCAGTTTTGATCCGTTATTCAGGTGTCGAGTACAATCCTTCGCCCCTGATTCAGCGGTGTATATCCATATTCCATGAACATTTACACATGGCCGACCACAATACCATACGCAATTAAACAGGCCGTTCTGTGTGGTTCAGGATAGTATAATATTCGAAAAATCGCTGATTAAATCTATATACGACAGCGTTCGATATAGACGTTTGCCTAACTGTCAGACATATATATTAAAATAATTAAGTGTTGAGACATTATGATTACCATGCACTAGACACTAGACTACTCCATGTAGTGGAGAATACATTGATTTTGCCCACGTGACCTCGATGAATAGCTTCATGCAGACGGCAGATGTAGCAAAACGCGGAAACCATGTCTGACATTTCTGCTAGTTAATTGAAAACAATTACCTCCGCTGGTGTACATAGGTGTGGTCACATGCACTGTCGAAAGCACAAAAACTGCAGGACATCACTTGGCATGTACAGATGTTCATTGTCTCACAGTTATTACTAATATTGCTATATTTCTATACAGTCAATATCTAGCAAATGCTTCCATTAATAATGGCTACAATGACTGTACCATTTTATGAGACTAAGGTGGTACAAGCGTGTCATCTATTTTGTCTGTTGTCTTTTTCATTTATACAAAAGGCACTTGTGATGCACCATGCATGTTAACTATTTATTGCAGTTAAGCACCCTTCGAGACTATATCAAATATATTATCGATGATGCATTGTTCTGATGGTTAGTTGTTCCAGGTTCATCCGAATTTTGACTTATTCACTATTAAAAACTTTGAGGACTTTGAGGTAATTAGGTGTCGTCAGGTGAATACTGATTGACCGAAACAATGCCCTCACTTTTTGCTACGTTGAACTACTCCTTTTGGGTTACTACACAATCGAATGGTATATGGGGGCTAAAGTGTTATTACGTATAACACTTCTTGAATGTCCTGTATATTGAAAAGCCACAGCGAGGTTTACCTAAGTGCAAGTTAACACCCCAGTCTATATTCTGTCAACCTGCCTCACTAATAAGCCATTGGGCGAGCGGAGACGTTTGATGCATCCTAACAGCATTCACTGAACGAGCAGCATACGTGGGCGAGTATAGAACGGCCACTGAAACAGCACGTGTTGAAAACTGCTGACAAATTCAGTAATATGAAACCCATTAGTAGCTACTCACATGATGAATTGTAGCGTCGTGCATAATAGATGCAAATATAAACCTCAGAGCTGTTGACATTTAAGTACTTTGACAACATCACTAAAGAATGCAATTGCTGTTGCACAAATTTGCACATAGTCTTCCCTGTTTCGACCTCCCTCCATTTGACTAATTAACCCTCGACTCACCCGTAAGGCGGTGAGCTTGTTGAAAGAAGAGTTATGCAATGACACAGGGCCTCGCGCTTGGCTTCAGGAAGAGATTGTGGAATGTGACCGGGCTTCGACCGGATCTTTGTCCCGCCAGTTTCTGATCTGATCTGATCTGAATAAGTTTTTTTATGGAGACGTGCTACTTTTGAACGTCATGAAGTTACGTAATTGGTCCACTTGATCAGCACGATTAAATTGTTGTAAAAGCCGCCGTGGCACCCACTTGGACGGAAACTGGATCAAACCAAAACCAGCGGGACTTACGTAAGCAGCCCCAAAGCAGGCCAATCGCTATGATTGTTCACATTTGTTTCACCCATACCCGTACAATATTGCATGCCCAGTAGTTTCAGTACAGATTTGTCATATATACGTTGCTACCATTACATCACAGGGCTTGTTAGATTTGAACTCACCGTTTATTATGTGTAAAGATGGTTTGGGTCCTCTCTACAATACCCATCTACAACTACCTCCAGCTTTGGGCCTATACTTGATCATCCTCTCCCATCAATTACGTTTGGTGCGTGAAGGTGATAGATCTTGGGCCAATACGAGGTCAGCCGTGTTGGGTGACAGACAGCTCAATAACCAGTAGATGTGAGATGTGTGCTTAACCCGGGGCTTCTAGGGGCTGCTGAAGCTGATGCACTGTTGTTGTGCTCCAGGGCTTTTAAACTATTCATCACATGATATATGGGATGTACTCAGTTCGTTCATCCTAATAGTTAACTATATTTTCTCAGCAAACAGTCTTCAATTTAGATGCACATGGCGGCCATCTTACCGCACGGACATATATATGGACAGTAATAATGTATATTTTATAGTAAAAATACAGCCAAACGCTGCACTTGATCAAGGAGCTGATCTTCCATGACCTGCTTATGTCAAAATATATATACAGATGGAGCTTTAACTCTATTTTATAGCACATAATTGTGGTTATGCAGATTCGTTGTCGACAGATTCTCCGATTCGATATCTTGTCATTAACATTACTACACATTTGTCTGTTCCATTAAAACAGGCTTAGACATCATAGGCTCCTTCACCGCTTCTCTGGGGGTAATGCTTGTCGTTATGCGCACCAGCATAACTATTGGTATTGCTCTACAAATTGCAGTGGTCATTTAAACATGGATTTTGTTTCTTGTGTTCATAAACTGTGGTTACAGATGCGCTGTATTGCCCTGCATATTTGTCGAATCCAATAAACGCTCGCCTTTATTTTGAGATGGAATGCTGTAAAACGCAACGTGTTACATTATTTGAATAATGTTACATTGAATACGCCTTCCAAGGGGCACAATTATATGTGAAACCAATGTTTTATAGTCATTATATAAATCTGCGTCCGGTACGCATCAACCCTAACCATTTACGTTATGTTGCCACAAAGAGTCCTGTGAACTAAATTGACTTGAGGTAAGTCGGTGATATGTTGGTATCTCATATTGCCGGTAACGCCTGAATCCATTTTGGATAGTAAGCGCAAAGTGCAATGAACAAGCAGTTAATAATAAATGGCCTTATATTATGCATTTAATTATTTCTCCATTTACAGTAGAAGTTGACATTCGTTGACTGAATTTAAGCATTGATGCATCGCTGAATCGCAAACATTAGCACGGCTGTTTTTTCCGTCAATCAAAACGAGTACGAAAACGTTTTCCTGTTAAAACCATTGATAACAAATTTCCACAAGGTTTTCTTGACAAACGCACTATCCTTACCACCCTATAGAAATTCTAGATGGTGTTACTAAAATGTTAGACACTGGCTATTCTGTAAATATTGTTTTGGACTTCCAGTGGTAAGCTATCAAACTTGAGACCCCTGGTATCAGTGGTAAAGTGTCAGCTTGGATAAATGGATGACTATGCAAGTGGTGATAATGGCATATATTTCGATTGGACGCGAGTTACAAGCGATGTCCGCCTAATAAGGGTCGCTCTCTGTGTGGGTGGGATCTCTTCTTGATCTACATAATCTAGATACTGCACTTTTTCTACCGCGGCTTATTGAAGCGAATATAGACCTATATCATTTTAAAAGTTTGGTATGATCCATGGACTTCAACGAAAGTATTTCGAGTGCCTCGAGAAATGGTAATTGTAGCATAAGATAGACGACTTAGAACGGGATTTTAAAGAGACTGTTCAGCCCCATATTTGAAACGAGGTTGCCTATCAAGCTGCTTTGCAACCGCACCATGGAAAACATGAGTTTAAACTTATTTGACTGTCGGTCACTACACGGCGCTGCTGTCTCTGAAAATAGTTCCTGACGTCGGCTGTCTCTGAAAATAGTTCCTGACGTCGGCCGTCGCCATTTGATTTATCAGCAATTACCCTCAATGCTCGTGTATTTACCGTCACATACAAATGTTAAAAATGTATCTGCATGATTTTCGATTAAGTGAAGATAGCGACACTAATGAAAAGATGGCAGTATTTATGTCCGCGTTAAACATAGTAATGTAATATCAAAATGATCCCTGTGCGCCCGGTGAGGACTGAACAGACTCTTTAAGCAATTATTTAATAGTTTTATGTCCTATCAGTGAGAGACGGTGATTATGTAGCGTAGATATGTCTCAAAAAAGTTTAAGGAACACTGGTACCATTCTTTACTAGAATAACTCCCAATCATACACATAACAGTAAGATGCTAATATACAATAAAGGCCAAACACAAATGATCTAAATTTATATTCCAAACTTGTGGCGTTGTTTCTGGAATACTATGTTTGATGCAAGGTAAAGTCTTAAACCTTTCCATCACCACGCATGTTCCATCGGTCGATGCATTAGTCGCCCATTACGTTTGGCAACAAGCAGACAACAACATGAAAAACTCAAAAGCACAGTGGATGAACCATAGCATCAGAAAATTATCTCCCGTAAGTCATTCGGAGAGGACCTACTGAATTGGAAGAGACTTCCTCGATTGCTGCAAAGTCTTATAATCAACCATGGTACATTATGAATAGCACGAAAAGATACACCACTAGATCGTTAGTGTATCTTTGCCTCGTCAATTGATGCAGTCTATATTGCCTTAACTAATGAGTGCAATTCGGTGGACATATCCCCTATAGTGAATCATCAACACCCCCACCCCCTCCCATATTCTGCTTATACATAATTATCAACATTTGCAGTATTATCATCACTATCACTCTAGTATCACTATACGTCCACTATATTAGCAAATTATTTAATGGCAAAGACCGTTAGCAACGATGACACCAGTTTATCATTACATTACGTATAAGCAATATAAGCAATGCATATGACGAATATCTACCAAATAAGATATCTTAAAAATTTAGTTGGGCCCGTTACGTATTTTGTTTATTAATAGGTTCAGGCTAAGCTAGTTGCTATCATTGAATCCTAATCGTACATACAGCTTCACAAATCAAGCACCATTTGCGCATATGGTGATTAATGAACAATATCACATATCGCTGTTACATTATGTGCAATTGTAACGATGTTTACGCTCATTATAGCCAACATATCTGCTTAATCACACTGTATCTATGCATATATACCAAATTGGGAAGGATCTTAACTTCACATAGCTGTAGATCTATGACATTTTATTAGTGCATAAATAAAATACTAATACGTGTGAAAAAAGGAGTGTGTTTCATGTGCATTATTTTGTATACTTATAAAGTTGCCAAACGACTAGATAATTAAGCGACATTGGAACAACAATTGGTCAATAAGCAATCTTTCATAAGGTCAAGCGATCAAATTATATGTCATTTCCATCGCTTATTTCGTTATTCTATAGTTTTATTGCATTAGTTAATGCAATTATATGTTGCCTATATGGATTATTGTGAGATACGATATGCAATATTATTTCTAACGGAAACATCGGTGCTACGTCGTCGTATCCATATACAATAATTCAAGCGCAATATATGTTTTGAGTTCGTAATTAGAGATTCTGAGTTCTTTGGCAAACCAAGCAACCTATTAACGTATATTCAAGTGTATTGCTTCAGTTAATCCAATTATATCATGCCTATAAAGGTTACTGTGAGATACGATATGTAAAATTATTTCTGGCGTAAATCTCGGTGCTAACGAAAATCCAGCAACTGTATTTGTCATCAGTTTGGCCTCGGATCATGTGTACAGGATAGTTGATTGCCATTGATGGCAAAGGTCACCGACATACAAAAAAGGTAGCGGCAATATTTACCTACAACCGTAGAAATATATTTGTCTTATCCATTGTTTCTAATTGTGATTCTATGTAACTGAAGCTAATTGTTAAACCAAGTGCTCGCTCTATGGTGAAGAGGCCCATTTCTCAACGCTTTTTGATTGAGCTGACACTTTTGTTAGAATGAAGAATGAATTTTTGGTGCGGACACTTATTAACTCGATTGAGCTGCACATTTGTAAGAATGTCAGGAATGCCTATTCCCCAATCACACAGTAAACACCCTGCGTAGGCTCGGGCAATAACCAGAACTAGCTCTTCTAAAATTTAACATAAACTTTCCATTTGCAAAGAGACTCGTGAGCACAAAGTGTCAACGCGTTGAAAACGCGATACATCATGTAACAATGGCAACCTGTGCTATTCGTAAGGTGGGAAATAATAAAAACAAATTTAAACTTGTATATATAAGCAACTCAGAATGGTAGCAACAGAGATTGTTACTTATCAATACTGTAAGCATTTCAGGCACATAGGCTCGTTGCTGGACTAAATAAAAGACTGCCATTCAACCGACGTAATTGTGTTTGTCCTCTTGAACGTTAGCTACTCTTTTCGAACATATATTGAGAGCCGTGTGAATTGACAAACAACTGTTAATATTGATAGAAGATACTGCTTTTGAGAATGGCTTTCCCATGGATGCGTGTCACGATTGATATGAAGCTAATGTACAACAAATACATGCTTCTTTCAGTTGTTAAGGAACAATATGGTTGTTGTTTGGTTGGTTAGTTGGTTGCTTGGATTGTTTGTTGGTTGCTTGGTTGGTTGATTAGTTAGACGGTTGATTGGTTGCTTGGTTGGTCGATTGGTTGGTTCTTTAGGGATAACATTCGTTTCGTTAATGCAGCTTTGTTCAGCTTGAAAATAGTTTAACAAGCGCAATCACCTTTGCTTTTCGTTGGAACGCCATCTTGATCATCAACAATGGTGGTGCCATAACCCCATGCAAGATAATATTATCATTACCATAAAACTGACATATATTGATATCCACAGCGACTTGACCAATAGTCATAACACCGATATGTCCGTAGAACCAATATCAGAACATTGAACTTGTTGCCGAATCATTTTGCATTCAGAAAATATCAATGCACAATTGCATCCCTTCACAGGAGAGATTTAAGTTGTGTAGATACCACCAAACAAACTTGCAAAATTAAGCAAGGCACAGTTAAATGACGGAAATCATTTTATTAAAAATTGGTGGCGACACTGAGGTTGGTAGAATCTAGATAAAATAACATGATCTCATAGAAACGTCTGATGGGGTATACTCCGTGGTAGTTAATGTCGTTGTCTAGTTCACGTTTGCGTTGATAACGATGAGTCGTGAAAAAGGATATCCGGTTATGTTTTGACAAATGTGAGCCGGTCCCCTTCGTCACACATATATAATCCTGCAGCTTTTGCAGGGAAAAAGGTTCATTGGTCACTCTGTTAGTACATACACCGTTTCATAAGATAACAATAAATACTCTCCATGTATATTGTAATTATTTGTGTCTTACCAGTCCACAATGTCCCGATTAATATCAAATTCGTTTGTAACAGATGTTTTGATTTGCCTGCAGACAGTTTGCTCCGGTGCCCTTACAACGTCTGTGTATTTCCGGTCATCTCCGGTAAATATGAGAGCGACATGAGTAACCCAAACGTAACGTCGCACGCTTAGGGCTAGATTCTCTTTTAATGTAAACGACAGGGACCATCATTTGCTTATCACTGTGTACCGCTGAAATTGTTTACCGGTCTGACTCATTGCATACATGAAACGGTCGTGAGTTCATAAGCCAACTTCAATGTAAAGTTTCTTCTTGATTTTGCTAATAACATACATTGACCTGTTTAAGACCGTTTAAAATATTTCTCAAAAACGTAGGACCAAGCCTAATATATGGGGCTTCTTTTATTCCAACGATGTATTATGGAAACTACGCAAGCATCATTGTTTGCAGACAATACAATTTAAACCAATTAAGCAACATATATTTTCATTATTTATCAAAATCACCGATTGCTGGACTGTCTTCAGTTGAATTAAATATGTAACCGCCCCCTCACTACCGACCAGCTAGTAGCATGTTCTGCTATGATCTGTCTATCTGTAACAATATGAAAGATGCATACAGGGGGCGGGTTAAATGCAATGTCATCGTCATATACAACAATTGTCTACACAATTGGCTGAGTTTATCTGCTGTGCCTTTGGGAGATATTAACGTTATTGTCAAATTTATGTCTCCCATGTGGTCTATGCATTCTTATATATACAAGTTTAAATTTGTTTTTATTATTTCCCACCTTACGAATAGCACAGGTTGCCATTGTTACATGATGTATCGCGTTTTCAACGCGTTGACACTTTGTGCTCACGAGTCTCTTTGCAAATGGAAAGTTTATGTTAAATTTTAAAGGGCTAGTTCTGGTTATTGCCCGAGCCTACGCAGGGTGTTTACTGTGTGATTGGGGAATCGGCATTCCTGACATTCTTACAAATGTGCAGCTCAATCGAGTTAATAAGTGTCCGCACCAAAAATTCATTCTTCATTCTAACAAAAATGTCAGCTCAATCAAAAAGCGTTGAGAAATGGGCCTCTTCACCATAGAGCGAGCACTTGGTTTAACAATTAGCTTCAGTTACATAGAATCACAATTAGAAACAATGGATAAGACAAATATATTTCTACGGTTGTAGGTAAATATTGCCGCTACCTTTTTGTATGTCGGTGACCTTTGCCATCAATGGCAATCAACTATCCTGTACACATGATCCGAGGCCAAACTGATGACAAATACAGTTGCTGGATTTTCGTTAGCACCGAGATTTACGCCAGAAATAATTTTACATATCGTATCTCACAGTAACCTTTATAGGCATGATATAATTGGATTAACTGAAGCAATACACTTGAATATACGTTAATAGGTTGCTTGGTTTGCCAAAGAATCTCTAATTACGATCTCAAAACATATATTGCGCTTGAATTATTGTATATGGATACTACGACGTAGCACCGATGTTTACGTTAGAAATAATATTGCATATCGTATCTCACAATAATCCATATAGGCAACATATAATTGGATTAACTAATGCAATAAAACTATAGAATAACGAAATAAGCTATGGAAATGACATATAATTTGATCGCTTGACCTTATGAAAGATTGCTTATTGACCAATTGCTTGTTTGTTGTTCCAATGTCGCTTAATTATCTAGTCGTTTGGCAACTTTATAAGTATACAAAATAATGCACATGAAACACACTCCTTTCTTCACACGTATTAGTATTTTATTTATACACTAATAAAATGTCATAGATCTACAGCAATGTGAAGTTAAGATCCTTCCCAATTTGGTATATATGCATAGATACAGTGTGATTAAGCAGATATGTTGGCTATAATGAGCGTAAACATCGTTACAATTGCACATAATATAACAGCGATATGTGATATTGTTCATTAATCACCATATGCGCAAATGGTGCTTGATTTGTGAAGCTGTAAGGACGATTAGGATTCAATGATAGCAACTAGCTTAGCCTGAACCTATTAATAAACAAAATATGTAACGGGCCCAACTAAATTTTTAAGATATCTTATTTGGTAGATATTCGTCATATGCATTGCTTATATTGCTTATACGTAATGTAATGATAAACTGGTGTTATCGTCGCTAACGGTCTTTGCCATTAAATAATTTGCTAATATAGTGGACGTATAGTGACACTAGAGTGATAGTGACGATAATACTGCAATTGTTGATAATTATGTATTAAGCAGAATATGGGAGGGGGTGGGGGTGTTGATGATTCACTATAGGGGCTATGTCCACCGAATTGCACTCAATAGTTAAGGCAATATAGACTGCATCAATTGACGAGGCAAAGATACACTAACGATATAGTGGTGTATCTTTTCGTGCTATTCATAATGTACCATGGTTGATTATAAGACTTTACAGCAATCGAGGAAGTCTCTTCCAATTCAGTAGGTACTCTCCGAATGACTTAGGGGAGATAATTTTCTGATGCTACGGTTCATTCACTGTGCTTTTGAGTTTTTCCATGTTGTTGTCTGCTTGTTGCCAAACGTAATGGGCGACTAATACATCGACCGATGGAATATGCGTGGTGATGGAAAGGTTTAAAACTTTTCCTTGCATCAAGCATAGTATTCCAGAAACAACGCCACAAGTTTGGAATATAAATTTAGATCATTTGTGTTTGGCCTTTATTGTAAATTAGCTTGTAATGTTATGTGTATGATTGGGAGTTATTCACGTGCTTGGTAAGGAATTGTACCAGTGTTCCTCAACCTTTTTGGATACATATCTAAGCTACATAATCACCGTCTCTCACTGATATGACAATTTTATACATAGGACATAAAACTATTAAACAATTGCTTAAAGAGTCTGTTCAGTCCTCACCGGGCGCTCAGGGGTCATTTTGATATTACATTACTATGTTTAACGCAGACATAAATACTGTCATCTTTTCATTAGTGTCGCTATCTTCACTTAATCGAAAATCATGCAGATACATTTTTAACATTTGTATGTGACGGTAAATACACGAGCAATGAGGGTAATTTCTGATAAATCAAATGGCGACGGCCG
Organism: Urechis unicinctus; assembly: GCA_034190875.2. NCBI lineage: Eukaryota > Metazoa > Annelida > Polychaeta > Xenopneusta > Urechidae > Urechis > Urechis unicinctus. Next base: position 12,590,830 of record CM067354.1, read on the forward strand.
ACGTCAGGAACTATTTTCAGAGACAGCAGCGCCGTGTAGTGACCGACAGTCAAATAACTTTAAACTCATGTTATCCATAGTGCGGTTGCAAAGCAGCTTGATAGGCAACCTCGTTTCAAATATGGGGCTTAATAGTCTCTTTAAAATCCCGTTCTAAGTCGTCTATCTTATGCTACAATTACCATTTCTCGAGGCACTCGAAATACTTTCGTTGATGTCCATGGATCATACCAAACTTTTAAAATGATATAGGTCTATATTTGCTTCAATAAGCCGCGGTAAAAAAGGTGGAATATCTAGATTATGTAGATCAAGAAGAGATCCCACCCACACAGAGAGCGACCCTTATTAGGCGGACATCGCTTGTCACACGCGTCCAATCGAAATATATGCCATTATCACCACTTACATAGTCATCCGTTTATCTAAGCTGACACTTTACCACTGATACCAGGGGTCTCAAGTTTGATAGCTTACCACTGGAAGTCAAAAACAATATTTACAGAATAGCCAGTGTCTAACATTTCAGTAACATCATCTAGAATTTCTAGAGGGTGGTAAGGATAGTGCGTTTGTCAAGAAAACCTAGTGGAGATTTGTTATCAATGGTTTTAACAGGAAAACTTTTTCGTACTCGTTTTGATTGACGAAGAAAACAGCCGTGCTAATGCATAATTAAATGCATAATATAAGGCCATTTATCATTAGCTGCTTGTTTATTGCATTTTGCGCTTACTATCCAAAATGGATTCAGGCGTTACCGGCAATTTAAGATACCAACATATAACCGACTTTCCTCGAGTCACTTTATATCACAGGGCTCTTCGTGGCAACATAACGTAAATGGTTAGGATTGATGCGTACCGGACGCAGATTTATATAATGACTATAAAACATTGGTTTCACATATAATTGTGCCCCTTGAAAGGCGTATTCAATGTAACATTATTCAATTAATGTAATACGTTGCATTTTACACCATTTTATCTCGAAATGAAGGCGAGCGTTTGTTGGATTCGACAAATATGCAGGGCAATACAGCGCATCTGTAACCACAGTTTATGAACACAAGAAACAAAATCCATGTTTAAATGACCACTGCAATTTGTAGAGCAATATAAATAGTTATGCTGGTGCGCATAACGACAAGCATTACTCCTAGAGAAGCGGTGAATGGAGCCTATGATGTCTAAGCCTGTTTTAATGGAACAGACAAATGTGTATTAATGTTAATGACAAGATATCGAATCGGAGAATCTGTCGACAACGAATCTGCATATCCACAATTATGAGCTATAAAATAAGGGTTAAAGCTCCATCTGTTAATATATTTTGACATAAGCAGGTCATGGAAGATCAGCTCCTTGATCAAGTGCAGCGTTTGGCTGTATTTTTACTATAAAATATACATTATTACTGTCCATATATATGACCGTGCTGTAAGATGGCCGCTATGTGCATCTAAACTGAAGACTGTTTGTTGAGAAAATATAGTTAACTATTAGGATGAACGAATTGAGTACATCCCATATATCATGTGATGAATAGTTTAAAAGCCCTGGAGCATAACAACAGTGCATCAGCTTCAGCAGCCCATAGAAGCCCCGGGTTAAGCACACATCTCACATCTACTGGTTATTGAGCTGTCTGTCACCCAACACGGCTGACCTCGTATTGGCCCAAGATCTATCACCTTCACGCACCAAAAGTAATTGATGGGAGGGAATGGTCAAGTATAGGCCCAGAGCTGGCGGTTGTTGTAGATGGGTATTGTAGAGAGGACCCAAACCATCTTTACACATAATAAACGGTGAGTTCAAATGTAACAAGCCCTGTGACGTAATGGTAGCAACGTATATATGACAACTCTGTACTGAAACTACTGGGCATGCAACATTGTACGGGTATGGGTGAAACAAATGTGAACAATCATAGCGATTGGCCTGCTTTGGGGCTGCTTACGTGAGGCCCGCTGGTTTTGGTTTGATCCAGTTTCCGTCCAAATGGGTGGCACGGCGGCTTTTACAACAATGTAATCGTGCTGATCAAGTGGACCAATTACGTAACTTCATGACGTTCAAAAGTAGCACGTCTCCATATAAAAACTTATCCAGAGGAAACTGGCGGGACAACGATGCGGTCGAAGCCCGGTAACATTCCACAATCTCTCCCTGAAGCAAACAGCGAGGCCCTGTATCATTGCATAACTCTTCTTTCAACAAGCTCACCGCCTTACGGGAGAGTCGAGGGTTTATTAGTCCAATGGAGGGAGGTCGAAACAGGGAAGTCTCTATGTGCAAATTTGTACAACAGCAATTGCATTCTTTAGTGATGTTGTCAAAGTTCTTAAATGTCAACAGCTCTGAGGTTTATATTTGCAACTATTATCCACGACGCTACATTTTATCATGTAAGTAGCTACTAATGGGTTTCATATTACTGAATTTGTCAGCAGCTTTCAACACGTGCTGTTTCTGTGGCCGTTCTATACTCGCCCACGTATGCCGCTCGTTCAGTGGATGCTGTTAGGATGCATCAAACGTCTCCGTTCGGGGTGTTAACTTGCATTTAGGTAAACCTCGCTGTGGTATTTCCATATACAGGACATTCAAGAAGTGTTATACGTAATAACACTTTTGCCCCCATATACCATTCGATTGTGTAGTAACCCAACGGAGTAGTTCAACGTAGCAAAAGGTGAGGGCATTGTTTCGGTCATCGGCCTTCTCAATCAGTATTCACCTGACGACACCGAATTACCTCAAAGTTTTTAATAGTGAATGAGTTTTTAAAGTCGAAATTCGGATGAGCCAGGAACAACAAACCACCAGAACAATGCATCATCGCAGGTGGATAATATATTTGATATAGTCTCGAAGGGTGCTTAACTGCAATAAATAGTTAACATGCACGGTGCATCATAAGTGCCTTTTGTATAAATAAAAAAGACAACAGACAAAATAGATCACACGCTTGTACCACCTTAGTCTCATAAAATGGTACATTGTAGCCGTTATTAATGGAAGCATTTGCTAGATATTGACTGTATAGAAATATAGCAATATTAGTAATAACTGTGAGACAATGAACATTTATACATGCCATGTGATGTCCTGCAGTTTTGTGCTTTCGACAGTGCATGTGACCACACCTATGTACACCAGCGGAGGTAATTGTTTCCAATTAACTAGTAGAAATGTCAGACATGGTTTCCGCGTTTTGCTACATCTGCCGTCTGCATGAAGCTATTCATCGAGGTCACGTGGGCAAAATCAATGTATTCTCCACTACATGGAGTAGTCTAGTGTCTAGTGCATGGTAATCATAATGTGTCAACACTTAATTATTTTAATATATATGTCTGACAGTTAGGCAAAAGTCTATATCGAACGCTGTCGTATATAGATTTAATCAGCGATTATTCGAATATTATACTATCCTGAACCACACAGAACGGCCTGCTTAATTGCGTATGGTATTGTGGTCGGCCATGTGTAAATGTTCATGAAATATGGATATACACCACTGAATCAGGGGCGAAGGATTGTACTCGACACCTGAATAACGGATCAAAACTGTACTTACCTCCTGCTGTTTTCAATTTACGTAGATGTTTTTGTGATTTACATAACTACTATAATAAAATAGCAACTCATACTGTTAAGTAATATAGAATTGTATCGAGATGTGTTCAGCGAGATAAGGACGTTACTTGCACTTGAGAATAATGTGGAATATGTTGTCATTTGTGGTGATTTAAATACTGGCCTACACAGAGATAACACAAGACCCACTACATTTTGTGAGGACGAATGTTTAATGAGCTCATGTTCAACCGTGAATTATCCATATGAAAATTCATTCTCGCATGTCTTGTATTGGCCACTTTATTGTTTATGATAATATGATTCACTACTTTACCGATTATCATTGCTTACATGCAAGTCATAACCTGTCCAGTAATTTTAGTAATCGATTCCTGTTGAATATGTGCCCATGCAGGGCAAATTATTGCATACTCTCTCTCTCTCTCTCTCTCTCTTCTCTCTCTCTCTCTCTCTCTCTCTCTCTCTCTCTCTCTCTCTCTCTCTCTCTCTCTCTCTCTCTCTCTCTCTCTCTCTCTCTCTCTATCTTTGAGGATATATATAGTGCGGATATAATATGATAGTTACGGGGTTTATCTTGATGTACTCCAAAACAAAGAGGATATAAATCAGAAGGTGTGTGATAGGATTGTCATTTGAAGATATTTATCGGTTGATATATAATGAAGATTACGAAACGTTTTTGTCGAGCTTGTGATTAATAGTTGATCCTGTATAGATCTGTTACAGTGTAAGAGTATGACCCATGAAGACGAATAGGAGCTTACAGATGCAATCGATTAAAACGGCTCTTTAAGTCACGCCAGAGAAATCTTTTAGCTCTGGTTTTTGGTATTAAGGGGTATTGTGCATGCTTGCGTGCGCGTGTGTGCGTACGTGCGTGCGCGTGGGGTGTGTTTGAGGTTGTGCCTGTGTATTTGAGTCTATAGGTCTATGTGTTGACACATTAGTAAATGAGTGATTCCGAAGACAAATATCACAATTATCTTGACATGTATGTGTCATATGCGAGCGGTATCGGACAAACGCATTTTTTTACAATAATCGTACTGTTATGCAATGATCAATATATCATATTGCTGTATAATGCGTTTTGATTTAAATTAACAGCGATTGCAATTTTTGTTGATTTGCTTCGATAACGATCTACCGGCTCATAGTAACTTATTGTGACCTCTAACTCATGTCTTTACCAGAACAAATGGGATGCAAACCAAATGGCAATCAAGCAAGACCGATCAACTTCAGTCGTATTGGGTCCTTTATCATTATCCATTCATCCAATTTCTTGAATCTGATTTACACTTCTGACCTTTTTAAATGCCATTCCTTCGTTAACCGAATTTCAGTACAGCTGCTGCATTTTACTTTTGTAGCCTTTAACCCTGTATTATTAGCCTTTACTTCGCATCTTGGCGAGCTTATTTGACTACAGTGGCGTAAATATACATCGTCCTGCGAATACTTATTTGCCACAATGACCTTCCATGGTCCCTCTAAAACAGCTGGGTCAAGTACCTAGTGAATGGCTAATGAGATTCTGATAATAAATCATGAACCGTCTGGATAATTTCTTCTCTACATTCATTCACCAGTGGTCTCTTATCGACATTCATTCTTGGGAATAATGTCATTATGTACAGAGGTGATCGATGTGATTGTCAATAATTAAGATGCGGCTCAAATGGGACTTCAGACAAGCCCACAAATAATGGTAACCCACTGGTACAATTGTCAGTCGTAACGTTGATTGCTCCTCAGGTTCTACAGTAGCTCGAGGAGATAGTTTATCTGCAATAGAGCGCTTTGGTCTAATACATCTTCCTGTAGAATATCCGCACGTACCATACATCTGCAAGAAGAGAGCTAATACTGAACGGCGAAATGAATCAATAAACACTCTTGGTATACACTACGATAACATGGGATTACCGGTAACGTGCCGTGTTATTGACACGCCATGCTTCCCTTTGTGGTTGAGCATCGATGACTAGCAGACACGAATAATAAGATGTTTTTATACAGGTCGCACATAATGTTACATCGAGGTTGTTGAAATGATTTGGAGGCAGCTTGATTAAAATAATACAATTGAAACATCAATTCATAAGAGAGATAGTTGTGGTATGTGACGACAGGTGGGCTTTCACATCAGATATTGATTGCTAAGCAAAAACAAGGCATCACAGGCTACTGGATAAAGCTGTCCAATAATAGCCTTTGCAGAAATAGCAGTGCATGCTTATGACGATGTGGTACAGTGTAGTGATGAACGCATAAGAACGATCAGTCTGAGCTCCCACGATCAATCGATTGCTATTTGAGTCTGTAGAGAAATCTATGTGTGCCTGACACATTCAGAGTTTAAAGGTGATTCCCGAAGACAAATATGCACAATGTATCAAACTAATGACGTGATGCGCGTGGTTGTGTTAGAGGATCAAAAATGACTGTTTATGTGCAGTCGAACGGAAAACAATAAGCCTCGTAACACACCCACACTGATCCAATATGAGTCATATTGCCCGTAATAAGCGTTTTTGATCACAATTAACATGTCGAGTGCAATTTTTGGGCGAGCGGTATCGGACACACGATTTTTTAGGGATAAACCGTACTGTCTGGTAACTTATGTGACCTCTAACTCATGTCTATTACCATGTACAATTTCGTGGGATGCAACCAAATGGCAATAAAAGCAAGACCGCTCAACTTCAGTCGTATTTTGGGATTTTGCTTCGATCAACGATCGAAGGCCGGCTCATAGTAAATTATTGTGATCTCTGAGAGAGACATGTTATGGACCTTTTTAATGCCATTCCTTCGGATTGCAAACCGATGGCCATCAAGCAGAGAGCGATCATTTTTACTTTTGTAGGCCTTAGACCCTGTTCGATTAGTCCTTTATCTTTTATCCAATCTTTGCGAGCTATTTTACCAAGTTTCTTAAATCATTTACATCGTTCTTGCGACTTATTTGGCAAATGACCTTCCATCGGTCACCGAAGAACAGCACAGTCAGTACTGCATTTTTCTTTTGAGGGCTCATAGAGATTGTATATACAGCCTTAACCTTTCTGCATGCGTTGCAGAGCTTCTTCTGACTAGTTGCCCGTTCCAGGGGTTGGTAAGGATACATCTTCCTGGGACTGCTATATCATGCATGACCTTAGGGGGGATGGTCCCCTTATTAAGCCATCGACATCTACCATTCATTACCTGGGGAATCATATATATGAGAGGTGATCTGATGATTGTCAATCATGATACATGTCAAATGGATATTTTCCCAGACTGCATATATCAAATAGGGTCACCATGGTTATCGAATTGTCATTCGAATGGGAACGATCTGCTCCTCATTTTGTACAGAGGTGATCTCTGAGGTATTGTTCAATAATTTATAGCTGCAAATCAAGAGCGGAAGTACATCAACCTGTAGAATCTCCGCACGTACCATACATCTATGTAAGAAGAGAGCTAATGAGACAATAATTGGACGGCGCATCACATAACGTTATTGCTCCTCAGGTTTCTAACAAGATTAGGTCGATAGATGTTTACGATAACATGGTCTAAACAGCCCAATGTTCCGTAGAATAGCCGCCATAATATACATCCTTCCAAGCTTTTATTTCCATGTACTGACCGAGCGATGATGACTCAGCAATCACTAATAATCCAGACAGTTGTTATACAGATACACTACGATAACTTGGGATTTATCGGTAACGTGCCGTGTGAAATTATTGAATGGACGCCAGCTTTATTTTCAACATGAAAACAAATCAATTGAGCAACATGATGCATTATCAGACACGATAATAATGATGTGGTATCCATTGCAGACGACTACTGTTACTTCGCGAAGGCTTAAAATTGAAATAGATCACACGCTTGTACCACCTTAGTCTCATAAAATGGTACATTGTAGCCGTTATTAATGGAAGCATTTGCTAGATATTGACTGTATAGAAATATAGCAATATTAGTAATAACTGTGAGACAATGAACATTTATACATGCCATGTGATGTCCTGCAGTTTTGTGCTTTCGACAGTGCATGTGACCACACCTATGTACACCAGCGGAGGTAATTCTTTCCAATTAACTAGTAGAAATGTCAGACATGGTTTCCGGGTTTTTTCTACATCTGCCGTCTGCATGAAGCTATTCATCGAGGTCACGTGGGCAAAATCAATGTATTCTCCACTACATGGAGTAGTCTAGTGTCTAGTGCATGGTAATCATAATGTGTCAACACTTAATTATTTTAATATATATGTCTGACAGTTAGGCAAAAGTCTATATCGAACGCTGTCGTATATAGATTTAATCAGCGATTATTCGAATATTATACTATCCTGAACCACACAGAACGGCCTGCTTAATTGCGTATGGTATTGTGGTCGGCCATGTGTAAATGTTCATGAAATATGGATATACACCACTGAATCAGGGGCGAAGGATTGTACTCGACACCTGAATAACGGATCAAAACTGTACTTACCTCCTGCTGTTTTCAATTTACGTAGATGTTTTTGTGATTTACATAACTACTATAATAAAATAGCAACTCATACTGTTAAGTAATATAGAATTGTATCGAGATGTGTTCAGCGAGATAAGGACGTTACTTGCACTTGAGAATAATGTGGAATATGTTGTCATTTGTGGTGATTTAAATACTGGCCTACACAGAGATAACACAAGACCCACTACATTTTGTGAGGACGAATGTTTAATGAGCTCATGTTCAACCGTGAATTATCCATATGAAAATTCATTCTCGCATGTCTTGTATTGGCCACTTTATTGTTTATGATAATATGATTCACTACTTTACCGATTATCATTGCTTACATGCAAGTCATAACCTGTCCAGTAATTTTAGTAATCGATTCCTGTTGAATATGTGCCCATGCAGGGCAAATTATTGCATACTCTCTCTCTCTCTCTCTCTCTCTCTCTCTCTCTCTCTCTCTCTCTCTCTCTCTCTCTCTCTCTCTCTCTCTCTCTCTCTCTCTCTCTCTCTCTCTCTCTTTCTCTCTCTATCTTTGAGGATATATATAGTGCGATAATATGATAGTTACGGGGTTTATCTTGATGTACTCCAAAACAAAGAGGATATAAATCAGAAGGTGTGATAGGATTGTCATTTGAAGATATTTATCGGTTGATATATAATGAAGATTACGAAACGTTTTGTCGAGCTTGTGATTAATAGTTGATCCTGTATAGATCTGTTACAGTGTAAGAGTATGACCCATGAAGACGAATAGGAGCTTACAGATGCAATCGATTAAAACGGCTCTTTAAGTCACGCCAGAGAAATCTTTTAGCTCTGGTTTTTGGTATTAAGGGGTATTGTGCATGCTTGCGTGCGCGTGTGTGCGTACGTGCGTGCGCGTGGGTGTGTTTGAGGTTGTGCCTGTGTATTTGAGTCTATAGGTCTATGTGTTGACACATTAGTAAATGAGTGATTCCGAAGACAAATATCACAATTATCTTGACATGTATGTGTCATATGCGAGCGGTATCGGACAAACGCATTTTTTACAATAATCGTACTGTTATGCAATGATCAATATATCATATTGCTGTATAATGCGTTTTGATTTAAATTAACAGCGATTGCAATTTTTGTTGATTTGCTTCGATAACGATCTACCGGCTCATAGTAACTTATTGTGACCTCTAACTCATGTCTTTACCAGAACAAATGGGATGCAAACCAAATGGCAATCAAGCAAGACCGATCAACTTCAGTCGTATTGGGTCCTTTATCATTATCCATTCATCCAATTTCTTGAATCTGATTTACACTTCTGACCTTTTTAAATGCCATTCCTTCGTTAACCGAATTTCAGCACAGCTGCTGCATTTTACTTTTGTAGCCTTTAACCCTGTATTATTAGCCTTTACTTCGCATCTTGGCGAGCTTATTTGACTACAGTGGCGTAAATATACATCGTCCTGCGAATACTTATTTGCCACAATGACCTTCCATGGTCCCTCTAAAACAGCTGGGTCAAGTACCTAGCGAATGGCTAATGAGATTCTGATAATAAATCATGAACCGTCTGGATAATTTCTTCTCTGCATTCATTCACCAGTGGTCTCTTATCGACATTCATTCTTGGGAATAATGTCATTATGTACAGAGGTGATCGATGTGATTGTCAATAATTAAGATGCGGCTCAAATGGGACTTCAGACAAGCCCACAAATAATGGTAACCCACTGGTACAATTGTCAGTCGTAACGTTGATTGCTCCTCAGGTTCTACAGTAGCTCGAGGAGATAGTTTATCTGCAATAGAGCGCTTTGGTCTAATACATCTTCCTGTAGAATATCCGCACGTACCATACATCTGCAAGAAGAGAGCTAATACTGAACGGCGAAATGAATCAATAAACACTCTTGGTATACACTACGATAACATGGGATTACCGGTAACGTGCCGTGTTATTGACACGCCATGCTTCCCTTTGTGGTTGAGCATCGATGACTAGCAGACACGAATAATAAGATGTTTTATACAGGTCGCACATAATGTTACATCGAGGTTGTTGAAATGATTTGGAGGCAGCTTGATTAAAATAATACAATTGAAACATCAATTCATAAGAGAGATAGTTGTGGTATGTGACGACAGGTGGGCTTTCACATCAGATATTGATTGCTAAGCAAAACAAGGCATCACAGGCTACTGGATAAAGCTGTCCAATAATAGCCTTTGCAGACACGACTAGTCAAACAGGGCGATATTCTGTGAAATAGGCCATTATTCAGCAAATGCACCGTTATCGGGAAACGAGTTTTTCTTAAAAATACCAAATGTGCAACGTTATATTGTGCAGCCGTAACTTAGCTATAGCTTGCTACATGACCTGACAAGGTCTGCCATAGCTTGCACCATGGCCTGGCAAGGTCTGCCATAGCTTGCACCATGGCCTGGCATGGTCAACCTACATCATTTAAATTCATAGGGAGCTTTCAACTATCAGCGATCTCAACACCGTTCTTAATGCATATGTAATAGATAATGAGCAGAACCTTACAGTGTTTCCTTTTTACTGTGAACCTATTGGCTGTATTATCTGTAGTACCAAGCAGGCGAAACTCTCGGTTTGCACAATGGATCACGACAATATCCCTACATTATCTAGATCAGTGTCACAACAGCCCGGTTACAACATGTTGTAATCTATACACTGTTGGACTATTGGCTTTTCGCGAATGACGAGCATGTAACCGCACCAATTTTGAATTAACCATTGCTTGCGGCTTGGCAAACTAATTGAGATAAAGGCTAAGTTAGAGAAGGTTGTTTCGTACTTTTTTCTACAGAAAAAGAAGAAAACACGACCTGTTTGGTGGACCAAATCTGACAAGTGGCGATTACCATGAGGTTTTGCGTCTAACTGAGCATTCCCCCACAGCAGTGTGCCTCTTATAATTGGCAATTTCAACATCTTTATCCTCAGCAGATGGGTCATTACGACGACAATCCTACACATTGATGAATAGGTGAAGACACCGGTACGGTAGTGCTCTTTTTAATAAGACTTGTGGAGCCTACAACGAGCTGAAAGCGTGTGCATTTATGTAAATGGAATATTCGTGGTATATATGATAGTTACTTATCTTCATGTTACTTAATATCCGCGAGTCAACAAACCAATTAACCTGTTTGATGTATAGGTATCACAAATACAAATCCGTTGCTGATTTAGTGTAGCCTATGCCCATGGTACTGTCTTCCAAATTCAGATGGCCATTATAGACTAGTGGCAATACAAGTAAAATATATCACATATTTAAAAAGCTCATTGCGACATTGTGATCTAGAAAATAGAATGAATGTTGCTACCATGTGCGATTTGAATTTAGCCCTCAGTATCTTAACTTTTAGGAATTACGGTGCATATATAAAAAATGTATTTGACGATGGAATGGGAAATAATTTAAGGAAAAATGTATTTGATTGATCAAACATTAATCTGCAAATGGAATAGGAATTAATCTAAGGCAAATGAATCATGCGGATGTACTCGACGATAAATACGTTGGCAAATATTATCTTGACACATGTTTATTCATCCATGCAATGCCAGCCGGATGCTGATATTCCCGTTGATGTTCATTAGAATAACCATATTGTTAGCATTTTATCAATCACTAGCAATTTTGAAGGCATTAGATTGCGAGAATAATGACCCGCAAATTTGGAGATTGATAATGTTGATAGCATGATAGTATATTGCATATAGATTATATTTATATACTTATATACATATATATATATATATATAATATATATATATATATATATATATATATATATATATATATATAATATATATATATGTATATCTGTATTTATATCTTTATATATATATATATATATATATATATAGATATATATTATATATCTATATATATATATATATATCTCTATATATATATATATATATATATCTATATATATCTGTCTATATATCTATCTATATATATATCTCTCTATCTCTCTATCTATATATATCTCTCTATCTCCCTATCTATATATATATATATATATATATATATATATATATATTTCAGCCGTGTGACTCAATCTACATACTACGGACTTGTCATATGTTTAGCTGCAATGTCTTATTTATAAACTTGGTGTATCACAAATGTCGTGAATGTAAAAAACAAAAGCAATATGAAGCTTGTATAACTATGTTAAAAAAGGTACAGTCATTTCAGCCATTATTATTGGAAGCATTTGTTAGGCACAGATCCACACGCGCACATATCCTAACACAAGCACACGTGATAACAATTGAGTTCCGATAGACATAGAGTCCTTATTGAAATAAAGCGTGTCATTTAGAACATAAATGATTTTCTATCACATACACCGGATGCTATCATGTTGCATTGCATTTAATCTGATTACCTGCCGACCTTAAATCCGCTATCCAAAACTATCAGGACTGAAATGAGGATCTCAGTTCCAAATATGAATTATATATTTGTTCCAAATAACACCTGTATCGGATTGATGGTGCGTGGGCTGATGTAACATTGTAATGTAGCGTTGTTGTATTAGTAATCGCTTTTTTTAGAACTATCAGAACGGTTTATAAAGGTTATATGTTATTATCGTATTCTAAAGGCTTACAAATATATATATATATCCCAAACCATTACCATTCACTCATTTGATGCTACTCTAGTTATCTTACGCAATTACAATCTTTAAAAAGACTGAAAAGTATAACATGGTAAAGCCATCTTAATAGTTCCTGAAGTGATCTTGTAGCTACCGTTATAGAGTAGAGAGTGTTGCTGTCAGCAGTTATGACAGCTGAGTGCTCTTCTCGTTAAGCTCTAAAGGACAAGGCTATGCATACTTAAAATACATACCATTAATTCAAATAGATACTCATCGACAGAGAGCACCGCAACTACGAAGGATTCCGTGGGGCCGATGTAATCTATGATCAAAAAATCCTAACCATGATACAGACCATTTGTAACTATCGAAGAGTCATGTGGATTTTTCATCTGCAAACCAAATACTGCCAAATGGGCAGGCATTTAAGAGCAATGCGATGCAAAGCTAAATCAAACTAAGAAGTCAACTCTATGTGAGTTATTCTAGATTCTTCCTTGATAACTTAAAAGACTATATTGAAAACCCTCAAGATTCATATCTCTATGAATTGTTATCTGCAACACAAAGAAAGTCAGCAGATATACAACAGGGATACAAGTTTATTCCTTGATATTCATCACGAACCATTTGACGAAACACAGATTTCACAGGCTGAGCATGACAAAAACAATCCAAATTATGGTGCAGCGTTGATAGGCTGATCCCTGCTATCATTACTACTTGCATAATGAAGAGACCTTAATTTCGAGTCAACACAGGGTCAATAATTCAAACCGTTGCCATTTGTCTATGTTAATGTGATGCCAATAATTGAACTACTGTTAAACTACTTTGCAATAAAAATGTGCACAAAAACGCGACCACTTAAAAACCTTCGTCGAAAACAGGGGGCTGTATATGTTTTTATACATGTGCGATGATTTTGCGGCACGGTTTGTTCCTCCTTTATGCAGTAAGATATATGATTTGATAACACAGAATTAGTGATGTCAGAAGATCATCTGATCTCCTTCCCACGCAACGCTGACATGGTGTATCATCACGTTAAACACATCCAGACAGGGTTTAAAGCAGATAGCGAGCGCTAACATATGTATGCAAACAATGACGTCGCGTATAGGATCAACATTTACTCTGTGCAGCAACGGAAAACGTCGCAAAACACACACCGCTCCATTGAGAGTGGTATTCAATGAAATCGCGCAGCAGAGTACCACACATAATGGAATTACGGTTCTGAAAAGGGCTTATAAGTTAAGATTACATTGTGGTAATGTACTTTCTCTCATTATGATATATATATATATATATATATATATATATATATATATATATATATATATATATATATATATATATATATATATATATATATAATATATATATAAAATATATATATGTGCGTGTGTATATATGTGTGTATATATATATATATGTATATATATACACATATATATATTTATATAAATGTATATATATATACATATATATATGTATATATATATATATATATATATATATATATGTATACATATATACATGCATGCATAAATATGTATATATATTAATATACATATATATAAATATATATGTATATATGCATATACATATGTATGTACGAATATACATGTATATATGTATTCACATATATATGTATTGTGCATCATTATCATGCGAAGCAATGCAACGCTAATTCGAAACAACCTCTAAGGAACTACAGCTACAAATCAATCGGAAGTATGATATATTTCAATGTCATATGTAAGGCCGCATTGAGGCTGGAGCATAACATAAATGTAACTTTAGTTGTAGTAATGAACGATAAATGGAATAAACAGGCCAATGTTAAATAACATAATATACATCCTTTTCGCGTTTTATTCCATGTATTCCGATTATTGTTAACATATCGTCAGATTAGACATTAATTCATAGATTATGCAACTGCAAATCGCCTCGATATATATTAAGTTGAATTATGCAAGTTTTATTTTCAAATAGAAAACCATATCATAACCGTTACAAATGTATGCATTTGCAAGTTCCAACACTACAGACGATCATTTGCAGATCACTTACTGCAGTCTTCGCGAAGGCTTAAAATTGCACCAACTAAAACTGCGATGAATTGCCTGTGATTGATTGATCAGCAAAACTATGCCTCGTCTGCTTTGAATATCAATGAAACCGAAAGGCAAGTATCCGATTTGTATTCCTTTAGAGTAGTGATATGTGCCAAGATAGTTGTGCAGACGCGTTGCTCATCCCGATCCGTCGCGTGATTTATCAGACTTTGACCATTTTTCATTAATGTTTGCTAAAACTAACCGAACTAAAGATTGATGTCTCGTTTCTCAGTCGCATGTAGCGAACATTACTCCCTAGTGTTTCAGGCTGAAATACCAGGGGATTTAGGAGAAGCAGTTCAATTTGCAATGGCCACTCTTAAATGGTATACAATCTACAACTAGACACACTGCAGTCACAACTGCATTGTGTAACCTTTGATATGTATCGGATTTAGAACCAAAATAATACATCAAGTAAGAGTTAGACAGCTGTAAAAAATATACTTGCTTTGAATCGTGAATCAGTAGGTGTAAGGTGAAATTTAGTATATGATACAAATGTCATATAGTTCAATTAATTCGTATCTTCATAGATCACATGATAGCTACTGCTCTTCTGTGTAATCATAAATTGATTGCCATCTGATATTTTAGGATATCATAGCTAAAGATTAAGCTTGTCCTGGTTCCTCGTTTCATATCCCACAAGCTAGGTAGTAATCGAAGGAAATCTGTCAATTATTTGACATTCGAATAAGTATAGCCACTGAAATGTACATTATGTTGGTATTTGTGTGATATGTGACCAACAATTCAGCTGAGTAATCGACAACAAACACAAACGCAAAACGCATAATACCTTACCATTTTTGATCGTGCTTTCTTGTTTGATCTTTTCGCCTTGGATCATAATGATTGGCTGGACCTTTAACGGTAGCCTTTGTCGTCTTTTTGTAGCGAAATATATGTTATGCATTCATTCACGTTTGAAATGCATTGTTGAAACGGTCACCTTTACGAAGTTCTCTGTTTTTCAGGGCATCATAATGATATTCACCATCATCATTCCTCTATTTATCATATTTAACATCCTGGTGATCATTTTTGGCACCACTGCTGTTGCCACAATAAACATGATTACATTTCAAATTCTACAAATCGTCCCATGTTTGGCTACAGTTACTTATATCTGTTCCATGAGCCGTGACTGCATTTCTACAGCCAACATTTATGTTTCTATTGACACGAATGGGTGCGGTAATATATTACTATTTATGTCAAATACAATCAGCTAGCTCGGTATTTACATCTGTATTCCATGCATGAAAAACATCACTTAGTCACCAAGACGAATTCCTGAGCCATCGCATAGCAGATAAGGTACAACTGATAGATTTATGTGTTGTAGTGGTGCACAGTGATCCGCACGTCGGTATAAGGTGACATACGTGCAATGCTATAAATGTTTTTTGCGTCCTTGATGCTTTTATTTCGACAGGTCATGGCCAAACATAATGCCAGCAAAGACGTATATCAGCCTTTCAAGACTCGTTATTGTTGTGTCAGTATTCCATTAATTGCCGTTTGATGGAAGGCTGACATTTCTTCAAGTAATCAACTGCTTACCGAAACTGACATTTAGGGGAATATGCGACGACGTTTGCAGTTTTCAATATTTCAAAGTGCCAGCGTCTTGAGCAATATATGACTAGCACCAATCGTTCCCCGTGTTTGCTATATTAGCAGTCATGTGTCATGCTAGATACATCACATTTAGAGGTCTTTAGTAATGTAAAATTGTTTGTTCCGTTTACTGATCTTATCTAGTAATTAATCTTGCAATAAATCAGATCGGTATGATTCCTGTCTACCCAAATCGATTAACGTAACCCATTATCATTCTTAGAAACAAATAGAAAAGGTCAGCTATTCAAGGATCCTAGCATCCGCACTCCATAGACAATAAATAGCCTTATGGTGGATCACTAGCATTCCAAAGTGGAAGATTCACGAATCTGAATCGACAGTGATGAATGACTTTCACCAGGTTGCACCCTCGGGTACATTTCCGGCTTTTGCCATTCTGGTCCATTGCGTATGTCTACGAATTGAAGTACGTGACTGCTAGCGGTTTTCTCTAAGGTTTCACCTGCCAAAAGCTTGTCGTCATGGGGAGAACTGCCCAAAGACAGAACGGCGAAACCGCGCAACGGACCGATGGCCCCATTGAGTATCAGACACACAGAGAAAAGGAGACTGCCTGTTTCAATATTTCCAGGACTAATTGTTTGTACTTAACGATATCATCAACCACAAAGTACTTTTCTCTTGCTTTGTTGATGAGCTGCTTGATTTTGTGAATAAGAAAAAGTGAGCGGTTTTCTCTAGTGTCACTTACTCGGTGCGAAAGCAGGCGCATTGGTATCTCTGTCAGTACATACACCGATTCATATGTTAACAATAGATTCTCTCCATGCATATATGGTAATTATTTGTGTCCTACCAGTACACAATGTCCCGATAAATATCAAATTCGCTGTATCGCTAAAACGGGGTTTTGCTCTGACTCATTCCATGGACACAAGTGTCCTGAGTTCATCATGCTCGTTCAACATAATTTTTTTTCTTGAAATGTGCCGTGAAAGTTATCGATTTGGATACATATTAGACATCGATTGACAGTGTCTACAAGAAGATCTGGCCGAAAAAGCGAAATGGGTTTTCTGGATAATCTAGTTGTTCGAGAGAGCCGAGCTGAAGCATACGATGTGAAGACCGTTTACGTGAGCATGGGTTGAACCAAAGGTGACATGGCCCTCTTTTATTCCAACGATCCTTAATGTTAAATCTTTTCTGCCTACCCCTCAAAAGTTAATCATTTACCGTAGAGAACTATAAATCTGACAATTGGTATTGCCAATGGGCACTCACTGATGGAATACCCAGACAGTACAGAGCTGCGTGACAAATGATTTGTGCTACAATGAGGCAGGCAGTATTATAAACAGATGTGGTGTGCTGTAATTGCAGAACAGGAGATTAGCGTTGGCGAATACGTATGGTACAGTAACTTAAGGATAGAGACGACTGATTTGGCAATTGCTATCTTGGGTTATCTACAAAACCATTCAAAGTCAAAATGTGTGACATGGTATGTCTTAACATCTGGCCATCGACATTTCATGTGCTGTATTCCAGAACCAGATCGGTCTCTATGAATCTATGTGTCCTCGCAATATGTGCGGTAATGAAATGCCGTTCAATTAGCAGGTTACGTTGGAGCCTTGATGGGCAGTCAAAAGAACTTATAAAAGAAGGTTAAGTAGAATTCTACAAATCGTGTACGAGCGTGCATTTGTGCTTACAGTGGCCAGCGTGATATTGTGATCACACTACCGCATTGTACAATGTCTGTGTTTCGTGTTCATGCGAACACAGGCGTGTAAGGTGTATTAACACATGCAGGTGTATATATGTAGATTAATTATGTACACGTGTATGTGTGTGTGTGGCGATATATTTGTAGTGGTGGTATCTGGTCTTGAAATATACCAATGAAATGCAATGACTGTGCTAGTATTAATGTTGATATGGTCTCAGTTAGACCGGGCTGTATGACAATTGAATCATCCTTATATCAGTAGTATGGAAAAGCCTGTATAAATGGATAGGGGATGTTTCATTGCACCCAGGCTGCATAGATTTTCTATAGCGGGACATTGTATAAATACCCGCTCTTTTGAAATAATGTGCCTGCTTCATCAGGTATGCCGACGATACTCAATAGTCATAGTTTAAACCGCTTTAGCAATATATATCGGCAATGTTTATAAATTATAAATATATATATATTTATGTAGATATATATGTATATATATATATATATATATATATATATATATATATATATAAATATAGATATATAGATATATAAATATATATACATATATATGTATATAGATGTATATATATATAAATGTATATATATACATATTAGCACGAACGCCAACCTTTCGTTGACTTGGGTCCACGAAAGGATATACCAATATGTCCGCATAAAGTCAACGCACTTTTTGTTTAAAAATAATTAAAAATGTTTTGGTTTGACCACTCCAATATGATAGTCTAATGTGAGAAACGTACAAAAATAATTTTTCACGGGTGATTTCTTTGGATCTGGAATATAATAGCGAAATAAAATTTTAACAACTAACCATTCGTTGACATAACCCGCATACCTCAATATCTTCCATACAACCATATATACTTCGACCCAAATTGCCGAAATAATGTTTAATCATGTGTGTTGGATATGTTTATTTGAAAAATTAAAATATTTTGTTTTTTTAAAATTTCATTTCCGAAATCTTTATTTTTTTCCTTATTCATCAATCTACAACTTTGAATTAGGTCGTGAAATGCTACCAATGGTTCATAGTGATCACATCTACAACAAATATTATGTTTCTAATCCATGATGACCGAAAATGATTTAAAAATTTCTGGATTTATACGGATAATTTAGTGTCTTGACCTTTCGTGGACGACCTTTCGTGGACGACCTTTCGAGGATCAACAGTATACACCAGGAATAAAAAGTGACAAAAAGATTTTTATTCACATAAAACTATTTCATTGTATCAATTAAAATATGCCGAATAAATAATTGATAATAAATAATCAAAAAAAATTATTATAAAAATTTGTCCACGAATGGGGGGATCGTCACTATATATAGATATATATATATATAGATATATATATATATATATATATATAGATAGAGATATATATATATATATATATATATATATATATATATATATATATATA
This sequence comes from Urechis unicinctus, assembly GCA_034190875.2. Classification (NCBI taxonomy): domain Eukaryota; kingdom Metazoa; phylum Annelida; class Polychaeta; order Xenopneusta; family Urechidae; genus Urechis; species Urechis unicinctus. Next base: position 12,610,512 of record CM067354.1, read on the forward strand.
TATATATATATATATATATATATATAGATATATATCTATATATAGATATATATATATTCTATATATATATATATATCTATATATATATATATATATATATATATATATATCTATATATATGTATATATAGATATATAAATATATATACATATATATCTCTATGTATAAAGATGTAAATATATATAAATATAGATAAATATATATATGTATGCTATGATATATATATATATATATATATATATATATATATGTATACATTGCATTAACACTACGTTCTATATTCAAATTCATCAGAGTTGCTTCCATAGTGACAGTTTATCTTCATCAGACCGAGGAGTTATGTAACCCACCAAGAGTTTGAAAAGCCCTTACATATATCTTCGTGGGATTTGAGAACAAAGTTCTTCAACAATATATCGTCTGCTTAGTCTCTACTAGCCCTAAGTGTATTTCGAGCACTTTGGCTGACATGGAGCGATCGCCTTACCATGGCCCAGTTAAACAAAATGTCCTAATGTTATTAAACCTTAAGGAAGATTGTTTGTTGACCAATTGTGGTTCCACAGTCTCTTAATTATCTCGTCT
>CM067354.1:12616096-12706096 GCA_034190875.2 Urechis unicinctus
CTTGGGTGTGCTGGATGTATAATTTAACCCATGACAACAGCAGGAACAATTACCAAAGCCTCAATGCTGTTGACCACGCCAGACTCTGAGAGAATTTGCTGCCTTTTGGTCAAAAATTGAGATAAGTGCTCAGAGTGTGTGTAGACACCCGCCTTAGTCGATATATTTCAAATCACCATTCAATGTTTGGCGTCCACATATTCGTTTTCATATTCCTATGAAGAAATATGCTTCTCGCCGAAGAGTCTACATCAAGACAAGGTCTAAAACTGATGCGTCACAATATTCATTAGACATGTTTGTTAATCTTCGTGACAGGTTCTGCTTGACCAATCAACTCAACGGTTGTGACCTAGATTGACATTTGTTGCGCGCGTACGCAACCTCGGTAGTCTGTGACGCGTCTACATTGTTGTGATCTGCGTCCAATGTGAACGTGTGAATGTCTTTTATGATTTTGGCATTTGGCAAAGAAAGCAGTTACTAACCTACAATGCAACACACAATGATTTCCCTGCCCCAGTAGGCACATTAAAAGACAGCCACAACCAACAAGCAGCAGAGTGCACAATCCTTTTGATGGTCTTTCAATATCACGCCACCTGTGTGCTTAAAAGAGGGCTCCCGTTGAAGCCATTTCCAGGATTAGGCAACAGCATATAGTTCTGTTCTAATTGAAAAGAGGACTAAAGCGGAGCTTTTAAAAAACAAATATGACACCGAATCTTCGGAAAATGTGACACTGACCAATCAGAGATAATGACTCAAAAGTACCCGAGAGACATGGCTTCTGATTTGAGCATCCCTGGACTACTTGATGGCATGTTCTTATCCTAGACCTTGGCGTGCAGTACTGAATATCGTTGTAAACATGGGATGACTGGTATCATTAACTAGATTCCTTCAATTGCTCTTACTTGTGATTGTTGTTCTTGGCCTTCAATTTATGTGCCTATTTGTAGCTGTGAAAGATGTTATTAATGACGCATTTTAAATGAGGCTTTGTTGGATATAAGCATTTAGTTCATTTTGGCATTCTAAAACATTGGCTTAACCTATCCATTTAAGAACAAATTTACCGCGCACCAAGACAAGTACGTCTATTCACTAGGTCTTGCATGATCTGGTTAAAAAAATATTCCTAATCTTGAAATGCTGGCATCAGACAGTGCTTACGACTATAAACTAAGCCAGGATACAGTGTGCGATTCGTGGCTGCGTTCAATTCTACCGGTAAGCGATGACATCACTCAAAGCACCACGGAGAAGATGCACTGATGGAGAATCAGCCGCATAGCTTAACAATGATCAACTGGATGTTTTGATGATTTAACATTCGCGACAAATCGATATCAACAAAGTCCATTATTTGTTACATGTAAATATGTGTGTGTGAGTGTTTGTTTATGTATGTGTGTGTGTGTGTGTGTGTGTGTGTGTGTGTGTGTGTGTGTGTGTGTGTGTGTGTGTGTGTGTGTGTGTGTGTGTGTGTGTGTGTGTGTGTGTGTGTGTGTGTGTGTGTGTGTGTGTGTATAAAAAGAGCACCGGTTTTATATGGGGTATGACAACTAACGATTTTTATGAATCGAGTCTGGAATGTTTCGCAACTATTAACCCTGATAAGGCCTAGAATTATAGAGTAATGCAAAACCTTCTCGGTTCGCTGGATTTGTAATCGTTATCGATCCATTCATAATTTCAAATCGTGACCTTTGTCTGTAATACTCCACTTGTTTGTGTTGAATCCGCCAGTAGGCCAACAGCGTTGCGATGATGACATTGCGTTTTGAAACACAAACGGAGTCAATTGGTTCTTTAAAGAATGTGTGTAGAGTAAAATTGTGCAATGACTATGTGTTACCTTCAAAGTGTACAATTGCTCTGATGGTGCCTACATCTATGATATTTCTTGACCTGCAGTCAAATCGAGGCGTACGTGACCCTAAATGATCAATAACCATTTAAAAAGGCGCTGTTTTCGGTTTGTAGATTTCAAACTTACATTTGATTATGACTTAGCAGCGGAATATGAATCACCGAGAACTACCTCTGAGGTACGTAGCAAATTGTTTATACTGACATAGATGAGCAATGTAAATTAATCACATGAGTTAGCAGTTTGGTATCACTTTTAATGACCATAAAAAGCATTGCCATCAACCTGTGCCTTCAATATTACTACCATTAAGTCTTCACAAATGTCATCGAGATTACTACCATTAAGTCTTCATAATGTTTCCAAATTTGACAACGTACAATACGTTTAATGGCAACATCAAAGGACCGATAATGTTTACAAAGTTAACAGCAGTCACATGCTACCAGTGAGTCATTACGCTCTGCATCGACACTGCATAATTCAAATAGAAAGCATAAATCGATCACAGACAATTGTACATTCTGAGCAGAGTTTATTCAGTCAAAGTATAAACACAATTTAGTCATTTACCGATAATTTGAGAAGAAAAGGTTGCCCTTTGGCAGAAATAGCGTTAGCAGAAGTGCTCTTTTCGTGCCAAATGTATGAGCGGATGGTTGTGATAGATATAATGATATATGTTTTCATTGATATGGGGGCGCAACACGTTTGTAAACGGGGCTTTAGATGGTTGAGGCAATATTTTTGGTGATCTGGTGGTGAAATCGTTGTTCCCCTTGGGTTTCTGTATGCATAGTAGATGAAATGTATTTGTATGTTGCTTGATTGCTTCATTCATGCTGGGTCTGACACAACCACCAGCACGCGGAGCAGGGAAAGGCCGCATCAAAAGCAGAGTGCGTTCGGCTGGTTTTGTAGCGCACATCAATCAGTTCATTTGTGTGGCAGTTTCAGACAGATCAAAGGCCTCCTGGTGTCAATCTTTCTTTAGTTTAATTAGCTTAGAAATTAGAATTAGAAGATGCTGCTGCTGAAGTAATCGCATGCATCCTAGTTTTGGTACGCACCCTTCCTTACTTTTAGATCTAGTATGATATATACAAAGGTAAACTGTACTGAGCTGCCCAATACTGTTTACAAATTCTAAACAAAGCTAGGATCTTGCTTGATCTTGAAAACCACATGCCCAGCGTGCTTGAATTTTGGGAATGCAATCTTTTACCGCAAATCCCCGTACCCGTTGCCTGATCCCATAAAGAGTGAAGGGCAGCCCACTGCAATCTGGTGGAATAGTATTTGTTTTCGTTATCTGTTATAAACATGAACTGGAGGTTTCAGCCTACAAGCAATATTTTGATATAGATATTCGAAGTACCTTCCAAGCATAGCAGGTTAGCTAAACACAATCATATTTAGTACAAACTGAATGATCAAGTTGTGGAATGCTTCTTTAGCTGAAGTTTGTGCCGTTTTGCGTAGTTTGCTATGTCACTGAATAATGAGCGTCTGCACACCAGCTGCTCAAATTTAACCACTGAACAGTAGAATATGACCAAGGTACGCATAATATGTTGCACAATAGACATCTATTGGGCAACTAACAACACTGTGTATTGTTGGTATCCAGTTTAGCCTTGTTTGTTTGACAAAAGCTGTAAATTGTCACTTTTAACATAGTTAGTTATGACACATTGAAGAACGGATTTTTAAAATAATAGTAGTATTAGCAACACCAATTGTGATGTTAGAAATATAGATATTTTTATTTATTGTAGAGTTTGTCATCTATGATCCTACTCAGATATTTAGTGGAGTGGAAAATATCAACATTTACCCTTTATCACCAAAATCAATTTCAAGTTCTTTGGTCTTTCCAAAATTTAGAAATTAATTACGTTCATTGCACCATTCTGTTACATCGTTCACCTAATTAATATAATACAGATTGTCGTCTTGTGATATTACACCTATTATAGCAGTGTTATTGGGATAATTCAAAAGATAGCAATAGATCTGTTGAAATCAGGCTGTTAGTAGAAAGTATGAACAGAACAATAAGCAACCTTGGGGTCAGTAAAATGCTTTGCACAAAATACCCCGGCCTTATTTAGTTGCTGCGTCAAACAAAGAACTGTAGAAACAAACTGATTCCTGATTGCCTTTAATGGTATTGGCACCCCTCTGTACGATTGATGTTTACCTTCTGTGTGAATGATGCAGCATCGATGCATTCAGTAATGACTTTCTGGTTGTATATGGATGCTGACAATTTTGTTAACAGAATAATGATGAGCCCTTGGAGGTCTACGACAAGCAATGCTAATTGTCAAATGTTGAGGCAGTACCTCAATAAGGGGTTTCTTATAGCTATTCTTCTCGTTCATTCCTGTTGAATGGTGCTGGTTTGCACGTTATATTACCTTTTATTGATTCGCCAAAATGAAATTAATGAAAAAAGGAAATGTAAATTAATATAGGACATGTAGAGTCCCGAGCTGCTATCTATATATTGAACATGGTATGAATTAAAATGCTTCCTTCAGTCGCATCCTTCCCACGATCACACGCAACATCTGTCTTTCACTCAAGACATCCTATATTGCGAATAGTGTTGCTGATGCTCATAATAATCTTTTCGATAATTAAGCATTCCGTCCTCGGTGATCGACTTTCTAACGGCTAGTATTTCGTGATGAATAGTGAGTAAGTCCGTCGCACAGATTATCATAGGCAGATATGCCCACACATAAACACGTTCTTTTCAACGGATCAATATTATTCATTTTCAATGTTTACCGGTAAGTCGTTGCAAAAGGATTTTCAACATTGACAAAACGGAAAACGATTGTTCAAGCGTCAGGTAATGACCTCTACTCTGCCCCGACACGATTTGCTCAGCTATAACATTGCGGATGCTTAACGTTCAACTTGAAAGCAGCTTTTTATTCGCTTTTGTGACTCATGTGTGGTGAATATGTCAGTAATGGGGGAACAAATGGAGAATTAAAACACCATCGAGAGACATTTGTGTCAACCCTAGCGCAACTTGCTGTAATGTATCATCTATTACTCGTCCAGTTTACTTTTTTCTGCTCAGCTGACTATCCACCTCTGAAAAGCAAAGTGTGCTAGCTATTTCAGGAACATATATATATATATATATATATATATATATATATATATATATATATATATATATATATATATATATATATATATATATATATATATATATATAATATATATATATATATATATATATATATATATATATATGTATATATTGACAAGCCCGGTAGACTTGTGAGGCCATAGGTGAGCCCAGTTGAAATTGCGCCCATATTAATGGCGAAACAGACTGATTATATATATATATATATATATATATATATATATATATATATATGTATATATATATATATATACATATATATATATATATATATATAGTGAATAAGAATATATATATATATATATATATATATATATGTATATATATATATATATATATATATAATCAGTCTGTTTCGCCATATATATATATATATATATATATATATATATATATATATATATATATATATATATATATATATATATATATATATATATATATATATATATATATATATATATGTATATATTGACAAGCCCGGTAGACTTGTGAGGCCATAGGTGAGCCCAGTTGAAATTGCGCCCATATTAATGGCGAAACAGACTGATTATATATATATATATATATATATATATATATATATATATATATATATATATATATATATATATATATATATATATATATATATATATATATATATATATATATATATATATATATATGTATATATATATTTATACAAGTCCGACCATTTTGGTACAATTCACCAACCATCTTGGCCCATACTTACATTTTGGCCGATGATCATGGGGCCAAAATAGTCAGCGTCATCCCATAGGCTTACACAGCTGCGCTTCCCCACAAAATCGTAACTTTATTTGCTTCTACTCCTCCTAAGGTTGGAATCTTATTATTCGGGATAACTATCCACTTTTTCTTGGCGTTAAATGCATTTGCCTGAATTTACATTTTGGCCAAAACGACCATTTTGGCCATGTTGAATAATCGGTCATTATGTGGCTTTGTTCGATGTATATTTGCTTCAAACTTATATTCATGATTTGTGTGACTTTTAACTTCAATGAACAATTCTTTGTTTTAAATTATCGCTTGAAATGAAAAACATACAAATTTTGAATGAATATATAAATCAGCAGATTAAAGAATAACGGGCGGCACACGCTCAAATATCTTTACGGACGGATATAAAAAAAATGCGCGATTTTACTGGGAAATCCGAAGTTGTAAGTCTTTGTCAACTCATTTTGGGTTTTTTTTCTCAGTATATATCCGTCTGATAATGTTTAATTTAGATAAATAAGAACAAATGTAGTACTTAAGCTGGGAATTCTAGAAGCAGATCAGCATTAAAAATGTTTTGAGAATCTCACTGAAATGAAATACCGGTTTCGAGTAATCAATGAAAGCATATCGTATCAACGGACTGTTTTTATCAAGTGTTTAATTAAAAAGATTGTTCTGTGTAATCAGTTTGCTCGTGTCGTAAAATCCAAATGTTCCCACTAACGCACCCGCGGGCTCAAGCTGAAGGTATATTTTGGGATTGTAACTATTCCAGCCTGCCATACCTCGTGCAATTTCCGGTACACGAGCGAACATAAACAAGACGATCGGTCAGCCATGACAATTTTACACGCACTGTTTCCATGTGATTCTCGCTCGGTCAGTATGATTCTAACGTTTATAGATTGAATATCATTCATGTAACAATGAACGTTATTGTTGCGGAAAGAAATTTCATGTACGACAAATTACGAAATAACCGTAGTTTACAGTGGTTAGCGAGCTTCAGGCAGTTCTGCACGTGGGCTCTACCGTTCACTGGTTCACACTCACACTTTCGGATCACGAACACCATTCCAAGGGCCAACAATACCCAGATACCACGTTAATGTGACTAGTTGCCTGCAGTTTGGTTGGATAGATCTATCGATTACCAATGATTTTTTTTTAAATGTATTTCCTAACGTTCATTAAACCGTATCGACTATTGCCTACGGCTTTTGCTGTCATCTGTCAGATGTAAACATTGCCTAATCCGCTCCGGTATCACAATAACCCAAACAGACTTCAGACTTTATGCCCTGTAACTAACTATGTTGTATGGTGGACTATGACACTAGCCACCCCTAGCCTAGTGTCATAGTACACAATATAAGTTACGCCTATAAGTTATAACTACTCTGGTGGTAGTGCGTTAGTGGGGTGGGGTTACTCTTTCAATGTTTTTTCAAAGGTTGAAGATTGATAATTTGCTTTCAACATTCTTGAATAATATACTTACTTGCATCAGTAATGTGACCTTTAACCTACCTTCTAAAGTACTTTTATTGGACATGGAAATAGCATGATCTGCTAATATTATGTATCATTGTAATACACTAAAACATGAATTCTTTATTACATTCCTATAAGTTTGATTATGTGTTATATGATAGTCACAACTTTTGTTATCAAGTCAGGAGAATGATCCTATCTGTATCTCAATAATAGCTATCCAAAACAAACTGTGCTAGTTATAGCTGCCAGCCAAGTTCAACAGTGGCTTGCCAAATAATTAGAACGTAGGTGGGTTTTTTAAGTCCAGAGCCTCTTTTGTCAGGGTATCTGCCACATCAATATTGGTAGTAAAATTGTTGTCAAATGTTCAATGTTCAATAGTACAATCACATCATTTGAATATGTCATGTATAAGCTATAAATGCCATGGTCATCTGTCAGTTAGTCTTAAAAGCTGTGCATCTGATCTAGTGTTGATAGGGGTATTAAGCATATCTGAAATCCCAAATCACACATGACACAGTACAGTTTTGCCCTGTCAATCTGTCTGCTTGTAAACGTTTGGTGTCACATTTTCTTAATAATGCAAGTCACTCATATATTGAATGTGACATTATTGAAAAAATATTTCTTAGCTATGTTAACCAAATAGGGAATACCTGTCTCAAATTAAACATGAACCACTCTTATATTGATGATCACTTACAAAGTAAATATCAGCGCTGCATGACCTTTTGTTCCTGAGTGATTTACTCAATGGGGAATAATTCTTGATGGCACGTTTTCTTATAATGCAAGCTTGCAACTTCACATTGACTAAATCTTGCAAACTTTAACTCATAGCTTTATGGCTCTTGACCTCTGACTTGCTGAATAAAAGCAAATTAAAATTGCTTGTTCCAGGAAAATGTAGCTAAGTTATTATTAGCTCATGGGTGCTAGGGTGAATCATTTCTTAATAACTTAAATAATTAGGCTTAAATACTAAAACTTTTTGCATACTTGGGGATGGACTATTGTTGATAGACAAGTGGGTGTGGGAGTTATTATTCAGCCCTGGTGTGTCATTGAATACAAAGATATACTATAAAAGCTATGATTAAATGCTGTCAAAAGCAGCAGAGTTCAATAGCCATAGGTCTTCTGTCTTTATTGTTAGGCAGTGAGATTGACTAGGTGTTTGTGATGACATTTTGCTCAGCAGCACTCAAAATCTGGTAGTGATTAACTGCTTTACCTCCTGTTCTGGGTTTAATATTATGGACCCAGTATCTCAATTGAATCATATTGGAGATTAATATCCTCTGTGTTGGTTAATCTGCCCAATTTAGGAAATTTATTTTTTCAAGATGGGCAACAGTATCAGCTGTCCGAACATCTCAATTATGCTCATCTATCTCTGCAAGACACCTCCTCATATCAAATGATTGCTAAGTGAAGAGAAATATTCTTTAGTCTTTTCATTTCATGACATTTGGTGATTTGATATAAATGAATAGTTAAAGATAAGAATAGTGAGGAGGTCATGTGGCTTCATCTTCATTACTGACAGTAATGTAGATAAAGCCACATGACCTCCTCACTATTCTACATAATGAGTTGCATGTGCAATATTAAGGTCCATGTGCCTAACCACCATGAAAAAAAATTTTATGTTAATGGTAAATTCACAACTTCATCAATATTGTGGTTTCATCAGTTTTGTGGCTTTACAATATTGTGGCTTCACCAATATTGTGGCTTCACAAATACTGTGGCTTCAGTAATGTTGTGGCTTCATCAATATTGTAGTTTCACCAATATTGTGGCCTCACCAATACTGTGGCTTTACCAATACTGTGGCTTCAATAATACTGTGGCTTCACCAATATTGTGGCTTCATAAATATTGTGGCTTCATAAATATTGTGACCTCACCAGTGCTGTGGCTTCATCAATGTTATGGCTTCATCCAAAATTTTGCTTCACCAGTGTTGTTGCTTAACCAATATTGAGGCTTCACAAATACTGTTGCTACACCAATATTTTGACTTCACCAATGTTGTGACTTAACCAGTGTTGTGGCTTTACCAATATTGAGGCTTCACAAATACTGTGGCATCACCAATGTTGTAGCTTCACTAGTGTTGTGTTTTCACCAATGTTGTGGCTTCACCAATTCTGTGGCTTCATCAATATTGTGGCTTCACCAGTGTTGTGGCTTTACCAATATTGAGGCTTCACAAATACTGTGGCATCATCAATGTTGTGGCTTCACCAGTGTTGTGTTTTTCACCAATGTTGTGGCTTCACCAATACTGTGGCTTCATCAATATTTTGGCTTCACCAATGTTGTGGCTTCACCAGTGTTGTGGCTTTACCATTATTGTGGCTTCTCAAATACTGTGGCATCACCAATGTGGCTTCACCAGTGTTGTGTTTTCACTAATGTTGTGGCTTCACCAATTCTGTGGCTTCATCAATATTGTGGCTTCACCAGTGTTGTGGCTTTACCAATATTGAGGCTTCACAAATACTGTGGCATCACCAATGTTGTAGCTTCACTAGTGTTGTGTTTTCACCAATGTTGTGGCTTCACCAATTCTGTGGCTTCATCAATATTGTGGCTTCACCAGTGTTGTGGCTTTACCAATATTGAGGCTTCACAAATACTGTGGCATCATCAATGTTGTGGCTTCACCATTGTTGTGTTTTTCACCAATGTTGTGGCTTCACCAATACTGTGGCTTCATCAATATTTTGGCTTCACCAATGTTGTGGCTTCACCAGTGTTGTGGCTTTACCATTATTGTGGCTTCTCAAATACTGTGGCATCACCAATGTGGCTTCACCAGTGTTGTGTTTTCACTAATGTTGTTGCTTCACCAATACTGTGGCTTCATTAATATTTCGGCTTCAACATTGTTGCGGCTTCATCAGTGTTGTGGATTTAATGATATTGTGGCTTCATCAATATTGTGACTTCACCAATATTGTGGCTTTACCAATATTGTTGCTTTACAAATACTGTGGCATCACCAATGCTATGGCTTCATAACATTTTGGCTTCAACATTGTTGTGGCCTCACCAGTGTTATGGATTCAATGATATTGTGGCTTCATCAATATTGTGACATCAATATTGTGGCTTCACCAATACTTTGGCTTCACCAATGTTGTTGCTTCATTAATACTGTGGCTTCACCAATATTGTGACTTTATCAATATTGTGGCTTTACACATCTGTGGCTTTTCCAATACTGTGGCATCATCAATATTGTAACTTAACCAATATTGTGGCTTCACCAATACTGTGGCTTCATCAATTTCTTGGCTTCAACAGTGTTGTGGCTTCACCAGTGTTGTAGCTTAAACATTGTTGCGGCTTCACCAGTGTTGTGGATTCAATGATATTGTGGCTTCATCAATATTGTGACATCAATATTGTGGCTTCACCAATACTGTGGCTTCACCAATGTTGTGGCTTCACCAATACTTTGGCTTCACCAATATTGTGGCTTCACTAATACTTTGGCTTCACCAATATTGTGGCTTCATCAATATTGTGGTTTTACCAATTCTGTGGCTTCTCCAATACTGTAGCTTCATCAATATTTTGGCTTCACCAATGTTGTGGCTTCACCAGTGTTGTGGCCTTACCAATATTGAGGCTTCACAAATACTGTGGCTTCACCAGTGTTGTGGCTTCACCAATACTGTGGCTTCACCAGTGTTGTGTCTCCATAAATATTTTGGCTTCACCAATATTGTGGCTTCACAGTGTGTTGTGGCTTTACCAATATTGTGGCTTTACCAATATTGTGGCTTCGCAAATAATGTGGCATCACCAAAGTTGTGGCTCTACCAGTGTTTTTGTTTTAACCAATGTTGTGACTTCAACAATATTTTAGCTTCAACATTGTTGTGGCCTCAACAGTGTTGTGGATTCAATGATATTGTGGCTTCATCAATATTGTGACATCAATATTATGGCTTCACCAATGTTGTGGCTTCACTAATACTGTGGCTTCATCAATATTGTGGCCTTTACCTATACTGTGGCTTTTCCAATACTGTGGCTTCATCAATATTTGGCTTCACAAGTGTTGAGGAGTTACCAATGTTGTGGCTGCATCAATATTTTGACTTCATCAATATTGTGGCTTCACCCATTCTTTGGCTTCATCAATATTTTGACTTCATCAGTATTGTGGCATCATCAATACTGTTCCTTTTCCAATACTGTGGCTTCATCAATTTCTTGGCTTCAACAGTGTTGTGGCTTCACCAGTGTTGTAGCTTCAACATTGTTGCGGCTTCACCAGTGTTGTGGATTCAATGATATTGTGGCTTCATCAATATTGTGACATCAATATTGTGGCTTCACCAATACTGTGGCTTCACCAATGTTGTGGCTTCACAAGTGTTGTGGCTTTACCAATATTGTGGCTTTACCAATATTGCTGCTTCACAAATAATGTGGCATCACCAAAGTTGTGGCTCTACCAATGTTGTGACTTCAACAATATTTTAGCTTCAACATTGTTGTGGCCTCACCAGTGTTGTGGATTCAATGATATTGTGGCTTCATTAATATTGTGACATCAATATTATGGCTTCACCAATGTTGTGGCGTCACTAATACTGTGGCTTCATCAATAATGTGGCCTTTACCTATACTGTGGCTTCTCCAATACTGTGGCTTCATCAATATTTGGCTTCACAAGTGTTGAGGAGTTACCAATGTTGTGGCTGCATCAATATTTTGACTTCATCAATATTGTGGCTTCACCCATTCTTTGGCTTCATCAATATTTTGACTTCATCAGTATTGTGGCTTCATCAATACTGTTCCTTTTCCAATAATGTGGCTTCATCAATATTTTGGCTTCACCAATGTTGTGGCTTCACCAGTGTTGTGGTTTCACCAATATTGTGGCTTCATCAATATTGTGACTTCACCAATTTTGTGGCTTCACCAGTGTTGTGGCTTCATCAATATTTGGCTTCACCAAAGTTGTAGCTTCATCAATGTTATCCCTTCATCCAAATTTTGGCTTCACCAATGTTGTCGCGTCACCAGTGTTGTGGCTTTACCAATATTTTGGCTTTACCAGTGGCTTCACCAATGTTGTGGCTTTAGCTGTGTTGTGACTTCACCAATATTGTGGCTTCAGCAATATTAAAACTTCATCAATATTGTGGCTTCACCAATATTGTGGCTTCAACAATACTGTGGCTTCACCAATATTGTGGCATCACCAATACTGTGGCTTCACCAATTTCGTGACTTCGTCAATGTTGTGGCTTCATCAATGTTGTGGCTTCATCAATGTTTTGGCTTCTCTTGTTTATCATATTCCGTTGAGATATATCAATCACTGGGGCTTAAAAAGACATATTATGTCTAAATGTAATTTTTGTTAAAACCATCAGAATGACCAAAATGACCGAAACAATGAGTATTATCTGTATTTGTTGTGTGTGGGGTATGGCTTCAACAATCTGTTAATGTAGAAGTTTTTTATCAGAAGTTCTGTTTACCCAGTATGACTGTTAAGCTCCACCTGGTCCTGATTGATGGTCTTGCAGTTATGATGTATGCACCTGTGTATAGTGTCTCATTGTTGTACACTTAATCTGCTCTGTTTTTATCAGATATGTATGTCCTCATATTCACTATATACTGATTTTCAGATGTGTACAATTGTAAATGTGACCTCGGGTTAAGGGTGAAGAGAGCTGGCTTATGTGGATGAGACACCATTTTATTAAGTGACAGAAGGAAGTGCACCATAGCCAACCCAGGGGAGCAGTCAAGCATTGAATTCTAGTATATTTATCAATGCTAAGCTCCATAGCAACCTTCCTGGTGGTCACTAGTCAATGCCTGTTATCTTGATACCCAGAAAGAGAATGTTAAAGTTGCCATCAGTGGTCAATGAATGAAGGTAACATTAATTATTGATGGGTGGGCGGTTTGTTATTTGTTATAATTGCAGTGCATATTGATAATATCAGGCTTACGATGTGTTTTACCAATATTCTATTAGTTTATATTCAAATGTAGATTCAGTTTCTGCCACACGAGAGGGATTAGTTTTTACTTCCTTTACTTAATTACAAGAGATTGATTCATGTGACATGTTGTATTGATATTCAACCCTATCAGGTTGGTAAGAATTAATGTTGTGTAATGTTTTACATAGACTTCCTTTATTTCCTATGATATAAGACTGATTGGCAGTTTGACAAGTTAACTTTGTGTGTGTAACAGAATGTGCAACTATAGCTGGGGCACAGCAGGAGAATCATCTTTAGCTGAATCATATGGACAAGCTGTTGTATGGATTCACTAATTGTGTCCTAATGGAAACCCACCAAGACTGGCCCTATTGAAAGTTTATTACTGATAGTGCAACATAAGACGCTGTTGTCAAAGTTCCTGCTGATCATGTTCAAATTTATCTGTAGATATGCTTTGCTTGATAATGATATCCTGATAATTGATTTCCTTATATTGTTAACCCTTATGAGGTCAATACATTCAGTCCATTAAGTCAATTTATTCAGCTGAATCAACTCTGAATGCCTTTATTGTGGAAACATTTTTTGTAGAATTTAAGTGACCCTAGATAGGCAAGTGAACAGCAATCAAAGTTTAATCATCAACAAATTAAATTCATCCTCTGCCTACTCCTGACCTTAAGAAATCCTTCAGCACATTGCCTGCAGATGCTGCTGGTTTTTTTTTCATTTTGTAACTACATGTTATTATGTGGCAAACTGAATAAAGGTGATATATTTAAAGCTTAAAGATTGTTTAATCCATGTTTTAATCATGGTGTCCTGAGGGGATTTATATTGTTCACACTAAAAGATGGGATTCAGTTTAATTCTCAAAATTAATATAATGTAAGGCAAGACAATGATGCTCTTTCATGAACAGATAAAACATGTAATAAAGAATGCACAATTAATCAATTGGAGGTCAGTTTGACACTTGATGAAGCAAATTGTGAATAGATGCATGAACAAATGCAATTGGACACATCATTATATGACATGCACATACTTTGTGTCCTGTTGCCTAAACTTCTCGGCTGGTTTGCATTATTGCAGTTAATATTTAACAATACGAAAATAAATTATTGAACCATATAATATAAGAGCGAGGAATGGGTTCATAACCCTATGTGATGCTGCCTTCACTAGTCCGTGTCATTCAGTGTATAGCTAGCTAGCTGATCAGAACTTCACAGAAGCCTGTCAACGCGACCGATTTGGGAAACACCCAAATAGCTTCAGTCGAAAGTCATTTTCTCTCAAATTTCCATATCTTATTCGCCTTTCATTTACTATATATAAACACTTCTTCTTTCATTTAATTGAAACTGATTTAAGATTATCACCTTGTTGTTTTGTTGCACCAAATTTAAGCGGATTTTGCAACTTTGGCCATGTGCGGCAAAACTGTCGCCATATCGCACGGAGATAAATAGTGACAGCTGTTTGAACTCTCCCGATTCAAGGGACGAGGTATGTTGTCCGACATCGTTGACAGTCAGATTACAGTGTTCAGAGTGGTTAAATAACATTAATCTGCCCAGAGAAATCGAAATGTATAATAGTTACAGCAATTACTTCAATGATGGCAGTTTAATTATCCATGAATCAGAATATAAATACGTCAAAAAAATATATGACCTACGTGCATTTTTGACTTGGAATCGTCCGTGCTCCAATATTAGAGACGACAATCTTCAGAATGTTAGGTATCACTAATTCTTATTAAAACTCGCAGTACCTAAGTATAAATGTGTATCCAAATTAATAACGGGTACGTTGAAGAACTCCCTTCCTTAAAATAGGTGACTTTAATGCATATTTTCTCCGTTCGACCGGTACACCTGCCGCTCGGCAAGGTTCGGAACTTTTCGGAGCAAGACATTGCGTCAGCATGTCGTGGAATCGCGCCGATAATTTAACTTCACTTTTTTCTTCATGGCTCGTTGAATATTGTGAATGTACAGTTCGAATTATGTTTAAACAATGAGAAATCGAAAAAAGTTTCTTTCGGTTCCCGAAAGACCTAAAAGCGCGCAATACATTGTGCAAGCTTGTTTGTAGGAATTAAACTTAAGTCGTTTATGGTTTCATTGACCTAAGCTTTTTCATTGACTAAGCTTTGTAACCCAAGGTTGTATAAACGATGGTCTGTCAGTAGTAGGTTGGTTGGGATAATAAATGTTGGTAATATCGGAAGGCAAAAAGGGCTGGTCGGCTCATTTGTTTATTCTAATCGCCAATATGGGTAGATATGTAAAATGGTCAAAATGGTTGGTTATATAAAAAGGCCAAAATGGTTGGTTTTATAAAAAAGTTCCAAAATGGTTGGTTTTTGCATGACAAAACTATCATGACTATTTTGGTACAAACATTTTGGCCTAGGATTTTTATAATCTTCTAAATAAGTTTTGAATGAAGATATTAACTGAAAGCTGTACAAGGCAGATGTATAATGTTTTGCATCCGTGATATCACATAATTTGAGCTCCAAAAAGCGAAATAATCGAATAACCCAAAATGGTCGGTTTTGTCGATATTGTCCAAAATGGTTGCAATTGTAAGTATATATATATATATATATATATATATACATATATATATATATATATATAGTGAATAAGAATATTATATATATATATATATATATATATATATATATATATATAGATATATAATATATATATATATATATATATATATATATATATATATATATATATATATATATATATATATATATATATATATATATATATATATATATATATATATATATAATCAGTCTGTTTCGCCATTGGTATGGGGGCAATTTCAACTGGGCTCACCTATGGCCTCACAAGTCTACTGGGCTTGTTCGTCAATAATTCCAAGTTGTAGGTTGTACATATTGGTTTTATATGTTACCGGCTGCAGTAATCAATACGTATTTAGGGTATCTTGTCACAACGTGCCCTTATCGACGAACTGCTAAGCGGAACTCGAACGTATCATGCGGTCCGTTAATAGAATTCGCTTAACCGTAGTCTGAATTTCATTTATAATAGAGATCTGTGAATCTATATTTCAATTTGGTCGCAACTAAATTGTCATGAATAACTTATAAATATAGTCTAAATTAATGAACTGGATAATCTGTTCGGAAGCAAATGTCAGTACGGTTCGTTCAAAGTACCACACCACTATAATATGTTAGTGGTTAACGCAATTTAGTTAACTGATCGCTTGGAAGTAATACCATACCATCGGCTCACACTACCAATGGATGACGGTTGCAATGGATTTTCAGTAGCGTTTATGCTATTTTGCTTAACAATGGTTAGAGTTAGAAATTTTATTGTATCACGGTGATAATTCCATTCTTATTCCTCTATGCGATAATCAATGAGCATCCCGACATTTGTTTTGTCATACGTGATGAACATTGAGTAAAGGCGTATATAGTTTAAATGTAAACATTTGCCACCACAAATTGCTGACCGAAGCTCACTTGTTGGTAGATAATCAACGAACATAAAATCAAACTCACGTGCGACAAATATCCTATTGCGCAATGCTTTCCTCAAATGTTATGTAATCATAATATGTTGTTACAAGAAGCCAATACTGGACTAAGATATCGTAAATATCTTTAGTTTGCACGGGACAGCCTCAACTCTGCTGGAGCGATTCTGGTACTGATGACACTGGTGCACCAGCCAAAAGCAACGTCATTTGAAACAATTTGCAAGAGCGATGGTTATGTCTCCGCCTCAATTACTCGCTTATCATATAATCTGTTCCGCACAACAAAACAAAATAGAGATCGAATAACATAGTTTTCCATATAACCGGATGCGTTTAATTGGTGAGGAAAACATTGGCCGACGGGGTTTTCAAGCCCCTTTCTCCCACTATATTTGTGTTGACGTAGACCATTCGAACAAGTGGTACTTAAGGAGTTACTTTGAGATAGTTTGAACCTTACTCTGTTTCGTTCTTGGTAAATATTGGCTGTGTTGGTGTACCAAGGGGGGTGTCAATACTCGTATGACCTGTGGTGGGAAGGGATCCACAATAAGCTATATATTGTAATCACTTAGACAGGACGCAGCTGGGCGTGCAGAAGACCTAACTAATGAGGGAGAATTATGCGGCGAAATCACATTTCTAGCCCCGCCCGTCGTTGGTGTATTTATTCAGCAGTAACACGGCAAGGCACTACAGGTTGTGATACTGCTTCGGAACCTCATATATAATGTTGTAAAAACGTAGATACTAATGGTTAATAAAATGATTTTAGTTCTTTAGGTGTGCCTTTTTTGGACGTAATTTGGTACTTTTTGTACGTGAAAAAAATGATTCATTCCCGCGAAAGAATGCTACTGAGCTTATTACATTTTTGTAATGCAAAATGATTAGACATTACGTTCAATGTTCTGCTATTGGTTCTACGGATAGCCCTAAGCTATGATAATTGTCGCTGTGGATAGCAATAAATATCTGCTTTAATGGATTGTAAAGATAATGATGATTTGTTTGGGATCATGGTACCAACGTTGTTATTGAACGAGACGTGACACGTACACAGTCAAAATGGCTACACACGAATTAAATCGGAGCATCCATCAACCAGCTTACCAACCAACAAATCAACCAACCAACCAATCGACGATCATACAACCGATCATACAACCGATCAACCAAACGATCAACCAACCAACAATCCAACTAACTAACCGATTAACCAACCCAACCAATTAACCAACTAACCACTTAAAATCACCTTTTATTTAATAGGATTTTGAAAGACACAAATGCGATTCTGTGCATTTATGTATCGAATCTATATATCATTGCAACAATTTAATAATGGAAACAATTCGGATCCTAACACTGCCAGAGTGGCCTAGCTGCCCTGCCGGAGGTATCACCGTCTGCCTGTGTTTGAGCATTTGTACCAGAAATAGCTTCTATATCAGGCATTATGTATTGTTGTGCCATTTGGTCGGCATAATAATGTCCACTTTTTCACAAGTGTATTCATGTGCGTGAATGTCTTCGTGCACGCAGATGTCTTCCATTTGTAATTGATTAAATCGAAAATACTACATTATGAGTCCAAACTTCGCATTTATTTATTTATTTAACCAAATCAAAACGCTACTGAATGCGACTCTAGTTATTTATTTAGCTAATTGACAAGCATATGCTTTGCTGTAGTGCGTAATGTCTTACGGACTTTTATTCAGTCGAGCAACGAGCCGGTGAGCCCGAAATATTCACAGTATTTATAAGTAACGATCTCCGTTGCTGCCACTCTCAGTTGCTTGAACGGTTTAAGCGCATTATTGTCTTCCCTTCTGATCTTAGTCATAAAGTTGACGCATTCCCAGCTCGTGTCGATTCTTTTGGGTAGAAAAAGTGGGAATGGTAAATTTTCTTATTTAAGATCTTGTGGGGAAATTGTTAGGACTTCCACCGTGCATAATCCGGGTCCTTATGAACACTCATTTCTATGGTAGGTTATTAGTGCAAGCGGGTATCTGCGATGCTGCGTCACAACACTTATCTTGTCACAGAGCTTTATTGAATACGCGATGCAGTAGAAACATTGCCGAAGCCTTTCAAATTACATATCACTTTGCAGAAAATTATTGTTAAGACATTTTAAATTTCAGTGAATATAGAGTGGAGAGCGAGTGTGGGGATACATATTTAGAACTAATTTTTGTTTTGGTTTTCAATTAATCCTCTGCGGTAATATATAACAAGGCAAAGAATTTTGGCTTTTCGTCTAATATAAGTTGTACACATTCGAGGCATATAAACAAACGTTTACGTGTTGCATAACGATGACATTTTCTAATATAATGTACACAAATCAACCCATATATTTGAAAATTGTCCTCCATTGTATTCATAAACAACAATTCCATTGCAATAAGAGATTCTAAGCGAGCGCTTTAAGAAACCACGCAACTTATATACGCATATTTAAGCGTATTGTGTTTGAACGTTTAGATGAAAATGTTTAACGCCTGCGGTCATAATAAATATGCAAGTGCATGTGCATACGCGTGTGTGTATGTGTATGTGTGAAACATGCGTAGGTAACTGTGACTGTAATCGACGCAGCTTGTATGTAGCCGTTTACCTTACTCATCATATCGAAAGGAGAGTACACGTTGAGGTGAGGACGGTTTCTACTGATCAATTGTCGATTATTTGGTTAAACAAATTCTCTTCGGGATTCACTCTTGTTATGATGTTATCAGAATGACTTTGTAAGATCGATTTTTCACCCAAAAAATACCAAGGGCCTTAACAAAAGATACATATATTCGATAGAGATGATCTGATCCAGCTTGTTGGAGTCATACATAAAGTGAAAAGATAAAAGATCGTGGTGAAGAAGTCCATCCCAGGTTAATTGATAAGATGACCCGTTTAGCTAGGTTATGCAATATCAGTAAATAGCAGCAAACAAACAACAAAGAATATCAGCATATACATGCATTTCTGGGCCAAATGCAAGATGAACGGACGGGTGACATTGTTATCAGCTTGATAGTCAATATTAAAAATATTGTACGAATTAAAAAACGTTTGAAATAAACAAGGAAAAAGTTATCCACATATATGGCAAGAAAACTGACGTAGGTTACTGCAGTTATAAGATTAAAAACATCTTCAACCAAGGAAGAAAGAGAGCATCATGATGATGGGCGTTTACACCGCAATTTAGGCACTTAACCTTGGACGACACTGCCATGGTGCCGCTGCTGGACCATGCATAAAGGTATCGCACAGGTGATTCTTGTAGCCGCCAAGATAAATGATACCGACAGTCATTTGAACGCTTGAAACGTCTCGCCATCAACCTGTGAGCATCGACTGTAACATATCTATTCTCAGATGAGAATAGTCCAATTAACTCGCTCGGCACCGTTTTTGAAACGATAAAGCGAGTGGCCCGGAATTGCTCAAAATTCATTTCACTGACCTTGAAGTCAGCGTTACGTAGTCAGGTTAGTGCTCCATCGTCCGCCACACAATCGTTTCTAATCGTTTGAATGACTTTCACTTCCTACAGTATCACATGCATTCTGGTGCATTTGTAACGCAAATGATGCAGTACAGATATCATGATTAACACGAAAGCCTTGGGATGGATGCAGTAATACCCGTCTACCTGAAAGTCTTTTGTTATATTTCTGAACCCTGTTATTGGATACCTTCCATGCTGCTCATGCCTGTTGTAAAACCGAAACCGTCTCCAATACGTTTCCCTAATCGTTACTTGGTACATTGATATCGTTGCTTGTCCCTTTGGTGATAAATTTGACAAGCAGCTAGGGTCGATTCTGCAACTTGATTCTTGCGATCTATAGTTTTTGGGGTTTTATTTCATTGACACAGTGGGTATTATGGTAGTATGATTATCAATGATATTAGTACTGAGGTTGTGTATTGTCGGGAAATAATAGCCACATTGCATGTATCAGTCTTCTTTCAGGTAGAAAGTGGTCGTCAAAAAGAATTTTTGGACAAATAAATCCAATTTCTGAGCTCTAAGGAAATCTTCAAAAACTAACGTGAAAGTTTCAGGGGATGCATCAGAGATCTGATCTCTTTTACAGCTCTTTTGATTTGCATCAACATGCCGATTTATCTTTTCAACTTTTTACATATAGTTAGTATATTGGTGTGGATGATTCACATGCTAAATCAAACGTTGTTTAGGGAGCAAACATCAACACTCCACGCCTAGATGCAGAATCGGTAGACCAGTCGGTTTTATCCGTTACCTCTCTGTTTTAACCTAGCAGCATTAATTATTGAAAATAAGATCATGGTAGCACTCACAGCATCGTGATATTGCCGAGCAAAAATTTAAAATAGGGCATTGATTTGTGTAATTGCTATGTATCGACGATTCAATCGTGACATACGCATTGGTAAAACTGCTTATCTGCTCATCGTAAACCTGTGTGCATGACAAATAATAATTTTCTAAGAAGGCATATACTGGTGCCTCCCGTTATATTGCAATCAGCCTTTGCAATAAAGTAAGTTCATACGCATATCTAAGCTGGGCTGAATGTCGATCTATTCGTTGGGTGATTTATTTTGTAACAACTGCTTTATCATGTTAGCAATATGAGACAATATGACTTTTACAATAGATATACAGAAACACAATCGCACTAATGTGCAAGCGATCGCTATATCTTAAAGATCGACTAAAGCTTATGTCATGTAATTCTATGTCTAGGTTGTTACGTAGTGAATTAGAGTGTTGGTGTGCACATAATGGTATTATTACAGAGTATTATAACTAAGCTACAATATTCTACTGATAAAAAATAACGAGAGTATTTGTTATTAAAGATATACGCATATTAGGCGGCACTTAAGATATTTTTTCGGGTAAGAAGCCCATTTATTGCTGCATTTCAACAAGCGAATTATTGCAACTAAAGAGTAATTAGAAGCAGCCTTAATGGAATTTAGCTATTGTCTCTCCAAATGATTGGGGTATTTCACATAATGATTATTCTAGCATGTACCTGTTTTTTTTTATATACAGTCTCAGTGTCATCATAACCATAACAAGCAACAAGTATACAGTACAGTTGTTGGAAGAGAAACATACGAGATTCCACGATCAACTTCACTTGTTGGCTGTAACATATGTTACCGATATCCGATATTTGTTGGATTTGGTAGCTCAATCATTGATATATTGACGGGTATTAGAGGTTATATTTGGGTCTCAGCGAGTGTATATCCATTACGATAACAACAATATTAGGTCGGGACAATGGCGGTTCTATTTAGGGTGATACATTGCGTTTCGTCCCGTACAATACACATTGAGCTTCGTCACATTTATATATGCGTTATTGTTAATGTCCCATACAACTCCATTCAGCGCAATCTCTATTAACCATCAATTAATCTGACAAATGCGAAGGCTACTTAGACTATACACGCTGCTGCATACTGGTTTATAAGATTATAAGAAAGTAGCGAGCGAAAAGATTATAGCAACTAATGATTGATATAGAACATAATTGGTTTTTCTTTTGTGTTGAACACAATTATTGTGTGCAAACATTCAAAGTGTTCTTCTAAATCACTCGTATATAGTGTAACCTCTTTTGTGCTTCACCTATTGCATAGCCGCCATCAGTTTCCGTTCGGGCTATTCAATCCAGGTGGTATCTTGTCACTCACCAATTAGCAATTCGGTTTGTCGCACTCCAGAAATAACATTGCATATTATTCAGGTGTATTTTCTTATATTAATATAGTGAAGGCCTGTATGTCATGCGACCATTTTTAAAACACAACCTCATAGCAACATTTATCGTGCTATTCTTTTAAATTAATATAGCTGCCCTTTGTGACTTATAGCACTAAAACACTAACACATACACAAACGTATGAAACGAATCCGAAACGAATAGATTAACAAAATATTTAACATACACGTCACGACATGCAGCTCCGATATTGTATTGAACTGGAGGAAAACATTGACGCCACAACGCCAAATCAATGGAATTGTATCGGTTGGCCGCAAACATACGGAAACCTTAAGCACTTATAGTGTAAGAGATCCAATTTCCTATTCTCTTGGCCATGTCACTCATCGTAAGGTGTATGCATAGCTGAGCACGCGCATAGTTCGGCTGAGTATACAGCAGTAGGTATATAATTAGATGGATTTCAAATCCAGCAAGCTGATAGGTATATGATTGCCTTACCCCTAAAACGCAGGGTCGTTCAGCTAAGAACAAGGTATCATATTGCCTTGAATCCGTTGGCCGTGTAACAAGACAGCGTTCGAATTATACATATATAAGTTTACTTCAATCTGTCTTTCGTTGATTGCAGGCATTCCTTTGAACCCAATGCATCTCATGGAGGCGCAGCAATATTTCTTTGTTTGTCTATTGGCCATAGCTCCCATTGGTGATTAGATTCTACAAGAGGGATGTCGACACTCAAGTTGCCCGTGTGTTCATCATTCATTGAAAGAATCAGCAGCATGTATTGCCACCGGCCGCTGCAACATCTCGGGGTAGCTTTGAAATAAAATCGAGAGGGTCCAAATACACGTTCATACATCGCAGTTAAAACTATTGTAATTAAGGCGGGATCGGTTGGTTGCTTAATGTACATGTTGGATTGTTTATTGAAAAATGCATGCAGGCAAATATTTTTTGACGAAATTTTTGCTAGTGGAGCAATCAGTTAATACTCTGCGTAAATACGGTGTAAAATTGCCGCGGTATATGCAATGCATCCGTATTGCCTCCACACGTTATTATTACTGTCCAATTTATCATCGAATATTTTTCCTTCTGAGACACGCCAGACGAACCCATAACGTATTTCTCTGATAATGCAATATGATTGCTCATTGGTGTGGTTTTCGAATGTTGCCTTAGGCGTGCATTACCAGGCAATGCCGACGATTACTTATGCAATATAGGCTACCGGTGAAGAAATCGCAACAGATAGTGATATGTGATGGTTATGTTTCAACCCATATCTAACATGGCCGATTTCACCTAAGTTGCGCACGTATCTATAGCTTTTGCTATGTCCCAAGTGTGTCAACCATGAGTGTCACTTATCAATCATGCATAGTACTCATATCCCTCCTACAAATTATGTCGCTGGTGTCAAAGTAGTACTATTATAGTCCGCGTTGGTGATACGTCGACTTGGTATGTTATTATAGTATATTGTGCAAGTTTTCCAAACGAAGTGCACGTGAAGCGAAGGTGAAGTATTAAATACATACGCAATGGATGAGTAATCGGTCGCTTCTTTACAAAGAGTTGTCCTTAGATCTGCAAGGCAGCACAAAAGACGGTAGAGGAAAATGATTTGCATGCTAGGAATGAATTAATTTAGCTCGCATTATGGTAGAAAACAAAGACGTACCCCATACTCCCCATTTATTAGGCATTTTCAGTTCGTCGATTCCAATTCAGTTATTAATACGGGCAAAAAAATATTAATACTAGGAATAGCATCTGCGATACGAGAAATCGAAGTTATCTACTGTGCCCCACAATTTGATAGCAATACGCGAATTATAGCATTCAGGTAGGCAGTTATCCCAGTAAAAATGCAGAGGCGGCATCAGTATTTCTCCTTGGTGCGAACACCGCAATTGTCTCGGTATCATGATAACTAATCGAACAGTGGTTAAAGTGGCAGTGCATACAAAAATGCAATCAATGTTTTTACATCAGCAAATTGCCTATTATTTAGGGTATATTAGTTGTTTCCCTTCCTTCGAGCAATTCTATGCAATGATTGCTGATACTGAATACAACATTAATTCGCAGTCAGGTCAGAAATGGCTGTTGTGAATGTTCATGGTACAACCACATAATGACTAGTAATAGGTCCTACAAGAACTACATTTCATAGGGTTATGTTACATATAGGGAATGGTTTATGACAAATACTAAGTAACATATCTCTTAGGGGATTTTGGTTATGGACCTATGTGCGCACACTTGATCACCATATTGACCCGCAGGAGTTACTTTACAGCTTGCTGCCATGCAAGTAGACTATTCCTGTCTGCGCTGTTATCAACCAGGTAAGCATTTTTGGCACCTTACCGACACATATGTCTGATCCTCCCGAAAAGACACACAATTGGATGGAGAAAGGCCTGGATGAAGGATTAATTTTATGTAAAGATGGTTTTTGCGTTCACAATCTGGGCTAGCAGGGTTAATTAATTCTACAGCCTTTCCGAGCATTCAATCAAAAATATTAATCCTTAAGCGAAGAGCAGCATATGAAGTGGTTTTTTCTAATCAGCATTCTAGGCAATTAATTAAATCACTCCCAATGGAGAACAGATATGTCAAAGGTGATATACAGACTTGTCATAGTTGAAGTAAGTACTATGCAGGTCACAAAATGATACACAAAGGTTAGTACGTTGGTGTAAATAAGCTTTACAACGGTTCTGCATGTCTTGTGTATTATTCAAATACCTGAATCATAACTTGTGCTTCTGGTGAATATTGCATGGTATCGTGATGGTATTTAGCAACTGCGCTTTTGCATACAATGGCGTATTGCTAAGAAAGGCATTCGGCTACAACGCTGACAAACATTGTCTATATCTATTCAAGAACTTGCAGGTTATTTGGAAACGCACAAGTGGACAGATCTCTATGTTTTTGCACCGCCATTATTATCTTTGTCAGAATATTTCTTTGGGCATGGCGTATGATGTATATCTATTATGGTTGTCAATCCACGAGTGTATGGACCTCAAACAGCAGTCGTCTCATTGGGAATGTTACTCATCTATGATGGCAGTCATAACTCATCTTGGATAATTAGGGTAACCCGAGCATTCTTGCCCTGCGTTGGTCACGATGATAAACGGTGATCAGCCATGGATACATCATTATTCGTTTGCTTGAATATATATTGCTCGGTACATATGAGCCTAACCGCATACAGTGTTCAATGCAAGGAGCGCATTTCTGTTGATCAGCATAACAAATAGTTTTGAATAATGTTGCAATCTGTGTTCAGCGCAATTAGGCCTCAACATCACACTTGCATGGTAATGTACACGGAATGAACCGGGGGCCGTAACAGAGAACACTCAGTCGGTGGCCATGTAATTTTGGTTTGCTCTGTTTGATGACAAATATTGAGTTTAATGGATGATAGGCCATATGTTACCTTAAGTCAATAAGACAACTTGCCCCCTTTGACCGTTGATCTACTATTCTCATGTTGCAATTCGACAAGCCTATTATTTTTTTAGCTGTACGCTCATTCCATTAACGTCCACGCGATCTCAACGACACCTCACGGACTAATTATCTACCTCATAAACTAGCAACGGTGACTTCTAACCAAGTCAAGGAATTCGGTATTAACTCTTGAATAGTACATCCAGTGAACTTCACGCAAATGGTTAAGCTACAAACATTTACTTAGAGAGTCATAGTGTCAAAATATATAACCTGAATTGGGTCAACTCATCGCACATTTGGCATTTTTCTATTCCTAGAACGTAGCTTGCTGTAATTCACCTTGTACTTCCTATAAAAGTCGTTCATATTAACTGGCAGGTCATATTCAGCTGGTTTAGGTATGCATATCGCTATTTATTGCAAGATGAGTATATATCAGCAAACCATACTACTCGCAGAACCTTCGCATAAATTATATTATATTTATGCGTAGTAGTGACTCAAACTAATTCACTCTTCAGATGATCTACTTTGAATTTAATAAAGTATTCAGGACCGTTTTATGCTTTTATTCGCATTGGTAATGGTAAAAAATTATGCTAGCAAATGAAGCATAGCTTGAACAAAGCCCAGTAAAACGCCTCTTGACGAGATAATTAGATGTCAGATCAAATCAGAATATTACGCAATTGTAGTACAGGTAATCGTTGGCATGAGTTGATTAATGAGCGTTCTCATTATTTATCAAACATTATATACGCAAACCTTTTAATTAATATGCTTGCTTGTTATCGATTAACCAGTGAATCAGGCGCATTTTATTTTTCGATGGTTCAGAGACCACGCTTCATCTGAGGGCAAATGTCATCTACACTCAAAGTGCTCTAAAATATGCTTACACATGCTGGAATCATAATATGCTTGAATGGAACAAAATGCACATTGTCAGAACCCCTGCTCGCGATTCAGCGATGCATCAATATGTAAAAGAAATTTTCGAATATTGAATGCATAACACAAAACAAAGGACAATTGAAATCCTTTGTTAATGGAATTCATTTCAACGTTTAGAAATACAAATAATCATCAAGTGGTGGCAATTTAAAAAGTGTAACATGCGTGCTGCCTTGTAAAGTACATTAGACCACTTCTATCAACAGGGCTTGCTATAACAACGGCAGTCTTGGGTAAGGGTTAATGCGCGAAGAACACACAGTTACATTGCGACTATAAAGCATTTGTATCATATACTTTATTTCATCTTAAGAGAATGTTCAGCATATAATTATTCATTGATGCATAGAAATTAT
The DNA here is from genome assembly GCA_034190875.2 of Urechis unicinctus. Classification (NCBI taxonomy): domain Eukaryota; kingdom Metazoa; phylum Annelida; class Polychaeta; order Xenopneusta; family Urechidae; genus Urechis; species Urechis unicinctus. The sequence continues at coordinate 12,643,492 of CM067354.1, forward strand.
ATTTATACACCTTTCCACCTCTTAATTGGTGTAAGTATCGTTTTAAATTCATAAAAATATCACAAATTACACGATGCGGTTGTGACTGCAGCGCGTCCAAATATAGAATGAAAACAATTTGATAGTAGCCAATGCAAATTGTAGTGCTTCTTCTAAATCCCTTGATATTTCCGCCAAGAGTAAAAGGGCGTGATTTTTGCTCAATGCGTTTAAGAAACGAGCCATCAATCTTTAGTTCGATTTGTTTTAGCGCAAATTACGCTGATAAATCACGCGGAGGAACGGGGTGAGCAACGCGTAGGCGCAATTATCGTGGCACATATCACTACCCTCAAGGAATATCTATCGGATACTTGTTATTCGGTTCCATTGGTTTTCATAGCAGGCAAGGAATTCTTTTGCCGATCAATCCCCCACAAGCAATTCACCGCAGTTTTGGTGCGTTCAATTTTAAGACTTTGCTAAGAAGGAGATTGGTGATCTGCAAGGTGAACATTGTTTAGGGTTATCACCTTGTTTTCCATTTGAAATAAAACCTTGCATAATTCAAAGTAATATAAATCAAGATGATTTTCAGTTCCATAATAAATGAATCATTATTTTATCTGATGATCTGTCGACAATGATCGGCACATATACAATAAAACACGAAATTGATTTATATAACGCTATACTATATTACTCTGTATATTCCATTTATCGAACATAACACTGACGGATTGTCACAACTAAATTTACGCTTATGCTATGCTCCAACCGCAATGCAGGCTTGCATTTGACATTAAACTATACCATACGCTCAATTAATATGCAGCTGAAATACACTACACTGTGTTTCGAGTTAGAGATGGATGGCTTTGTTGAGACCTCTTACAACTTTCGACATAATAGATATTTCACAAATTATGTACGGTTTCACATATAGCTCGCTTGTAGAATAAATTTAACTTGCATGCAATATATACTGCCTTGCTATAAACGTCCGAAAGGCAAATGCGACATGAGTTCACTTACTTCAAGTTCTGCCGGATTACGTCATTTTACTGCCAGTTAGCCGTTACCTTAGCTTTGGCTGTACGTTGCCTGTTATAGAACTATCAATGAGTGTTTTGTACGGTATTTCCGATCAGAGAACCAAGCTCAATATTACACTATATTACCAACATTAGCGTGTGCTTCCTGATTAAACTATTGAATCATGAAGCATATGACAAAATTACAACCCATTTGAGCGATTATCTTTATATACTTAAACCTTGAACAAGCTTATTTAACCACTGAAATGCAGCAGCAGTAAGAACTACAGTCAATGATGTTTAGAGACTTGATATTCGGTAGCAGGTTGCACTAAATGTAACCACAAGATTAATATCTGAACACGCCACGTGATTGCAAACTATTTGAATGCTAATCAATTGTGCATGTTAAAGCAGATTATAGACAACAGAGAACATAATTGACGGCAGATGCATCGAATTCCGAACATATAACCTATGGTTTGTTCACAGCCATTCGTGTATCTATGTTAAACAGCATTGTATTATGAACATCAGAGGGAATCAACTTCCAGCTGCGGAAACATATGGGTATACTCGGAGAGATATCTCGCACATAACTATGACTGCGCACAACGCGTTCAGTCAAGGTAAGCTCACTCAATGACATTTATAATCCCCAAAAGAACATTGATTGTCTGGAAGTATCCAATTTATCGATGCAATAGAACATAAGTAGAATAATGAAATGTACATTGCCAAGACCATTGTAATAATGGTGCAGTAAGAACCAATTGTAAGCTTCATATACATAATCGCTGATCTATACTAGCGCGGATAACAACGACATTTGGTATCATGCAATGAAATACATTTCAAGCAGTAAAGTAGAATTTTACCCGTTTTGGTGTAATGTTCGATTTTGAATCAAGATGAAAATGGCTTATTTTGATATCATCGCATGTGGACTTGGATATTGCATCAGCCAAGCATGGTTGCTTGAATGGTTATCAACTCGGACGTACTGATCATGTATTGAGACACGTGATTAATGTGACGGCGATGGGCACAAGGTGATTTTAAGTTGCATATATATAATGCTTATGGCAAAAGTATCCTTAGCATCTGTAATACAACGTTCGTAAGAATATATTGGCGTTTATGTGTTACAGGGTTATATTGTTGTGCTTTCGCTCAAAAGAGATTTACAACATACAAGAGAAGAAATATCACGCTTGTGACGTAGATGTAAACCCTCGTCGTGCAAAACACAAATGTCACGTGGTTTCAACGGTAGCGAGATTTATTCACGTCATCCACCCTCATCAGTCGGCTGTTCTGTAAGCCGAGCTGCGCTACCGTTATTATCAATTGTTGCTTCCGGTGGACAATCCCTTCCACATTAGCAACGATTAAGCAACCTAGACCATAAGCCTTCCCTGCAAATGGCTGCAGCTGATATTTGCCAAGAGTAAGTACAGCAATGGTTGGAAGAGGGTTGCATGAATAATTACGCCACAGACATCATTTATGTTAGCACACGCTGTTTGTTGGGATGTAAATCATTGTGCATGTGACAGTAACAAGTGACCATCATATGTAGAAATTGATATTGGATAGCTAATAGATGCTTTGAACGATGTTGGTTGTGTTTTTCGTCTAGAATGCGTACACAAGCAACAGTATTCATAATGCAACAAGAGCGTTACCGTCATAATAGCCTGTGCTTTGCAATAGTTGCCCAAGATGCAATGAGTCGTGGGTAGCTCACTATATTAAAGATATTACACTCACAAGATTTTAAAGTGACTTAATATCTTTCTATTTGGTTAACAATATGCATAAAACCGATTCCATACGGGAAAATGTTTGGTGTAGTAGAGATATACATATACTGACGTGACATAAGGACCGGTAGCGCTTGTCACTGCCCACAGATTAATAGGCTACACGTGTACAGCCCGTTGGTAACGTTTGCAATTAATAAATGTGCTCATACCCGGTAGACACATTTGTTATGTTAGATCAAAGCATTTTTAAAACCGTTGATAGGCAAACATTTGAATCTATTGGTAAATTGAGTCCGATAAATTGCTGGGAGTATATTTAATTTGAGTTACAAAAAAAGTTGCTTGCCCAACATTATATACCTTACAGTCCCTACTGCTCACTGGATTGGCGATGCGAAGCACATACGGCACAAAACAAGCACTCAAGGGATTAGCGTTCTGAGAATTTGGAGTAGCTGTTCTTGGAATAAGGCCAGAATAAATGTGTTACACACACACACACACACACACACACACACACACACACACACACACACACACACACACACACACACACACACACACACACACACACACACACACACACACACACACACACACACACACACACACACACGTACGCACACACACATATATATATATATAAATATATATCTATGTATATATGTACATATATATATATACATATATATATTCATATATAAATATATATATATTTATATATATACATATATACATATATATATAAATGAATATATATATATATATATATATATATATATATATATATATATATATATATATATATATATATATATGTGTGTGTGTGAATGTATTTACATGTGTATTTGTGGGTGTGTGTGTGCTTTGAGTATGTGTGACGGCAAGTGCAGTTAAACATCGTGTCTCTGCGTCATGACATCATTAATCTCTAGATCTAGCCTCAACTCATTTCATGTTGCTCAGCTAACAATTCAACAGCTGACATAATCACAGTATCGTTTTGCGGTTTGGATTGTAAATAACGTCTATTGATCAATCTGTGTGGTCCTTATCGTTATTCATTTGATTTGCGTCTACAACCACCAACGAAACTGAAATACCGTTGATAAACAAAAACAGGAGTCGACCATTGAATGATATTTCGACACGCGTATATCAAAATACCATACAATAGCCGGATTTAATTTTTAGTAAACACTTGGTTTTAGATAAAAGCATGACTTGATGAAGGGATATAATGTAGTTTATGCACATTGGTGTAAACCTGTAATTATGGTTGGTCTGCATGGTATGTGTCGTATTTGTGCATTGTTATAATAACTGCTATGGATAGGTTATCTATGGGAATGAATGAGCTGATCGTGAAAATGTGGCTGCTTCATTATTATAAGTATCAGCATAAAGATGTCCCGCTCAATGCGATGCTATGTGCAAGCAGCTAGGGGTAAGATTACATAGAAGAAGGAAGAGGTAGCATATCGTAATGTTGCAGCATATCCTCATGAGAGAAATATATTTTTTTTTCCGTAGTATGTGCCTTACCATGTGTCATCTAACATATTGTGCAGACCTAAGGGAGCTCGACGTTAGAAAACCTGCTTCTGAATTTACAATAGCAGTGGCATTATACAGCCATTGATTCCAAAGATGGTCTTCAATGAGATATCCAGGGCATATAATTGTTTTATCCAATTAGTATCATGTCTATATTAGTCATCTCATGCTTTTCCATGCAGCCAAATGAATATATAAATACCTGTTTGACTCGCTCAAAATGCAATATCCTGCCATTCGCAAGCGTTTCCTGTCATGTCAATAACGATCAAATGAACATCAATCAAATTGTAGGACACGATCTTCCACTGAATTATACACTGTCCAACTTTTGGCATTAGTTAAAACCTATAGGTGATACATGTACGCATATTGTAAATAGAAGCTTATTCCTATATCTGATCATGGCGATATACACCAACAGTTAATGTTAAGGATCAATGTAATGTTTGCCGGACATCTTTCAACATAGGAATAATGACTATGGAATAATATCCGGCCATTCACAAGAGTTATTTATGATCAATTGCAAATCAACCAAATTGTGCCATACGGATCTAAACATCCTCAAGTGATCCGTTTACACTGTCCGGCGTGGGCATAAGTTAAAACCTACAGGTGACGCATGTGTCAACAGAATCCAAAGTTTTTGTCTGATCATGGAGATATACACCAACAGTGACGATGTAGGCATCAATGGGTACTTTTTGTATCAAAGTTTGGTTTGACGGACATACTACAACATGGGAATCATTTCCTACAAATAGCTGCCATTCATACAGCTATTGAAATGAATATATCCCCGGTTGATATACATACAACAGATTAATGTTATAGGATCAATGTAATGATATATTTGCCGGACATCTTTCATACATATATATCTATCTATAATATATGACTATATATATATATATCTGTATATATATATATATATATATATATATATATATATATGTGTATATGTGTATGTGTGTGTATGTGTGTGTGTTACGGTGCAAGAAGGCACTTATGGCCCCACCGGATACATTAGAGCAACGCTCTGGTAACTATTGCTGCATTTCATTAATAAATATGCCACTACTGTCAATATAAATAACATTTTGTTAGGGTATTGTGCATTTGCAATCACAGCTCTCTGGTACATGCTTTGAATCCTTGCCAGGAGTCTCTCTTCTCAATTACGATCAATTACGATTGCCTGCATATTCATTGAGTATAAGGAGAATACATATATGCATTTAATGCAAACCCTAATCATTAACTAGGCCGTGTCGTGTTTTCTATGTATTCTTTGAGATCCCTTCACTTTTGCAAAAATTGCTTTTATTCCGCGGGGAAATTCGATGAGCAAATGATTTTGACATTGCTATAGATGAGGTCAACATGACATCGTGCTTCAATCTTTCGAGGCACGACATGCGAAGTATAGTATTTATCAAACCATTTAACCATTTATTTCCAATGTGTTTTGTTTGGTTAGGGAACAGTACTATTTAACTATGTTATAAAAAGTACAGTCATTGCTGCCATTATTATTGGAAGCATTTGTTAGGCACAGACACACACACAAACAAACACGCATACATACACACACACACACACACACACACACACACACACACACACACACACACACACACACACACACACACACACACACACACACACACACACACACACACACACACACACACGCTACAACAATCCAGTTCACATAAACATATTGAAATAAAGCGTGTCATCAAGAACAAAACAGGGCATGAACTTTCCGTTGTAGCTGCAAATGGGTCTTCATGGAGACATTGATTATAAACATCACTGAACACAATGAATCGGGACTTGATGTGTTTCATTTAAAAACAAGCTATCATTGTCAACACGCATCCTGTTTATACTTTAAAAAGCTATTCAGTAGAATAATACAATAAGTAATGCAAGAACAATTGCAATATCCCTGCAGAGAATCAACATTATATGCTTATGATGACGACGGTAAGACAAACTGTTCACCCAAAATAAACAGTTTCACGCACGAAAAGAGTTTAAGAACGAGAATGCTGTGGACATTAGGGAAACACGTGGCATTATTCAGATAATAACTACAGCATAGTTGTCTCAACAATTAGATTGACAAATGTACTACACGTTTCAAAACACGTATTCACTACTGAATGATGAATCTGCTCTTGCGTTCATTTGCTTTAGAGACACGGCACACAGTCAAATGCAGACTTTAGAGTTGATTATGATAATGCAGATGGGAATATGTGGTAATTCTGACTAGGAATGTGTGTAATTGCTTTCGAACCACGTCATATTGGAATAATCTTATTTTGAATGTTTCATATAACTACAGGCAACAAACACAAGAAGCATTATCTATCATTTTATATATATATATATATATATATATATATATATAGATAAGATATATAGAGATATATATATATATATATAGATATTCAGATATAAATTTATATGTAAATATAAATAGCAAATCATATATACAACTATATATAGGCAGATATAAATATATATGTAGATAGAAATGAAATGTATATATATATACGATATATAAATATAGACAGATAATAGATGATATAGAGAGCTATATATATATATATTTATATATATATATATTTATATATATATATATTGCATATATATATAGATCTTGATATATATATATATATATATATGCTATATATATATCTATATATACGATCTATATATATATTGCTCTATATATCTATATATATATATATATATATCTAAATATATATATATATATATATATATTCACACCCAAAACCGAGAGAGGCATTTTTTCTCATCGATGACTAGATGCAAGGCTCGTTGTAATATCCAAGCATGGGCCTGCAACATTGGTGCAATATGGAGTTTTAGCGCTCAACCTACATTCGAAAGCACCCCATACAGTCGCTCGGCGCAGGACTCAATACCAATGCATTTCACTAAATATGCACAGCTCCTTAATTATCACGCCAAGGAAATGCTTACCAGTTTTTCTTACTTATATTTAGATGCATTAGAATTGCTAATGAACAATAACCAACCAAAGGACTACCGCTGTCAATGACTTGTGTTTTATTGGCAGTACCTGTCAATAGCTTAAATCTACGCTTTTAGCTGTGAATTGATGCTAAATTGACTTTTAATGACAAGCAGGCCTTCCAAGGCTGTTATCTTTACAGTGTGTCCGAATGAAAACTCCTCAAGACAATAATTAGAAATCTGATCCACTTAATCTATCACTGGGATTGTTCGTATCAAGACAGAGTCACTTTATTGGTAATTATCCAGGTACTATTTATACTTTTCCTCATGGCACACAAAATATATCAGCAACGTAAATGTCCCTTTTGTGAGCCGGATACAATCGATTATGTAGTTGATAAGTTAAATGATCTTACTTTAATCTTAACTATACAAGGATAAGATAGGTATCGTGTTGTCATACAAACAAAACACACCCGTTCGATATTATATGTATATTTATAAATATATATAATATATATAAAATATATATATATATATATATATATATATATATATATCCTTATATATATATATATATATATATATATATATATATATATATATATATATATATATATATATATATATATATAAATATATTTTTACGAATGCGACCTTTTTGATACAATCGACATACTATTTTGGCACACAGTCAAATCTTGGCACACGATCTGAGTGCCAAGATAGTCAAGAGCTTTTTGAGTGCTTTGTTCTGCAAATTTTTATTTAAAATTTGTGTTACCTGGTAAATTATCTCCATTAACATTCATCCATTGCAAGACTTTAACCCTTGCATCGCGCAAGTGGTAGTTCAGGACGTTTGAAATTTTTTATATATTGGACTGACGACCATTTTGGTACTCATTTAACAGGTTGTTTCTGGTTATTATCCGATATATCATAATCCTAACTTCTGATATATTGCTTAGAATTACTTCCTTCACAAATATATTCCATCCACGTGACATTCGACCGAGTGAATTAATGATATATATATTTGGTCTCGACGTTTCCAATGATATATATTCGCCCAGAAAACCGAAACGCTTCGGCTGGTCGGATAATTCGTAAGGCACCTCGTGCTTTGAGATGAAGTAGCGTTGCGGGCCGAGAATATCTTACGATTTGTTAAGCAATAACCACAACTTGAATATATCATGGCGTTATTTAAGACACTTATACCCAGGTCAACCAGATGATAGCGAGAAAATATATAAAATGTCGCTAAAGTGTATTCGATAACCTGGGTTCTTAGCCTGGGTTTTCTAATATTGCCCACTGTGACATTTTGTGATTGATCTAAATCATGATAACGCTTGTTCGATAGATTGGATATATTGTGTAGTATACTCAACCTGACATATAAATGGAATCTGTTCAATGTTTGAGGTACTTTACTTTAGCTATGTGCAGTCAAGTTATGTTGGTTAGTCGCCTTTGTCATAACGTATGTATGTATGTAAACAATATTTTGATCCGTGATACAGGTCGCAATCTTTATTTTCAATCGTTAGGCGTAAATAATGCGTTAAACCGAGATGTTTTGTTTTTACCTTGATCTGAAACTAATGTCAAGGCCATCGAATAAGTGAAAAATTAGTATCTCGAATAATGGTCGGATTGTTACATAATTTACATCATTGTGTAGCTCATTCTAATTGCAAACTAGAACAAGTAAATTGTTTAAGCAGAATGGATGGAACATAACAAGTATATGTAAACTGAGCTATTTAATAACAATTAATATGTTGCATTTTCATTTCAGCATATCATTTTACCTTGATGGCAGTCCTGATATAGATGTATATGGAATTATCACTATATATATTCTTGATCATTTCCTTTTCAGTTACTGATTAGTCATAAATGCACCATATATGGTATAACATGGGTTATGTGTTTATTTACTGCTACAAGTGTCATGTTGATTCAAAAGTAACTCTTACCCCAAAACTACCATTACATTGGGAAGCATAAGTGATAGTATTATTGATATCATAGAATCGACGAATGTTTGCACACTTATTCATAACCCCTCTAAATGCTAATATTGGAAACAGCCCCTCACTAATAGCCATTGATACCACATAAACACCAGCAGCGTTATTTTGCTGTTCCCCACTCCAAAGCTGCTAATGCGGTCTGAGGGACACGAGCGCCCATGCGCCCATCCAGTCCGCTAAGACCAGTTAGCAACAGCCGATCGCGCTGCACAAATGTCACCGCGGCACCGCGCTCGGCTTGCGAGGCGTGGCTTTCGTGGAAACCTGTCAAGTCGCAGCAAGGACCGTTCCAATTGTTTGTCAAAATGTATGTAGAATATGGAGCACGTTTACTCTCTGCTTCATTGTAAATGCTATGAACATCACTGATGTTATTGCTTAAACTAACAACCATAATTAAAGTGGCAGTCGATTTGATATTATTTAACGTGCCTGGATACAATAGTCTACTTGCAAGCATCGTTAGAAAACACCCCAAACCCCTTGAATTGGGCGATTCCTACCATTTGTGGAGCAAGGAAACTTCGCCTCTGACAGCGTCCGCGCTATTTATAACTTTCACATCCGCGCTGTCTATAGTGGCATCGGATCATCATGGCACCAGGGGCGAGTGCTTTGATGTATTCTTTTCCACATTTGTTTTGGAAAAGTTTCTTAGCATGTGAGGATTTTGTACGTGCAAGTCTGACAAACTTGCTATGGTTAGAAACCCCTACAGGATATACATTATGTCATGTTGCGGTTTGTCAGGTTGGCAGTATCATAATTATAAGTCCGCGTAGGGCTAAATCACATCTTTCTTTGAAGCAGAGAAAGTTTGGAAAGATAAATGTTCTATTACTCAGAAAGTTTCCTATCGTTTACATAGTAAGGATATCTCCTAAAAAAACACCCGCTTTGTTGTATTCTGAGTATCATGACAGAGTTCTTCCGTATTTGTTAAAAAATACGGGATGGAGAGAAGAGGTGAGTTTCCCAAACAATGCAGGTAAAATAATTCATTGGGATGTTCCGATAAGCAGGGTTGATAGATTCAACGGTATGACATAAATTATTTAAAAAATAATTTAAGCATGGCAACAGTTTCACTCACACACGCCAAATGGCTGTTAATCGTGCAAATGACTACAACAGTAGCAATATGAAATCTCCCAAGGAAGCGGATCGTTGCCATAAGGCCGAAGCTATATGGCGTTGAGAGATTTCTCTAGGAAAATTTAAATTAACCGTACCATTTTATTCTTGGTCCCACAGAAGAGATAATCATACGGATGTGTTGAGGTGAGTCTTCTTTATGTTGTGGTTACGTACGTCACCGCTGTGGTCAGAGGTTCTGACCCTGACTAGGGCCTTTCAAAAGTTGAAAGACTCAGGGGCACCCAAGGTTGGCTTAAGTCCCCCCCCCCCCCCCTTCCACTGCAAGTCACCAAAAGGGAAGTTGGGCCCTGTTTTCGTTGTGGGAAACAGGGGCACTTCAAAAGGGAATGCCCAATGGCCCAGTCGGAGGGAATCCCAGAACTCCCCGAGGCACCAAGTCGGGAAACGCCCATGGACATTACTTATCTATGTTTCAGCATTACTATGAGTATAATTAACACTGGTATATTTAATATTCCTTTGTATCTCTTAGTAACTTAAGCATATGTACACTAATATGCAAAGGAAAATTAGAAACAGTTAAAAATTTTGAGAATATTTGAGAGTGAAATGCTTATCAATGAGGATCATTGTTTACAGAAATGTTGGCGGAACAGCATCCAGCACAAGTTTTGAAATTCCAGAAAACGAATCGAATGGATTTGGAAGAGGTGCTGGCCCACAAGCGACCTAAAAAGAAGCCATCCCTAGATTCATGCATTGAGGCTTCAAAGAGAACTTTGGACCTCCAAAACTACCTTCACCAGCAGCCTGAAAGTGAAGACGATTCTACCATCGTGGCCCACAGGAAGTGGCTCCAGAAAGAGTTTGCAAAGGAGAGGGGCTGTTGACAAAAACTAGGTAGCTGAGAAGATGCTCCTTAATATGTCTTTGTGACGTCATCTGATTGTGCAAGACGGAATGCCAGTGCTTCAGTGCACTGAGCAACACCCATGGTTACAGGAAAGAGCAGGGGTGAGATATTATACATGGGCCGGATTTTTATACAAGCATATGTGATTTTGAATAGTATCATAGTGTTTGAAGTCTATATTTTATTAACTGATTTCCCATTGTAGAATTGCACTGAATCATTAATTAATTAATGACTGTTAAGGCCTTGTCGGTCGCAGCTGTATGCAGATTTCACTAGACTGGGGCCTAAGGCAGAGAGTGGCGACATTGGCAAGCTCCTTCTGTCTGGCCTCAAATGCTATGGGTGGGGCATTATGGAAAAATCTGCCCTTCAGACTGAAGGAGATGATTTCGAGAATGAACCTGTTGAAGGACCAAGTAGAGAGAGCAGGTAAAGAATCCCAGTTTACCATATTCAACATGTACCAACCAAATAACTGCCGCATATTGTGCTTCAGGTTCATGGTAGCTACAATAGTGTCGCTTTCTTACTATTTATTTAGTTATTTTTACAGTGGTTCGATCATATACTAAACTTGATGTAGCTATACAACATGGCTTCCAATATCAACGCCCCATTTTGTCTGTGTCATTGCTATCTCCTAGCGGCCCAAGCAGCTATAGTTATCACCGGTCTGCCTCTTCTTTTCAAAGAAAAATCCTTTATATTTGAAGGCACATTTGTGGTAATTGTCAGTTAATATTTCATCATGTTTTATTATCAAACTAAATTATACGCTCCGCGATTTTTTCCCTGCAACTTTCCTTTCTACTGATTTGTATCTATTAACAAGTCGTAATCAGATGAAGAATATGAAGCCTCACTAGGTGAAATGAAGATTTATGATGTCCGTGGGTATTTATTTGAGCCCACACGATTGCGAATAACAACCGAGTCAGATAATGACGTTGGAAGCTCAGAAACGGATTCCGATTTGGAGAATGAATGCAGCAAAGACGCGTTGACTTTCAGGCCAGTGGAAGTGTGGTGGGTAGAAATTTTTTGTCTCTATTAGTGTAAACGGATTAGCACCAGTAGAAATAACAATTCCGTGTAATGGGGTCTATCTCAGTATCTGGCTTACACACCTAAGTCAATAAATTCACCCAGCGCGTTCCCCGAGTGATAGTGACATGTATGATGACATACATAATTGACTTGGGCGCCTGTGAACTGGCCCCTTTCAGAATTTAGACGTCCTGTTAATATATCTCTCATCAGTGTATATTTAAAAGACTAAGTCTACTATTTTGCCCACAAATAAAGTCAGAATACTCAGAAGAATTTGTGAATCATAGACAAACATGGACCGCTGGGTTAGCTTTTGTTATATGAATGATCTAACTTGGAGTTCAAAATGGATAAAGCTTGATTTGGGCAACCTTTCAGGTGTAGCTGTAACAACTGCGATCAGATGACAACATTGTGGGAATGTGCTTATTGTCGAAATAACCCGCAGACTCTGGCAACAATGGAAGAGTGGCCATGTGTGACTGAGCATCCAGGGTTCAAGTCCAACTGAATATATCGAAGGCTCAGGTGTCGCTGATGCTTTGGCTGGTTCTGATGTAAGGCCTCCTTCCAAAAATAAGACCAAGCGGGCCCTTAGGAGAACCCGAAGTGCAAGGAAGGCAAAGGCACGTGGTGCAAAACAGCCGGCCGCGCAGGCAATTGCAGTGCCAGTGCTGACAATCACGTTGCCTGTCAAGCGGCAATCGGGGGTTGCAGGGTCATCCAAGCCGAGGGAGGCACAGAGCCCATGACCATCGGCAACGACCCCTACCCCCAATTAACAGCCAACTCACGACCCCTGGTGGTGCAGGGTGGGTCCCAGGGGGCTGTAGGCGAGATGCTCCGAGGGGACATGGACGGCCACAAGGGGAAGTCCACACCTAGATGTCCCATTCCTGGGTGTGGGAATTCGTCCGGGTCTCCGAAGACGCATGTCCCGGAGGTTTTCAATGAAGGCCTGGACCCCATGGATGTGACAAGGCAGCGATTGTATGTCCTCCATGTAATCGTCAACTACCTGCTGGGGCCGTCCCGAAAACTTGGTCCGTCTCGCAGAGGGTTAGGCGGTTTTGGATGCCAAAGCCTTAGGGAACCCACGGGATTGTATGAGGAGGCAATGCGGGAGTGCTGTCGGGTCCACGAGGATCCGGTTCCTTATAGCTTCTGTCTAAGGCCCCCAAATTTGCCCGCCATCCTCCTCCACTGACAACCTCTGATGACTCTGTTGTCTCAGCTCGAGCCCCGTGAGAGGGAGCTCGTCTGGGACTTTGGCCGCCGGCCTGCACCGTGTGGTAGGATCGAGGGGAGGGGTGGGGGGGGGGGGGGGGGCAGAAGTCTGCTAAACCGGAACCTCAGCTATCCGTGGCCTTCGATTCCCACTTCCACATTGACAGGGCCCTGGCTTCCCTGGGCCTACCACGGAATTCCGGGCCACGTAAGCTGTTCATGGCGGCCACACCCCAGTCTGTCTTCGCTGTCGTGGTTAGTGGGTGCTGTGGCCAACCATTGCGACCTTGCCACTTACCGCAGTGTCGATGAAATCATCGAGCTTGGGCATCAAAAAGAGAGGGTCGCGATTTGTCTCCACCCCCGGCACGCATCGAAGTGCACATCGGAGCAAATGCAGGTGATGTCCAGCTTTCTCAAACGGTCCATAGTTGTCGGCCTTTGGGAGGTTAGCATAGACTATTCATTCCCCCCTGCTAAATAGGGGACACAGCAACATGCCCTACACCACGTGTTATCGCTCCTGGAGCCCCGGCATGTGCTGGTTTTTGCACATCCGGGGAATGAAGGGAGATGACGACACATAGGCATATTGCTGTGCCCTGTATCAGCTGCTTGGTCAGGTGCCCTGAGAGCAGCGGATTCACCTCCACTGTTTCTCGGGATCTGGGGATAATCTAAAAGTTATTCGAGTTACGGAGAGTTATCCGGTTTTGAAGCAGCAAAATCGTTAACTTTTATGGTCTCGATATATTAAATGAACAAAATGTATCATTGCATCGTTTCTTGTCAGTGGTCATTTACATGAGACTACCAAACGGCTCAAAAACGACCCTGTCCAAACTAGATCGGCGCCGCGTTTATCCTTCTTACCCAAGGTCGAACAATCGTGGTATCGGTCTGAATGACAACATAAGTTTCATGAATATTTTGAGCGCCTATAAAACCTACATCAATACATGTCCGATGATAATACAAATTGGGTCACGTGTACTCTGTAATAGCTTAATTCGGATCCCCAAATTTCAAACAAAGTCTAGCACTGTGGTGCAGATTTGAGTTTAAATGGTCAAGTGTGCAATTTGATTGAATGACCTTATGTGTCCAGATTTCGTAGGTGAGACATAGTGTGAATACAATTTCTTCAATATTCATTTTGCAGGTCTGAAAGATAAGTCATCATGTTGTATGAGAAAAGAATGGTAACTTATTATTTCATCTATCAGTAACTGTGTTCCCCATTTCTTCTGTGTTATTGACTTAAGTCTACACTAGAAAATTTGACGTTTTCTGCAGTTGTGAGCATATTAAATGTGGTTAACATTATTATGATAGCAATGTATGAGTTAGGTCAACATTGTTAATTATTTCAGCTTCGTGCCTCGATACGGTCAACCACTCATGAGCAGGTTCTGTTTTATTATCAATACTGTATCATATATTGAACGAAACTACAAAGGTATAACAGTTGTCCAATATATATTCATATTAATGCCAAAACATCAAAGGCATGTACACCTAAAATACCATTTCGTCCAAACATGGCTCAGACCTTTTTGTGCACTCTTTATTAATTAATATGGCCCAATTCCTAGGATTGGACCCTATTAATAATAGGTAATCCATGAGTGATGCCGGACTAAAGGTATTGTTGGTCAGGGTCGTTTTCCAAATGCGTCTGCCATGCGGGAAGGTGGTCGGTGAGGGATGAGGTGGAGGGTGGGGGGACAGACTATAGGAGAGGACTGACTGACAAGATGAGGCCTGCAGACGGGGGCGAGTTTCGAGGTAGACTTCGACGAGGTGTATGTTGTCTTGAACCCATTTGCATTTTGTCTGTGACTGTTATTTGCTATACTCCTTGTCGCATATGAGGAGTGATTGCCAGGTATACTTGGTGGCCAGCTCGGTAATTTTCTCCATATAGTTTAGGTACAAGTTAACGTTTTGAAGGGACAGATCGCCTCCCGCCATGAGTTCTCGCATGATTGTTAAGCTGGCACGCATCCACTGCAGCGGCGTGTTAGATTTCAGGCGGGGTTTGCTGGCACCTGAGTGGAGGACGAGGCGCTCTTCACCGTCACTGAATATCACGCGCTCCGATGACGGGAGAGAGTAAATGTAGTCCGTAATGGCCCGGTGAAGAGTGAGCTTAGCAAAAGGATAGTCACCTGTTTCGGCTTGTTTGATGTTAGGTTGGAGGAGCTGCGCGTCACTTTCCACGTGGACACGAAGACCCCCCCC
The DNA here is from genome assembly GCA_034190875.2 of Urechis unicinctus. Lineage (NCBI taxonomy): Eukaryota > Metazoa > Annelida > Polychaeta > Xenopneusta > Urechidae > Urechis > Urechis unicinctus. The sequence goes on from CM067354.1 coordinate 12,659,435, forward strand.
CCGCCCCCCCCCCCCCCCCCGCAGCGCCGCGCTCGTCTGTGTAATACCTTACAAAAACCGTAAGTATGTCCTTGACTAAAATCGGACTTGACCCAAATCGGACATGTCTTAAATTGGACTTGACCAATGTTTGGACTTGACCTAACTTGGACTTGACCCAATTCGTGATGCAACAGCGATAAGTGTATGATATTGAAAATATGCAGAAACTTTCATAATGATTACCCGTATAATAATAATAACCCGTATACCCACCTTGTTTACTTTCTGTATGGTCATGTGACCAAAATAATCAAGTGCGACCGTAAAAGTCAAGTACCTTCTTGACAAACTACCAAATATACATTATTGAATAAACACTAGATATAAAAACCCATTCTTACAATCGAAGCTACCGAATTCACTCTTTGACCCTAGCCATGATAATCTGGCTTCGGACTTTGACCCCAGATGAACGACAGATTGGCGAAATAAAGAGCGAAAAATGAGCAGACAATTACAAAAGTCAAGTCACATAAAATTGCCAATCTGACAAATAGTGATTATTAAAATTAAATTTAACTTACGTGACTTAACGGAAAGCATAGAAATTCGTTGTTGAAAACGGATTTCCCCAACAAATACATTCTGACATGGACGGAAAAGAAGCTGTGTCGGTAAAATAATGTACTATCTCTAATACTGCGTGTTCTGTATTACCTAATCCGCGTTTTTCCCCTACCCAGACCGAATTGATATCCATGACCCAATTCCTTCGACGGAACGACCGCTATCAGCTGATCCACAGTAGAGGCGTTAGCAGCATTCGTTTTAATACTGTTGGATGGTTCTGTTAAGTTGGAAAAAAAATTGTTGTTTGACAGACTTGTTTGGCTATTATAGCTAAGACTGTTCGGGATATGTAAATGCAAAGAGAACTTGACTATGAAACATAAACCTAATAATTTCAACAATTAATTGTAGCCCTTCACTCCCTTTACTAGGCTTTCGCCATGAAGATAGATATGGTGTTATATGGACATTATGGTCACACATAACTATAATGTGTATGGTGCTGCGCTGTTTGGTAAGTTGTGATTGAAGAGACTAATGTTGCAGCACCATTGATGGTTTTAACTGCCCTGCATGATTTGCATGGTAGGTTTTATTAATTTATCAACACATATCAGTGGCTGCTTATCCACTGTCACTTGGTGTTTCATAAACTTAACTATTGCCAATTATCTTAATATGATAGACCTCAAAGGTCAAATGGTCCCCAGATTGCAATTATAAACTATACTTGGGGGTAGTCATATTTCTGATGTTGGATCTAAATTGTTCAGAGGTTGTCTGATGTTATGACCAAATATCAATTACAATTTGAATTCACAACATCACATACATATTGAGCTGTTGCCTATCCAAGCAATGGCCAATGTAATGGTCTACCAAAGAGGAAGTAAGTTGATGGTGCAAAAACAGACTTGAAAGTGTCAGATATCACCAGAGGGTCACTTAATACACATAACACCAGTCATTAAATAAACAGCCTCTGAATTGCATAGCTATTTAATTGCATAATAAATGAGCATCTGTGCTATAAACACCATGATTATGATTATTAAGTAATTTGACAGTAGATAATATTGAATGTTCTCAGCTGAACAGCTGATGTTGCCTCACATAAGTTTCCTGGCATTGAATTATGTGATCTAACCTTGGATGGTATCGTATAAGTGAGTGTGGAAACATATTACGAGGTGTTATATTGTGAAAATAAATAACCAGCATCTGTTTACTGGGTCTCTATTTTTCTAACTGTATTGCTCTCCAAGCTTCCATTCCTATTTAGTTATCTAATAAAGATACAGATTGAAATGCATTGTCCTTTATATAGAGCTCTGTTAAAGTTTGGGCCCATGTACTGTGAATATGGAAGAAATTCTATTTTGAAGCAACCGGATATGTATATTTCCACAAATCTACCCACATATGTTTCATTAATATAGGTACCTAGCTCAGATGTTAGCTTAGGAACCTTTCAAAGAACACTGCCTGAATTGACCATAACTAAAGTGGGCGTGTACTTGACCCAAATGGATTGCCTTGACACGGTCAGTTTGTTTGCTTGTATGATGAAGTATTTTTCAATTTTGTACCACAAGTTCAACCATACCGACATTTTTGTAACATGGTCATTTTTATCAAATCATCAATTAAATGGTTCTAAAAAATTCACACAATATGCAGGTCACATAATTATGACCAAATGTGTAGCAATGGCAGAAATATGCATTGTTTCTCATTGTTTACATCTGAATTAATGCATAGTCTGTTATGTGTCAATTATATTAATTTTGAAATGCATATTGTAAAATTTATGTGCTTTTGTTTATTAGATACTGAACCTGCAGCCCAAGCAAGTACCAGTTATGCCACAAGTCTGACTATAACAACAAGCCCTGTAGAGCCCAGACCTAACGATGCTAACAAAAACAACTTGATTTCTAGTGACTCGGGAGTCAGATCAGGATGTCTCGAGCAGAACATGCATCAAAGATACAAGTGAGTATTTTTCATTCCTCAGTGATCTGTTAACTAGTGACAAGGTATATACCAAAGAAAGGCTTCTTTGCATTATAAATGAATTCTAATTAATTGACCTTCATATAAAAGGCACTACCCACAATCCAAAAAAAAAGATACTCTTTACATAATACGTCATGTCAAGATGAACTCAAACGCTGTACATAAGTATGACACGCGCGCGAACGTATCACTCGGCTAGTCGAGAAACACCTCTCACGCTAAAACCAACGACGTGCGCTCTGATCTTTTCACACTCTTGACGTTTTCATACACCAAGATCCCGTAAAACTTTTCTATACAGCATTAGCTTGAACTTTGCACATATTCAACTTTTAATAATGATTTATCAACCGTATAATACGGTTTTAGTAATGTTATCAGGCTACACACAAAATTAACATCGAGGGAAATCTAGCCTCGGGACCAAAATATTCGTCGCGTTTAATGCATAATGTTTCAGGAGAGATAAACCACCCCTGAATAGAAATAACCAGCGACGTTGTGTTCTGTAGTAACAGCCTGAGAACGAATTGCTCTTTGGTGAGAAATGACCACACACCCCGCTGCACCTGCTCTTAGACAAAGAGAAACGCGGTACAGCTCGTCGTCAATTAGCACTACAAGACGTCTACGTAGACGTCTTACCGTTTCTCGAAACAACGCAACGCGAATATTTTTAGATCGATTCAGACAACTACCAACACCAAACATACACAAGTGATGGAGTTATAGAATGCAATGATGTTTTACGGACGACTTTATCCCTTTTCGGCGGGGGATTTCATCCATGGTAATTATTTATAGTTTGATCAATTTGGGAAGCGGTAAAAAGTCAGAAACACAGAAACATGTTTGTTTACAAGTTCAAGACCACATGCACTGCGCATGCACAGAAAGACGACGACTCATGCTAAGCCCGGGGGGGGCACTTAAGTGTAAAGATATAGTATACATGTGCCGCACGAAGGGGGTGGTTTTTTCGACATCTCGACTTTTACGACGGGTTAGACATTCGCATAATACCTTGTACGATGGAGTATACTTTTTCTCATTCTCAACGAGTACAACGGGTACGGGATTTCGAGGTCCCGCGGCACACCCCTATCCGAGTTAGGGTAAGTGCCCCCCACTTGGGATGCTAAGGCAATGCGGGAAATCGCGAGAATTAATAGTTTCCAAAATGGCAGACTTTGTATCGCGATTTGTTCGGAAACGAACTATCGATGGCATTTATTGAAGAATAGTGTCAAGTGGTGGTAAGTTTTTTGGAGCGAAAGGTCTATTTTTTGTAAAGGCTCTTGATATATGTTATTTTCTAGGTGCGAAATATAGTCCTTCAACCCAAACGAGAACACGCCAACTGTGTTTGACGAACTCTTCGTAACGGTATAAATTCATGTTACCGTTACACCGGAGCTAGTCGTCAATAGGAACAGGTTTTTGATCTGGTTTTTGATCTGAGTGATCATGTTGTTCATGTGGAACAAAGGTGAAGGGAGTTCAAAACGCACTTTTATTTTGTGTCCTCGGCCTGTGTTAGAAAAGAGAAACAAAGTCAGCTTTCTCTTCAAGCAAATTGTGGCCAAAGTACAACATGGAAATACCGATTTTATGAGCTTTACAAAGGTGCGCGTGTGTGCGAGGGGGAACAGAGAGAGGGAAAAGTGAGTAAAACCTGGGTGGTAGGGGTGTTTGATTGATTGAGGCTGGCGGCGTTGAGACTTCACGCGTTAACCTGGATTGATATGATATGTTCAATTAAGTCATCAAAGTAAGAATAATGAGCACGAGTGGTGTGGCTTCTAAATCATCGCGTCAGTACAAATAACACTTAAACGAATAGCAACCATGGCTAATCTGTAACCATGTGCACGTTTTAAATGAACTGATACAGCTGCAATTGGGAAGTCGCCATACCTGTCGACTGACTGATCTTGGAGCGGCCTTACTCAAATAAAGTAGTTGAACAGGTGTTTCAAGTCTTTTAGAGTTAAAGAGCTAGTAGAGCAGACAGACTTGTAATAATCTGTGTGCAAGTGTAAAACTACATCAACATCATACATCCAATCGCTGAATGTGTGTAACTGTAAACAATACTATAGATGACCCAAGCAGTAATCTTGTTGATTTTCACCAGAACAGCTTTCGTTGTCAGACGACACGCTGCGCGCTCTGGTTAGTCTTGCTAGGATCACTATGTTCTTATTTGTCTGTGTAACAAACAAACAGTATTCATCGTGAAAAGTTACCCGTCAGCAGGACGTGTGATTGGGCTAGATCTACCCGTCCGGCCATAAAATCACCCGTCAGTGACGGGCGGACTGGTGTTAATTTCCAGCCCTGGGTATGGTATATATACTTCAGAATATACTGTATTAATCAGGATAAATTTGACAGATAGATCATTCCAAGTATCTCTGTTATGGTAGATGTCATATATTATATACAATTGTTGCACAATTGAGAAGTAGGCTGAATTGTTATTGAAGCTTGTAGATTAGCCATGCACTGCCAAGTAACTTGCTTAATATGTGTACATGCTGATTGTTTCAGGGAAGAAAGAAGTTCTGAAGTCGCAGATGCCAATGGGACGTTCCTTACTTGGATAAATATGAATGGGCCTTGTACCACCTCTTAATTATGCTTGAAATGATATTAACTAAGCATAATTGTAATGAGCGGGTGCTGGTTCCAAATGGATGTGCCGCAAACTCTTAATGATGCTTGAAATGTCAATAAACATGCATAATTGTCATACAAGTGATCTTTTTAATCACTATATAGTTTAAAGACAATATTATACATGCCCAGTTAATGATGCAATAATATTTCATCATAGTTTTTGACAGTAAAAAACGATTTTTAAACTGTTTATATATATCAATATATATATAAATATATATGTATATGTATATGGGTGTATATATAAATATACATATATATAGATATATGTGTGTTCGTGTGTGTGTGCGTGAGGATGTGTGTGTGCGCACATGTGTGTGTGTGTGTGTGTGTGTGTGTGTGTGTGTGTGTGTGTGTGTGTGTGTGTGTGTGTGTGTGTGTGTGTGTGTGTGAGTGTATATATGTGTGTGTGCGGGTAAGTGTATCAGTGTTTGTGTTTCAGTGTGTGCATGATAAGACTATACCTGCTGTTTTAGTTTAGGGTTATGCAGAAAGGGATCACCATCAATACTGTATACATATACTATTTGACTACGCCAGTCACCACATGGAACTTGTGCGATCGTTTGTAGAAACAGCACTTAATGTTTTGCAGTTGTTAAGGGGGTAGTTGGTGACATTATTCTGTCAGAAGTCTATTAATCCACGTTGGAAAATAATCAACGCGCTTTAGAAAAAGTTAATGAACCGGGTAACAAGGATGTGATCAAGCTAGTGGGCGTCATCAATCCAGTGAAAACTGAAAGAAACCTAATGAAACAGTCAATCCTGAGTAAGTTGATAACTGACTCTGTATAGCCCCTCTGACGGGATTGGTAACGAACTGTCAGCACACAATCTGCACTGCATAATGGTATCACATTCCTCAATCAACTGAGTAGAATTGTGTCGTTTTTGCAACGAACATTGCACGAACAAATAATTTTCATTTTGTTATAATCACCGACCCTTGATGAGCATTTTCAGCAGACAAAACAGAATAAACGACCGGTATATCGAAATGAAATGCTTCCTTTTATCAAGAAAATCAAAGCCTAAAGAAACAACTGGGTACAAACTATCACCTTATGGTCATAGTTTTAGACAAAATAGTAGTTCATAACTTGATTTGCATATCAAAATGTTTGTTATTTACTTTCGGTATGTCACGTGTATTTATACTGATACAATCATTTTATATGAGATGAGGAGAAAGCGATGTAATCTAAATGAGCAAAGCAGCATATCACTTCAAACCTGATCGCACACAATTAACCGGCGTGTTGTGTATGTTCCAAACGTCTCATACCTCTATTTTCAACTAACGCGTTATTTCGATGGGTATTTCAAGTTATGTAAAACAACTTCCATTCGCTACCCTTTTTATGCAGCAAGGGTTTGTTGCTGAAAAAGCTAGCACACTTTGGCTTTAAGAGGTCAATAGTCAGCTGAGCCAAAAAAAGTAAACGGGACGAGTAATGGATGATACATTACATCAAATAGCGCTAGGGTGAACACAAATGTCTCCCTATGGTGTTAAATTATCCATTTCTGCCCCAATTACCGACACATTAAACACATATGGGTCACAAAAGCGAACAAAAAGCTGCTTTTAAATTGAGCGTTAAGCAGTTGCAAAGTTATTGCTGAGCAAATCGTGTCAGGCGGCAGAGTTGAGGTCATTACCTGACATTGGAAAATAGTTTTTCGTTTTGTCCATGTTAGAAGTTCTTTTTGCAACGACTTACCTGTGAACATGGGAAATGAATAATATTGATCCGTTGAAAAGAATGTGTTTATGAGTGGGCATATCTGCCTATCATATTCTGTGCGCTAGTTAATGGTAGACTTACAAGGCATCATGCGCTACGACAGACTTACCCGCTATTCATCACGAAATACTAACAACTTGAAAATTATCACCACGGACGGAAAGCTAAATTGCCGAAAAGATTATAATGAGCGTCAGCAACAATATTCGCAAAATATGATGTCCCGAGTGACAGACATATGTTGTGTGTGATCGAGGTAAGAGTGAGGCTGGAGGAGGCATTTTATTTCATAACTTGTTCAATATATACATAGCAGCTCGGTGCTCTGACGCTCGGCATCGAAAATGAGAATAATGTTCATGTAAAACGTTAGTTTTTCACTTATTGTCAAGTATTTACATGCCTTATAATGGTTTATATTTTCTTTTTTCATTAGTATCATTTCGGCAAATCCATTAGACGAAATATTACGTGCAAACCAGCACCACTGAAAAGGAATGAACGAAAACAATAGCTAAAAGCGACCCCTAATTGAGGAACTGCTTTTCTACTTCAGTGAATGTAATGATGTTGAGACTTTTATGTAATCATTCCTATTAATTTTTTCCATAAATGATTCAACATTTGACAATCCGCATCGCGTGTCGTACACCTCCATTATTCTGTTTACAAAATTGTCTGCATTCACATACAACAAGAAAGACATTACTCAAAGCATCGATGCTGCATTTTTCAGTCAGAAGGCAAACATCAGTTGTTAATTGGGGTTCTAACCCCATATCAGGAATCAACATGTTTTTACAGTACTTCATTTGACGCAGCAACCAAATAAGGTCGGGGTATTTTGTGCGGCCATTTTAATGAGCTGAAAAAATACTGATCTATTTTCAACATTATTATTAGGCTGGAATACACATTATGTACAGTAAAATAACAACGTGTTGGGCCGACGCTTGCAAGAGATTCAAACAGAAACATCGCTGTCTCCGCCCCGCAGCCACAACTCGATTGCTATATTCATGAACATTATAATGAAGGACGGTCACAGTTAAAGGTGCATTTTTTCAAAAAAAATGGCATGCGGTTTTTTTGCTCCATTTAATAGAACAACTCTTTTAGAACCCAAATAAACCATTTTGCGGACTAGTTCCACACTATATCGTCGATTACACTGTATCGAAATCTGTCGGTCACACCCATGTTTACAAACATGAGCACATGTCGATGGAAAAATGGAGCATGCGTATTGAAGGGTCATTTGTTTACAACACATAGTCGTGACGTCACGCGCAGCGCAGATTCGACAGAAGGTGGAAACGCATGCAGCCGAAATGGTGTGTGTTTTGATTCCTACATTTCTTGTATGACTCTTCTTTGATTGGAGTTTTCGAATGTTATATAAAAACAAGAACCCGCCTCAATAAAGTGAACACTATCGGTACAATAGATTACCGTAAATTTAACAATAGATAGCGTTACATCTGCGAACAAACCCTGAGGTAGCCCTTAGACTTAGTATATTAATACTACCGTTCGACCGGTGCCCTGAGGCTGCGCATGTTCAAACGTGATAAAAACGATATCCTTGACTAGTCTGTCACGTTTTGGAGTGTAAAGCCATGACACTTGTTCGAAGTTTGATTATTTCATATGCAATTATCGGTGCTTTTTCATAGCAAACTATTGGAATATTCCTGAATGAACTCATAAATTGTATTATAAATCAAGGGACTGGGGTCTCCCTCAAGACGTCTACGTTATCTGGTTATAGTGAACTGAAACAGTGATTTGAATTGGCTGGCCGGTCGCTATCTTCGATGCCAGCCAGCGCAAATCCCTGTGTACTGAAACGTCCGCGCTAGGTGTTTGGGGTGGTATGTATCATCGTTTGGGTTTGGCTGACTTTTGCAGGCTTTTGGCTCAAACACTGTAACATTATTGTTTTAATTTTGCTTGTCATGTTCATTCATTAATTAAATTGAACCAACCCACTTTCAAATTTAAAGAAAATCAAAACGCCAAGGGGATCACGTACAAGAAGAGGCAGTGGAAGGGGTCATGGTACAGATTCTGACAACGTGTGTGGAACTGAGGTTGGTTCCTTTTTTATTTGATTCTTATCAAGGGTATTTTATTGAACTCAATACAACCCTTATGACTGGGAAGGATGTGTTTAATGGTTTGAAATTGTTCACCATGACACAGGTGTCCAAGTTGATGGAGGTTGCAGACAAGCCTGAAGAGGTGGCAGAGGAGTCCCACCTTCTTCAAACAAGGTACTTTTGGGCTTGCCTTACCTAATTGAATCACTTTGTCAGTAAATAGGTCCAATGTTGGACTTATCGAACCATAAATTTCCATTGATTCTCATTTGTTTGTAGACCTCGACAGGCCGAAAGCGAGTCAATCTTGTTCGAAGAGGCTACCTTTCCAACTCACCAAAAACTAACCAGACCCTACAGCAGAGTCGAGTGGCTGCTAAATCTTTAGAGCTGTCACGGAAGGAGAAATTAAAGGTATTGTACAACTCAGCAGTTAGCACTTTTCAGCTGCTCCAAAAACCTTCATGCAATTTTGGTCACAGAGAGAGCTTTGCATTGGAGATATTCAATCCATCAAAATGAAGAATTTTGATTACTCATATTTTCAGAATTTAGTGCGGTGGCTGGATTTGGATGGGGTGCGGCAGTTGCTGGTTAGAAAGACAATCACCCGACAACCCACACCGCCGAAAGAAGGATTCCACCTTCCATCAACTACCACTTCACCAGACTGTTGCATCTGCCTTCAATGCAGGGAAATGCCTCCCCCTGTAGAGCGGCAATGTTGCACTAACAGCCCAGACTTTTGCACATATGCACTACCTCAGATGGAAGGAGTTGTGCTTGACCCGATGGTCATTGAGGTTATTAACAGGTACCGGGTGGACTTGCTATGGGATGCGGATGTCGAGGACATAAAAAAAGATGCTTAGACACGGCGCCTATCAGCAATTGGTTCTGTGGATTCATGGATTTTTGGAGGAGTGCAACAGGAGGGTAACTCTCTCCGGTTGTGTAAGGTAGATCAGAGACCTCTTCCTTAACAGGTATTGACAGTATACAGGCTTAATACAAAATAGGTTTTGGTAATATACTAAGCTTGTAATTTTTAATTTTAATCGGGAAATATCACATTGTTCTGATTAGTATTTTTGTGTGGATTATAAATTGCCTAGTCTCACAAAACATGTGGTATTATTTATTCTGAACATTTTATCTTCAACAATCTAATAACTTATTGTCTATTTGTAGTAAGGAATGATCATTCACATATTAGTAAATTTTTCCTCTCTCAAACACAGAAGAAAAGAATAATGTACACATTATTTTGTCAATTAGTCATGACACTTATCTTCAGATTTGACTTTTTATGGTTATATATCTAGCCCTGATAAAAAAAGAAGTGACATTAAAATAAGTTCATGTATTATTTATTTGCCAATTACATGAGTTCTTCTATTACAGTTTGGATTTACAGACGAAAGAATGTGACTAATAAAAGATTTGCACATTTCATCAAAAACCAATTTCCAAATCATATTTGTAATCAAAACGAGACTCCTTCAACTGTTTCTTGGGTAGATGGCCTGGCAGAAAAGCTGGTAAATTGGTCAGTGAAGATATTGTTTGTTTTGATTTGCTGTTGTGTCTGATACGGATAATTCTATTTATAGTTTGTACATAACCATGCTATCCAACAGAAGGCTATGGTCTATATCATGTCGAGCAAAACGTATTTCTTTGCAGCCATATGTCAATATTTGTCTGCAGGCTGTTAAGCAAATTCTTATCAAAAAAGTTCGGTGATAATCTATGAAGCCAAAGCACGCGACACCTTAGACACTAGGCTAAGCAAATTATTTTCCTGCCGTCTGACGCTAGAATTTATTGTTAAATGTATGCATTCATCTTGTTCGCGGGCGGGACGGCAATACATCGACTGACAATGTAAGTGTCTACATATTCCACCGATGAGGAAATAAAGAGACAATGGACAGCTTTTGTCGAGCGAACAAGGCTAAACTGGACACCAACAATACCTAGTGTTGGTAGTTGCCCAATGGAAGTATATTGTGCACCATATTATGAGTACCATGTTCAGTGATTGCCAACAATCTCAGCTACAAGGGCATAAAGCTAGACAACAATGGATTTTCTCAAGTAAGCTGCTATTATTGAATACACAATGAATTCTTAGTTGATATGGAATGGACTATAATGTATATTATCATCATAAAAATAAACATATCATTCTTCTGTTTAGACACGACTGCTTCTGCTAAATAAGAGCCAACTACGTGGGACAGCACAAACTTCAGCTATAGAAGCATTCCGCAACTTGATCATTCAGTTTGCACAAAATATGATTGTGTTTTGTTAACCTGCTGTGCTTGAAAAGTACTTTGAATATTTATACCAAAATAAAGATAACGAATAGAATTATTATTCGAACAGATTGCATTGGGCTGCCCTTCACCGTACCCGGGATGAGGCAATAACTAGGTATCGCGATTTGCGGTACAAGATTGCATTCCCAAAATTCAAGCACGGGGGGCATGAGGTTTGAAAGATCCATCAATATCCAAGCTTTCTTAAGAATGTCTTAACAGTATCGGGCAGCTCAGTACAGTTTACTTATATCTACATATCATACTAGATCTAAAAGTAAGGGTGCATACCAAAACTAAGATGCATGCGATTACCTCAGCACAACAGTTATTTGTCATTCTAATTTCTTTTCTAATTACATCAGAGAAGGATGTAAACCAGAATACCTTTGATGCGTCTGAAACTGCCAAACAAATGAACTGATTGATGTGTGCTATAAAAACCAGCTGATCACACTCTGCCTTTGAGGCGGTTTTTACCTGCTCCGCTTGCTGGTTGCTGGTGGTTGTGTCAGACCAAACATAAATGACGCAATTAAACAACAAACCAATATATTTCGCTTATAATCTACACTAGCTGTTATGTATTTATAATTTTGTCCATGATATATGGCATTACCACTTTGTTCATCGTGATTTGCATTGGCCCAGCCGCAGCCATCTACTTCACATACAGAAACCCAAGAGGAACAATGATTTCGCCACCGGATCACCAAAAATATTGCCTTAACCATCTTAAGCCCCGTTTCCGAACTTGTCGCGTCCAATATCCATGAAAAATATAGCATTATATCTATCGAAATCATCCGCCCCGACATTTGGCACCAAACTGCTAACGCTATTTTTCCAAAGAGCAACCTGTTCTTCTCAAATTATCGGTAAATGACTAACCTGAGTTTATGCAGTGTCGATGCAGAGCGTAATGACTTAATGATAGCATGCGAATGCTGTTAACTATGTAAACATTATCGACCATTTGAAGTTCCAATGACGTATTGTATGTTGTTAAATTTAGAATAATCACGATGACATTTATGGAGATTTAATGGTCGTAATCTCGAAGTCTCAGGTTGAAGGCAATGCTAATTATGCTTTTGGCACTTGTCATTAAAAGTAAAAACAAACTGCCAATTAATGTGTTTAACTCACAATTATCGGCTATGTCAGTATCAACAATTTGCTATGTACCTCAGAGGTAATTTTCTTCGATTAATTTTCCGCTTCCGATTTTAATTAAATGTCAGTTTGAAATCAACGAACCGAAAACAGACTGCGTTTTTTAAATGTTTAATGATCATTTAAGTTCACTTACGCCTTGTGTCCCATTTCCCACACGCTTTATCAATTATGATATGAATAAGTACGGGTTACAAGTCGGCAACTCTAGAAGTGTAATGCTGAAGCACCACGGAGCATCGACATATTGTAATGCATACCATTAAAGGGGCTTATAAAAATTTCCACCACAGGATATGTAATCCGTTGTTTATTATGTCATAAATTTGTAACCATATGTTAAGCAGCTCTATTGCAAGCAGAATACTTTGATTCCTTTCATTAATGTCATCATGTTCTCTACAATCTGTGGGGTTACTTGGTGAATAGTTCATTGAGAGCCTAGTATCAATGCCATCATTTTCCTAGAATATCTGTTTGGTAGCCCGGTGAATCTAACAATCTGACAGTACTTGTCAAATAATGTGCCCCAAAACTCTATGTCCAGTTCTTCTATCATAATGAAACCTCATCAATGTTCATTCTATCATGTTAAAATCGATTTGACTGCAGTTTTCAGCTAGTTTACTATTTTGCGCAATTGTATACTTGGAATGTAATGACAGTTCCATTGCACACATTGCATTTACGCACGCACGCAAACACACACATGCAAACACACATACGCACGCATATGCATTTACATATACCTATTTGTATACATATGTATGTATATATAAATATATATATATAATATATATATATATATACATATATATATATATATATATATATATATATATATATATATATATATATATATATATATATATATATATATATATATATATATATATATATATATATATATATATATATATATGCGTGTGTGTGTATATATTAACATATATGTATATATGAGTAAATATATAGGAATGACAAGGCGTACACATGCTAGTGAGTTGAAAACTTACGCACTTTTGGTGATTAATTGCTTCTAGACGCGATAATCCCAACTCTTTGTAGACATTGATAAAAGTGATTTAACTCCGCGGATTCACTTGGAGCACCAGCGTCGGCTCTCCAATCTGAATGCAGTATTGAAGTACTAGTTGTTGTTTTGGAAGATTTTCTACTTGTTCTTTGCCGAAAACCATTGCGTTGTTCTAACATTGTTCAGAAACTTGTCGAAAACCAGCACAATATAACCATAAAAGCTAGTAATGGCTGTTAAGCAACATAGCTAACAGATTGCGCAATAATAATATTTGATTATTTCGTAAACTATCCTGTACGAGTTGTCCATGTGTTATTATGATAAGGCATACGGTGGACGGAGATACTCATTGCCCCCACGGGAATATTAGACCAACGAGTTATCGCAGCAATTTGGATGCGTTTCGTTATGATTTATATGTGATTACTGTCACTAATAATAAATCTCTGTTAGGGTAATGTGCATCTGCGATGAAAGCTTCTTGCCATATATTATTACTTTTTCAAGGCACTTCCTAATTCAGACCAATAGCATTCTTCTGCATTGTGGCTGCTACATCATTATGACATTTTTGGGCCGTTGGTTAATGCATCCACAAAGGCGTTTTGTGCAATACTGGAATGATCCTATTCCTGAAACAATAATTCGGCCCGGACTAGCAATTTCCCTAGCTTTATTCTCATTTTTCATAATTTTTCTCATTACTGCTGAAAGGGTGCGGGATATTGATGATAATGGCATGGGATACTGGGTAATTCTTAATCAGAGCAAAAAAAAGTTACTATGAAAACAGACAAATCATACAATGAGTTAAGCAAAACAGATGGATGTGGTTGCAATGTTACCTTTGTGTTGACTGATAGTCATGTTGGCATTGTAATATCCGTGTTACTAACATATATATATTTTAATCAGTATTCAAGACCAAGACATGGTTAATTGCGTGTAAGACTCTCCATTGAAACTGTAAATATATAATATCTCACGTGGAAGAGGATCAGAGTATGATATTTCAGCAAATATTGATTGTTTAATTGCTTTTATGAAGACAAGCAAATAATGGCGTTAATTACACGTGATCAGTGGTCAGCTTCTTTCTATGCTGATTGACGGTCAAGCTATTCAAAAATGACTTTACGGGTGCAATCACTATGGCATTGGAATGGTACATTTAAGATTCAGCAGCGACTTAGAAGTCTAATACGGCCACTGCGTGTCCAAATGCTACAGGTACACAGTGGATCAAGGCCCTGCAAGAGATGTCCCTAACAATACGGTGCCTGTAAAAACATTTGTGTTGCAAAATAAGTAGCACAAGGGGCATTATCTATCAAATATGGCATGGGGGGGAAAACACCTGATATATTACGGAGAGTAGTGTCTATATCTTGGCAGTTACGCTATTGGCCGATTAGCTTCGTCAAACTGTTTACATGCGTTGATATATTTCGTCATGCTTTTCTGTCATTGACAATAAAAATCACAAAATATGTACCCATTGCACTGTATAATATATCCTGATAATTTCGCGATCGTGACAAGATTTCGTCATGTATAATGACTGGTCTCTGATTTACAATACTTTATCCGACAAGCGATTTTCAACAACAGCACACAATGCAAAAATATAATAAACAAATAAAAGTATATTTATCGGCTTTACCAAAATCACCAAATCATGGAGGCTTGCAACCCTGCACTTGCCCGGCCGTTTGTTTTGGACGTTACATCTAACAAAACATTACGTTTATCGATTCCGAAGGCTCTAGTCCATCTGTATCAGTATTCATAACAAGGAGAAATGTTTTTCTACAATCTATTCATTTTGTCCGGAATATACATACTACAATCAGTAATAATCAGCTCTATTATCACTCCATCATCTCCGACATTGCGAATCAATCTCTGAACAAAAATGTACTGACTCTCTCCAGCCGTTTTGGGGAGCTACTGTACGGCGACGCACGCATGAGGCAAACGAAACTGCGGGAGTTGACTATCTATACTTATATACTATCTCAGAGCTCTTTATATTTACGTTCTTTGACAACCTCAATTAAGAATGCAATTGCATTTGCACAAAACTGCACATGGAGACTTGCTTTTCGACCTTCCTTTCATTGACATGGACCGATGACACCATTTGTGTTCTGTGCTCTGCATAATGCTTCTAATTAGCCCCCGATACACTGTAACACGATGAGCTTGTTGACAGATGAGTTATGTAATCATACAAAGCCTTCCTATTTGCTACTCGGAAAGATTGTAGAATGTGATCGGGCTTCGACCGGATGATAGTCCTGCCAATTTCCTTTCGATGGGTATTCAAATGGAGACGTGCTGCTTTTGAACCCCATGAAGCTACGTAATTGGCCCACTTGATGAGCAAGATCACATCTTTTATAAAAGCCGCCGTGGCACCCACTTGGACGGAAACTGGATCAAACCTAAACCAGCGGGACTCATGAAGCAGCCTCAAAGCAGGCCAATCACTAGGTCGTAGGCTAATACGTGGTCGGCTGTGTTGGGTAATAGTGGAAATGATGTATGTGGGTATCCCGTGGCCTCTATGGCCTGCTGGAGCTGGTATGCAGTTGTCATACTCGAGGGCTTTTAAACTATTCAGCACATGCTATGTGGGATGTACTCAGTTATGTCACCCGAATAGTTAACTATATTTTCTCGCCAAGCAACGCTAAACTAGTTAACGGAGCTGATCTTCCATGACCCGTTACAATTAAATGTAATTACTTAGGTTGATCTTTAACCCTCATTTTATTACTCGTAATCGTAGATATGCAGATTCGTTGTCGACAGATTATCCGATTCGCTATCTTGTACCATTACCGTTACTACGTATTTGCGAGTTTCTTCAGAACAGGCTGATGCATCATGGGGTCCATTCACCGCTTCTTAGGGAGTTGTACTCGTTCTTAACACGCGAACTTGCATCACTATTGGCTTAGCACTACCACTTGCAATGGCCATGCTCAAATGGGTTTTGTTTCTTGTGTTCATAAACTGTGGTCACAACTGTTTGTAAAGAGGTTACATAAAAAGCGCTTAGCAACCCCATCAACTATTATATGTCCCCATTAAGCTAAAAAAAATCACCGTTGCATCAGAACAAAATTTCCACCTATAGTCATTCGGAAAAAAACTACTGAATTTTAATCGACTTGCCCGATTTCTACAATGTCTTATTATAAACCATGGTACATAACGAATGATATAATTCGTAATCACTGCTAGATTTCCCTGGGTGGACACAACGCTATATTGAATCAGCAAAACCCCAACCCTCTCCTACACTCCGCTTATAAATAATTATCAACAATGTCAGTATAATCATCACTGTCACTTTAGTAACACTATACGTCCACTATATAAGCAATTTATTCAATGACAAAGACCGTTAGCGACGATGATACCAGTTTTTTTACGCTACATTAGGTATAAGCAATATAAGCAATGCATATGACAAATAGCTACCCAATAAGCTATCGTTAAAATTTATTTGGACCCGTATTTTGCGAACACATATTAATGGGATCAGAAGCTAGTTAATTTTGCTGAATCCCCAATTGTACAAACAGCTTTACAAATCAGGCACCATTTGTGCATATGGTGGTACAGGATCAACGTCATTTTTACACGATGTGCAATTTTGACGATGTTTACGCTCATAATTGCCAACGAATTTGCTTGATCACGCTTCATCTATACATATATACCCGAAGCTGTTGAGCCATGCAATTTGCAGCATTTTGATTACTTATCAAGAGGCAAATAGACTAGATAATAAAGAGACAGTGGAACCACAATTGGTCAATAAACAATCTTTCATAAGGTTAAGCAATCAACCATATGGCATTTTGACCAGAATCAGTTATCGCTGATTTCGTTATTCTAGAGTTTCATTGCATTAGTTAATCCAATTAAATCATGTCTATACGGATCATTGTGAGATACAATGTATAAAATTATTTCATGCGCAAACATCGGTGCTAACGATATTACAGTGTCAGTATTTGTCATCAGTTTGGTCTTGGATCATGCACACAGGACAGGTGGCTGCCAAGTACAGGATAGTTGATTGCCATTGATGGCAAAGGTAATGTAGCATCAATGTTTACCTACAACAGTAGAAATATAATTTTCTTATCAATTGTTTATAATTGTCGTTAAATGTAACACCGGGTATTCATTGAATCAATTGTTCGCTCTTTGGTGACGAGGTCTGTTAATAAACGCCACTTGATTGAGCTGAAACTTTCTTTATAGTGTCTTTTAGGAGAAGAGGCTCAATCACGAAGTTAACGTGATTGAGCTGACACATTTTAAAAATGCCAGGAATGCCGATTCACTAATCACGTTCACACCATATACATCCTGCGTAAGTTCCCCGCGATAACTAGAACTATAATCAATAAAAGGGTTTGCTTAAAGATTGATAGATAGATAGTCAGATCTGCTTTTACTTGTACTCCTGTAACATGATATTCTGATTTTATCTGACATTTTGAATTCCGAATGTTTTGTTTTACTGAGCCTTGGTAAGACGATCTATCCACGTCAGCCAAAGTGCACTTAATACACTTTGGGCTAGTAGAGATTCAGCAGACAATATATTTTTCCATCCGCAAAGAGTCTCGTGAACGCGTAGTGTCAATGCAATGTAAACGCACTACATCAAGGTGAGATATTGAAATGTAATGGGGACACTGCTCATTGTAAGATATGATAATTAATATAAAGATATATATATATATATATATATATGAATGCAGGGACAACACGGGAGACAATTGTGATAGTAACGTTATAATTATCCAAACGCACAGCAGTTAAACTTGTTGTTTGTGACGATGACATGGCACTTAACCCACCCTACCTTCATGCTTCTTAAACATTGTTACAGTTAGACAGGTCGGAGCAGAACATGCCACTAGCTGTTTGGTAGTAAGGGATGGTCAAATATGTAATTCAATTGATAAATATTGAGATATGTATTGCTAAAGTGTTTTAAACTATGACTATTGCGTATTGTCTGCATACTTGATGGAGCAGGCACATTATTTCAATAGAGCAGGCATTTTTACAATGTTCCGCTACAGATAATGAACGTAGCCTGGGTGCAATTAAAAGTGCTCTATCCACTTACACAGGCTTTTCAATTCAATTGATATAAGGTTGATTCAATTGTCATATTGCGCCAAATATCACGTCGTAAAGGTAAGATAACTCATGGGCTATAGCCGGTCTAATTGAGGCCATATCAACATCATCTTTGGTTTCATGCTCATATAAACGGGCTTCACATCGTATGCGTCAGCTCGGCTCTCTCTTAAAACTAAATTACTCAGGAGAACCAATTAGATCAGATCTTCTTGTAGACACTGCCAATCAGGGAAAGCAATGTCTAATATGTATCCAAGTCGATTACTTTCAAGGCACATTTCAAGAAACAAATTATGTTTAAGTAGAATGATGAACTCACGACACTCTCGTGAGCAGAGCAGAACACCTCTTCAGTGATACACAGTGATAAGCAAATTATGGTCCCTGACGTTAACTTCAAAAGATAATCTAGCCCCTAACGTGAGAAAGAACGTTTGGTAAACTCATGTCTCATATTCACCGGAGATGACTGGAATACTCAGACGTTGCATCCGCGTGTTAAGATTGAAGGCATAGGAGCAGACTGTTTGCTGGAAAATTAACATGTCTGCAAAAACCGAATTTGATATTTATCAGGACATTGTTGATTGGTAAGACACAAATAATTTCATTATGCATGACGAGTATTTATTGTTAACATATGAATCGGCGTGTTTACTTACTGAATGACCAATGCACCGAGTATGTGTCAATGGGGAAAACAGCTTCCTGGCTCTTATTCCAATTAATAACTGTCAACAAATCAAGCAACTCATCAACAAAGCAATAGAAAAGTACTATATCTAGTTGATGATGTTGTTAAATAAAAACAATTAGTCCGGATAATATTAAAACAGGCAGCCTCCTCTTCTCTTATCTTGTCTTATACTCCGTGGGTCCATCGGTCCGTTGCACTACGAATGTTGTTAACGATTAAAAGCTTTTTTATGCTTTCTGCCCTTCTGCCTAAAGCCGGAAATGTACCCGAGAGCGCAACCGTGAACCTTCCACTATGGAATGCAAGTGATCCACCATAGGGCTATTGTCTATGGAGTGCGGATGCTAGGAACATTGAATGGCTGAACCTGTCTATTTGTTTCTGAGAATGATAATAGCACTGGCAAATATTGAAAACCTGCTAACGCCGTCGCATTTTCTCCTACGTGTCAGTTTTGGTTGGCAGTTATTCACGCGAAGAAATGTCTTAAAAGGCTTATGTCTTTTTTTGCTGGCTTAATGTTAGGCCATTACTTGTCGAAATAAAATCACCAAGGACGCATAAAGCATTAATAACGTTGCAAGTATATCACCTTATTCCGACGTGTGGATAACTATGTACCACTACCACACATAAATCTATCAGTTGTATCTGATCTGCCATTCGTCTGGGTGACTTAGTGATGTTCCGCATGCATGGAATACATATGTACATCCCGCACTAGCTGGTTGTATTTTACACAAATAGCAATATATTACCGCACCAATTCGTGCCAATGGACCATGTTGGCTGTAGAAATGCCGTCACAGCTCATGGAACAGATATAATTAACTGTAGCAAAGCATGGGACGATTTGTGGAATTTGTAATGTAATCATGTTTGTTGAGGCAGGCACGACGGTGGTGCCGAAAATGAATACCTGGATGTTAAATATGATAAATAGAGAATTGACGAGGGTGAATATGATGGTGAATATGATGATGATGATGATGATGATGATGATGATAATATTCGACATTACCTAATTTATACTATAATAGAGATGATAATTACTTTATTTTATACGCAAACCATATCACACAATACAATATAAATTTACAGAAGCTCATATACGCTATAGCAAAGGGCTGCAACTATACACACAAAACCTACTGAACTGAAAACTGAGAAATTCGTAGACGTGAAGGTTTCAACAATGCATTTCAAATGTGAGTAAATGCATAACATATATTACGTAATTACTTACAAAAAGACGACAAATGCTACCTTTAAAGTTCAACCGAATCATAATGATTTAAGGTGAAAAGATGACACAAGAAATAATCGCTTTTTTAAGCAGCCTCAAACATGGAAGGATATTATGCGATATGCGTTTGTGTAAGTTGTCGATTACTCGGCAGATTTGTTGGTCATATATCACACAAATCCAACAATTATGTGGATTTCAGTGGCTATGTTCATTCAGTTGTCATATAATTGACATATTTCTTTCGATTATCACTTAGCTGGAGGCAAATTAAATGAGGATCCAAGGCAAGCATGGTATTGAGCCATGATTCCTTATTGAAGGATTAAGTTTGAATTAGGAACTTACAGTGGTAGTCGATATATGATGTACGGAGCGTTGGTCATATCGAGTTGCCCATCTGCGTGCAGCAAAGTAGGTTCATTTCGTACAATAGATATCCGAAACGACCCCTCTACACTATATAGAGGTGTGTCAAAGACGACCTTACACAGGTAACTGCGCCGGCACTGCAATAAACACCAGTAAATAATTTAGGTATCTTGCCGACGCTAATTTCAAGTGAATGTTTCCGTTGTAGATAGAATTATGGAGTCTTACATGTGTGAAATTTTGAACAAGTACGAAGTAAATAACATCTAAGGCGTTTGATGCAAATTCGCATAATCATACACGATACTCTATAACAAGGTGCTAGTAATGACATTAAGGCGTACCTTGATAGCTTATTAACCATACACGATACTCTATGCTGATATATATATACGGCATCATATAGTAATAGAGATATATATAGGTGTTTATATAATACATATGAGATTAATTAGTAGATGAGAGCGCTATAAGGATATATATATATATATATATATATAGAGAGATGATATAGATATATATATATATATATATATATATATATATATATATATATATATATATGTATATATATATATAATATATATATATATATCATATAATATATATATATGAATGCTTATATATATACTAAATATATGTATATCGCAAATTTTAGTAACAGAAATATATCTGTCGCCTTATACGTATATATTATATATGCTATATATATATCGGATATATATATATACTCCGTTCGGCTATTTCACCTAAATTGTTTTCATATTTCGTTATATATGTCTCCCAATATATACCAGATATGTATGGTTGTCTAATGAATAAATTATATATATATATATATAATATATATATATATATATATATATATATATATATATATATATAGATATATATATATGATATATATTATATTATATAATATATATATATATATATACATATATATAAATATATTTATATATGTATTTATATGTAAAATCATATATAGATGATGCCCCAAAAGTGCCAATATTAGAGTCGTAAAACTATAATCCTGCTGAGTAAAGCTTTTTTAACGGTACCCAGGAGGCATATAGATGAAAGCAATGTCACCTTAAGACATATTACGTACGCAGTCTCTAAGATCATATGGCTCATAATTCATGTTCAAAAAGAGTAGCTGGCGTCACAGAGGGCGCACACAATCACGTCGGTTGAATGGCTAAGAGATGGCATTTAAGAACTGAGTATGCTGTAGGGAATAAACAAAACATGACGTATTAAAATCACTTTTTATTGTGCTATGAATGTGGAAGGCATTTATACATTTCGGTGCATACATGTATCGAATTGGTGGATATCGCTCATATCTGTATGCATCATTTTGACAATGAAGTCTAGTCGAATGTTAACACTGTCATATAGGCCTACTGTCGTGCGATGGGTATCACCTACTACTTTTAGCATACGTGACAGTAGCTTCTGTGGAAGACACTATGTATTGTTCTGTCGTTTGGTCGTCATACCAATTTCGCCTTATGTCTTTATGAAGATGAATGTCTTCGTGCACAAAGATGTGTTCCATTTGTCATTGATTATATCAAAACTGTGAGTACTTAATTATTTGTCTAAACGCATTTATCTCACTTTGATGAAATTAGAACGCTAAGGAATGCTACCCTGGCGCTATTGTAACCAATTTACAAGCATATGCTTTGCTCCAGAATGTAATGCCTTGAGGTCTTTTTTTCAGCCCAGCGCCGAGCCGGTTAGCCCGAAATGTTCACACTATTCATAAGTTACCATCCCTGATGCTACCACAGATGCTTGAATGCTGTTTGAGCATTACTGTTCTTTGATGTTATTAAAGAAATTGACGCATTCGCAGCTAGTGTGATTCTCTTGGGTAGAAAAAGATGGAAGTGTATTTTTTTTGGGTTGAGATATCGTTCCCGGAGAAATTGTTAAGACTTCCACCCTGCCATATCCAGGTTCTTTTGAACACTCATATCTGTGGTTGATCATTAGTGCGAGCATGAATCTGCGATACTGCGTCACATGCGTCTTGTTTCCGCCGTGGCAAAGCTTTGTTGAATACGTGATGCAGTAGGAACATTGCCGAGTGGCGGTAATCTCTAGCCGCATAAACATCCGCATAAACATCCGCAACAACGGATGAAAATGGGGGTATAAATATTTAGGATCGAAAATTGTATTGGCAATCAATAACGATGACATGTATCATATTATGTACACAGATCATTGCATATTGCGCAATGGTTCCCCGTTTTGTTCATATACAGCAATTCAATTGTTTATTGTATATGGAGATCCTAATTAGAGATTCTAAGTGAGCGCATTAGAAAACCAAGCAGCTTATCAACGGTTATTCAAGTGTGTTGTATTTGGACTTTTAAGTTAAAATGATTAACGTCAGTGGTCATAACATAGGTGCATGTTCATGTGTGTATCCGTGAAACATGCAGCTGTAACCATATGCGAGTTATAATCGACCCAATAAGTACGTAGCCATATGCCTTACTTGACTTCATATCGAAATGAGAGTTCTCATAGATGTGTGGACGGTTCCTACTGATCAACTATCGATCGATTTGGTTAAAAAAAAGCCCGTTGGTTGTCGTCATCACAAGGTATTCATTAGCATACAAATAATGTCGATTTTCGTACTCCTTCAGGCAGTCGCTATTGCTATTATGAAACCAGAATTGCTAGACAAGATCGATTATTCCCCCCTACAAAATAACAAAGGCGTTGTAGCAAAGGTCATCTTTATTGGTAGAGATGATCTGATCCGGCTTGTGAGAGTCATCCATAACGTGTCGTGTCGCAGAAGTCCATCCTTGGGTTAATTGATAAGATGACCCGCGTAGATCTTCTGAAGAACTCACTAATATAATATCAGCAAACAAAAAACACATAATATCAGCACATAACTGCATTCCTTGGCCATTTCTGGGGCGAATGCAAGATAAACGGAGTGGTTACATTTTTGTCAGTTAAAAAGTCAATAACAAACAAATTGTAAAAATTTTAAAAACTTGTAATAGGTTTATGTATACACAGAAAATCCTATAACCATGCGCTGGGAGTCCAAATGAAATAAACAAACTTGCCATTCATTATTTGAAAATTTACCTTTCGACACTGTGATTGATTGAATGATAGAAAATTGTAAATTAAGTTAATTGGAATAGAAACAGTAGCCTAAAGTAACAAACGCCTTCAAGCCGAATATTTTTATTATCAGTAAAGAGACACACCCGATTCGGTTTGTGTTTAGAGGTAGTCCGCGTGAGCCACCGACTTTATGATGTATCGAAGAATAAGTAGGTCAATGTCTGATTGTCTTTTACAAGCGACAAAGAGCCTTTCAAAGTTAAGAAGCGCGGTAACAGTTCACGCAAACATCGTCTCAATCCATTTAATCTATTACTCAAGTGAATTAATATGTATCAGAAGCTGTTGTAGTTGCTCATAATATTGCCGGAGTTTAAACAGTTCGAGTCAATGATGGCACTGAAATGATAAAATCATCTTAGGTGACATGGCGTTTCGTTGGTTAGCTGCATCTGTGCCAATATCCCCCTGGTCATATTGTATTTGTACTTGATGACGACCGTAGATCGACGAATTCAGCCTCAAATTTACTTGTATTAAACAATGATGACTGTGCAAGATTAACTTCTGATTTCTAATCCAATGGTCATATTTCTATGATCGAACTATACTAATTAAATTAGGAAGGCAAGCATATTTCTGCGCAGTTTGCATCTGTTCTTCAGCACAATGGTACAATGATGGCAATTGGTAGGTAGACGCCTTCAACGTTCACAGCTGTCCGCACGAAACGGCATGCATGGCCGCCCATTCTGGCTTTGACGCTGGAAGCTTATGGTCTAATATAATAGCGCACCGTTGGTTATAAAGTTGGTACTTGATTCCCATGGGTCTACCATGTGAAGTGTTTCTCAAATCTAATGTGTATTTATTGAGATAATAAATTGAATACGAAGGGGCACTGGGGAAAATATCCGATTTTGTTCTAAAATACTAGAGACTAGCTAGTTGCACACATATAACGCTTAGTTTCAATTCAACGAGCCGTCTGGGACTGGTCTTGGAGATTAATGCGCTTTCAAGTCTCCTTAGGAATCACATATTCTCAATCATTGCTTTAACCGCAATCAGAATGTTAGTGACATACTTTCGTATTCATGACTTTTGTTTTTACTCTGTAGTCACATCTTTAATAGACTTATAAAAAGTTTTTTGGGCATGTCGGTCCAATAGTGTCAATTGCTCAACAATCGGATAACATCACCCATGCCGTTTCTATCAGGTCTGAGATATTATGTTAGAAGTATATTTTGTGTAAAATTACATTGCAATGGGGCCGCTGCCGGACCATGCATAAAGCCGCATAATGCCCCAAGTCGCCAAGTTTAAATCAGCTAATATAATTGACAGAAGTCGTTTTTGAATCTTTGTTGAAAAATGCATGCAGGTGAATACCGTTTGGAAAAATTTCGCAGTCAATTTGTGAGCATCGGCTCTGTTCTTATTACTTTCAATTTAACAACATGAGACGACAGAAACCATCATGTATTTCTTTTATCAAGGCAATATGACGCTTTATTAGTATAGCTCTGCGAATGTCTTGCTGAATTATAGAATGCTGCCTGAGGTAATAATCTTATGTCACCTATTTTCAATAAGACGACATGCCCTCTGCAACCTTTGATCTCTTCTTATGTTGCGGTTCGACAAGTCTATTATTGTGTGCAGCTTAACTGCCGTCTCTGTTCTTGTTCAATTAACAACATCGACACAACGTCAACCACACTTCACGGACTAAATATTCACTTAATAAATCAGCAACAGTGATTTCTAACATAGTTAGATGAACGGGAATATATACCGTTTTTGTGAGCACTGAAATTTATGGCGAACTTAACAGTTGGCTTTAATCAGCAAAATTGTATATTGGGCTTCCTGAATCTCATGCATATAAGATAACAGTAGGTAATAAGCCGACGCATATTGCAGCCTAGGGTTTTGTAAATTATATGCCACTGAAAATCCTAAAATCTTTCGGTTTGCCACTAGCAAAAACAGATGCTGAATCCATTTTCTACATAGAAAATGGTTAGTCATGCTGACACCCTCGAGACACATTGTTTTACATGGAATAATTGCTCGACCAAAGCTCAGTACAACGCTATTTGAGGTAATTAAATATCAGCTCAAATCCGAATATCACGCTATGGTATTGCAGGTAGACGTTTGCATGTGTTGATCAATGAGCGTTTTGAAATCTATCACACAATATATGTACAAACTGTTCATTTACTTGCTTGCTAGTTATCGATGGGACCAGTGAATAACGCCAATTTTACTTGCGGTTGGTTCAAAGACCGCGCTTAATCGAGGGCGAACGTCATGTACACTGAAAGGGCTCTAAACAATGCAATGTACATGCCGAAATATTATCATATGACATTTAAGGTTCTTTTGCCACCACATTGTCATGTCCGATATTAGTTTAAGCTGCAAATGAATATGCTGATATCATTTTATCGCAAGCCTAATCGGAACAAACATCGACCTTAACTAACCTTTAATGCACGATCCTCTCTATGATTCACCACAATATATCAGTATATATGTTGTTACTGTTTTGTACATTTCTGTAACCAAGTCATAAATTTATACGGTTTGAGCGAAACATGGTTAGCAATGTATCAAACTTGCTGTTGCGCTCCATAATATTAATTACCTGAGAATGTAAGTTTTCGTTCATAAAAGCTATGGTGCTACTTGCCGAGAGGCAGGTGTATTGAAATATGCATCTCAAGTGCACACACTTTGCAATCTTTTGATGTTGAAAGTCATCAAACGAAAAACGACCTATAAATATCGTTACATATACGGGGTTTCATGCTATTAACTAGACAAATATTTTTCATAAATGTCCAAGAGATATTGCAAACTGACGGGTGAATGATTAAAACAGTGAGTTACGTGCATGCTATAATACACGATCTCACATAAAGTGTGTAGCTCGATGGTAGACACGTTTATATGAGGAAATGCCAAGTATTCTAATTTTGCAATCAAGATAATAAACTGTATAAGCGAAGTAACAAGCGAAGTCACCGAAAGGTAACAGGCATATTCACGGAGCTGAGGCATAAATGAAAATGTCAGCGCTTCCTGCGATAACAATTTAACCCTTAGTTTAACAGGGAGGTCTCTCATTTTTCTTGATTGGAATAAAATGCACATTGTCATCACTTCAGCTCTTCATTCAGCTATGCATTAATATTCGAACGAAATTTACGAAATGTAAGCACAAATGTATGCATATCACAAGGCGTTATATAGCAAATGACAATTTAAATCCATTGTTTTCATGCGCATGTCAACGTGTGCAACATGCGTACTGCCTTGTTAAATACATCTATTACCAGGGCTCATTATGACAGGCGACACAGATACATTGCAAATGTAAAGCATTTGTATCATATTCTATATTTCACCTTAAGAGACTTTTTAACATCTAATGATTCACGATTCAAAGCAAGTATATTTGTATGTAAACCTTTTGAGAGTGGTCATTGCAAATTGAGCTGCTTCCCCTGAATCCCTTGGTATTTCAGCTCGGGACACGAGGGCGTAATGTTTGCTACATGCGACTGAGAAACGATACATCAATCTTTAGTTTGTTTAGTTTTAGCAAATATTAATGAAAAATGGTCAAAGGCTGATAAATCACGCGAAGGACGGGGATGAGCAACGCGTCTGCACAACTATCTTGGCACATATCACTACTCTAAAGGAATACAAATCGGATACGTGCCATTCGGTTCCATTGATATTCAAAGCAGGCGAGGCATAGTGTTGCTGATCAATCAACCACAGGCAATTCATCGCAGTTTTAGTTCGTTCAATTTTATGCCTTCGCGAAGACTGCAGTTGGTGATCTGCAAATGATCGACTGTAGTGTGGGGACTTGCATATACACACATTAGATACGACTATGACTTCGTTTTCTATTTTGAAAAAAAAAACTTACATAATTCAACTTAATATATATCAAGGCGATTTGCAGATGCATAATCAATAAATCTTGTCTAGTCTGACGAAAAACGCGAAAAGGATGTATATTATGTTATTTAACATAGCCTTGTGTATTCCATGTATCGTTCATAACTACTATTGTTATGCTCCAACCTCAATGCGGCCTTTCATATAATGCTTTCAAATGCTTTGGAGATGTAGTACCTCAGAGGTGGATTCGAATTAGAGTTGCATCGCTTCGCATGATTATGTTGCACAATACCATATATTATCATCGGTTATGGAAACAATTTGTCGCATGTTTTTATAATGTCCAATAGATTGATAGTATTATTCATTCATTTGATAACTACTGGAAATACTTATGATGCCTTTCTTAACGAGTTAAGAATTGCAAAAGAAAAAGTGTCATGCTAATACATTTATATATAACTCGAAATGATGTAGTTATTAGGGTATTTCACCTAATTTAATATATTATCCCCACTTTAAATTGATAAAAAAAGAAATATGAAGAATATACAATTGAGATATTTTGCAATAATTTGGCATGTAATTGTCCATAAAATGGTACCGCATCAATTTATGACACAATGACATAATTGATGTCAGAATATTTTAAATAGATTGAGTTAATTCCGGCCACATGACCTTTATGCTTCATAATTGTAGTCAATTGCTTTCACTTGCGCACAATGGTTGTAGTCATATGGACAATTGATAAACATTACACCGTTTGGACCTCACGTAGCGTGTTAAGATACACATCAGCTCAAACATATAACCTGTGGTTTTGTGGCTGATTTTCAAGTACTACTGTCTTACAAAACTATGGTTGCAATTGTAGAATCGTATCAATTACCTTTGCAGTGTGTAACGATAATTCCTCAAAAGCGTTTTTAATGTCGTTATGCTTCCCATAGGTATGGTTTAAACAGAGCCATAAGCGGCAACATGATTGGAAGGAAGAGGTAGTTTTATTAAGTTCAACCTACCCCACCACATTTGCATAATGTTTTTAGTCTGCTGAAACCTGATAAGAAAGCCAAGCTTGAAGCTATCGACATCTGACTTGAGCTAAAACATTGGTTGACGTGTGGTTTTATGGCCTGACATGGCATTTACAGCGCTGATATTCGGCTGCAATTAAGGTGGTGACACAGCCACTTGTAAGCTAAGATTGGCCGCTTTAACGAAATATTTCGGTTTGAAAAGAGATGACGGGAGAAGCGTAGTGTGATATCACTAATGAAGGTGATGCATCCGTGGATTACATTGATGCTGTTGATGATGATCAGTGAGATAAAATTCCTCGCTACCGCCGATCCATTATATCTGCGATTCTAGTGAAATCTAGATGACACGCTTTATTTTAATAAGGACTCTATGTCTATCGAGACTCAATTGTAATCATGTGTGAATGTGTGTGCGGGTGTTTGTGTGTGAGTGCATGTGTGCATGTGTTGGGATATGTACGCGTGTGTCTGTGCCTAACAAATGCCTCCAATAATAATGGCGGCAACGACTGTACCTTTTATAAGATAGTTATAAAAACTTCATATTGCTTATGTTATTTACATTCGCGACATTTGTGATACACCATATATATATATATATATATATATATATATATATATATATATATATATATAAATATATATATATATATATCAATATATATATATATATATATATATATATATATATATATATATATATATATATATATATATATATATATATATATATATATATGTATACATATATATATATATATATACATATATGTATATATATATATATATATATATATATATATATATATATATATGTATTTGTACATACATATGTATATATATATATTTTTATATATGGATATTAATATATATATATGAAATCTAAATGCAAAACAGCCATGCTATCAACATTATCAATCTACAAAGCTGTGGGTCATTATACTCGCAATCTTAGCCGCCACAATGAGATTGATTGCTAATGGTTGATAGAATGCTAATAATATGGTTCCGAAAATGAATAGCAACGGGAATATCAGCATCCGGTCGACATTGCGCGGATAAATAAATATGTGTCAAGAGATATATATTTGCAACGTATTTATCATCGAGTACATCCGCATGATTCATTTGTCATAGATTTATTCCAATTTCTATATATATATATATATTTATGTATTTGTACATACATATGTATATACATATTTTTATATATGTATATTAATATATATATGAAATCTAAATGCAAAACAGCCATGCTATCAACATTATCAATCTACAAAGCTGTGGGTCATTATACTCGCAATCTTAGCCGCCACAATGAGATTGATTGCTAATGGTTGATAGAATGCTAATAATATGGTTCCGAAAATGAATAGCAACGGGAATATCAGCATCCGGTCGGCATTGCGCGGATAAATAAACATGTGTCAAGATATATTTGCCAACGTATTTATCATCGAGTACATCCGCATGATTCATTTGTCAGAGATTTATTCCAATTCCATCTGCAGATTAATGTTTGATCAATCAAATAAACTTTTCTTTTATTTATTTCCCATTCCATCGTCAGATTAATCAAATACATTTATTATATATACACCATAATTCCCATAAGTTAAGATACTGAAGGCTAAATTCAAATATCATATGGTAGTAACATTCATCGGAATGACATTGCACACGAACTGAACTGGTAACGTTGCACTGCAATTTGCAATGAACGTGCTAAAGGGATGTAATCAGAATCACACTGCAGACACAACTGTGCTATGTTACCTTCTTTATTTATCAGATCGGCAATATAAATCAACCCAAATTGACGTTGAAAATATTAAATTAAAATGCATCACGCTTTTGTTTTGACGTCGAATTAGTCTTTAAAGGGGATATTACACATAACCAATATGTTGTATAGTCACTTCTAGAAGCCTCGTCGTCGCGGATCAACTTTGACTATTTTCTAGATCACAATGTCGCAATGAGCTATGTAAATATGTGATAAATTTTACTCTTATTGCCACTAGTATATGTCTATAACGGCCATCTGAAATTGGAAGACGGTACCATGGGCATAGATTACACTAAATCAGCAACGGATTTGTATTTGTGATACCTATACATCAAAGAGGTTAATTGGTTTGTTTATTGAATGACAGACAACATTCGTTAATCTACCTACGTGGTGGACGTCTTGTACAGCGTGATACTAATTTTATCTGACGATTTACAAATGTTTGGCTATAATGCTCTTTGGTAATGCCAATTAAACAACGTGCACCCCAAAATCATCAAGCTTAGAAGGGTTAGAAGGCCGGGTGCCTGAGTTGTGCAAGATGGCTGGAATAGCGTATGATGTTTGCCACTGACATGATACCAAAGACAACTTTGCCCCATATGATACCAGATGACGTGAATGTGTAGATGTTAACAGAACCAGTGTCTTGGTGGGAGGGATGCGGGTATTCAATTACTCAACTGTCACGATCGCTAACATCATGATCTTTTGATCCAGCACCTGCTAATGAGCATTTGATTTGTTTCATGGACGTGAGTACTGTAATCATATTATTGAGTATATGTTTTGTGAATAAACATTCATTTATTGCAAACTCTAGTAATTCTTATGCGCAACTATGACCAAGTCATTATATGTGTTGTGGAGCATATTCCCCACATTGTACTTAGTTTAGTTATTCGTAATGAAAATTCAAAGATGCGACATGATGCGTGTAACGGTTTACATTAGGTTGCTTCGTTTTACATAGTTCGCTAAAGTATATAACGTTTATTAAGTAGGGGAAGGTTACATCATTGCATTAGTGCAGTATGGTGTTCAAAAATGCAACATTTGAATGCCAATTCTTTCTGATGACACGTCCGTGATATGTGTTTACAACATACCAATACATGTTATATATAAGGCTTGTATCTACATCTTAAATAATCAATGACATATGTAAATGGTTATGAATTCAATGTTCAATGTACATAGGGTACAAGCAAAAGGTACAATGAACGTTAAATATAATGTGACGAATGGTGCACAAGATGCATAAAGTGGATGGTTGTGATGCAACTAGTTTGGTAACATGCGATGTAGCATGTATGACTTCAATCAAGATTCAATACAGGTGTGAGTATAATTTGTGAACTCGTTTATAATGGCCATAGACATATATCATACTGAAATGACTTCGATGTCAATAGATCAGATGTCGAATCGAATCGTAGCAAAAGAAATTGGAATTCAACAGTAATCGCGGATATTAAGCAACATGGAGAATATAGTTATCAATTATCTTTACCACGAATATCCCATTTACATCAATGGACACGCTTTCAGCACGTTATAGGCTCCATAAGTCTTATTGAACAGAGTACTACTACACCAAATTATCTTCACTTATTTATCAATGTGTAAGATTGTCGTCGTAATGACACCCCTGCTGATAATAAAGATGTTTAAATTGCCGTAGATAATTAAGAGGCGCACTGTTGTGGGTTTGCTATTCCTTGGCGGAATGGTTAGTGAGACCAACAAACCTAATGGTGATTGCCAACAGGTACAGTAAAGCGCACGTAACGAAAAAGCCTTTTTAAACCTAGCGTTTATTTCAGTAAGCTTGCCAAGCCACAAGCAATGGTTAACTCAAAATTGATGCGGTTAAGAGTGCGTCCAACAGTGTAAAGATTACAACATGTTGTAACCGGGCTGTTGTTGATCTGGTTAATTTAGGGCGATTGTCGGGATACATTGTGCAAACCGAGAGTACTACTGATAGATACAGCCAGTAGGTTCCCAGTAAAACGGAATCACTTAAAGGTTCTGCTCTAAAT
Organism: Urechis unicinctus; assembly: GCA_034190875.2. Classification (NCBI taxonomy): domain Eukaryota; kingdom Metazoa; phylum Annelida; class Polychaeta; order Xenopneusta; family Urechidae; genus Urechis; species Urechis unicinctus. Next base: position 12,692,509 of record CM067354.1, read on the forward strand.
GATATCAAATTTAGTAGCTATATCAAATACATCCACGCAGACGTTTTATCCAATGTGAACCGCGGTCATCTCGTCGATTTTCTCTAACCGAATATTTGAACAACATCACGAGGTGCTCTATTGGTTTGGCTGCACGTTTGTGTGTGATGTTCCCGTAGAATTGTAGGTATCCCGGCATTTAGAACACATCATTTTTTTTTTACATGATGGTGCAAGTTTGCCTCAGAGCCAAATGATTTATTTCATTTGTGCATTATTCTTTCAACTCATCCCGTACCGGCTTAGAACTTGCAGGTTGGAATACTAGATGACAGCGCGTATACTCGTTATGATTGGTTTCGAGTGTAATGATAGCATTACGATTGCCAGTCATAAAGAGAGTTTAGCGTTATCCTATCAGCGCCATGGTTTTCCTTCTTTGCATTGTATATGCTAAAGCGCCTCTATTTCAGTGCTGGTAATGCAAAACCTGTACATTTGATAGGGCCTATTGGACTAATTGCTAATGGCGGATTTAAGATTAGTGAGTGGAGCTGGGCAAATGTATGAGTGTCTGTGCGTGCGTGCGTGAGCTGGTAGAATGTTAGTGATTTGGGCATGTTAGACAACCCATGCTACACTGGCGCATGCCCTTTTGGCAGCTGAATGAAGTTAATAAATCGTGTTAACTTAATAATGTTACCGTCTGTTAACTTCCAAGAGCGATACAGCTCATACAATGTTATAAAATTTATTTATCACGTATGACTGCCTATTGAACTCGGAAAACACTGTGCGTGCGAGTAATCTGTTGACCCTAAGTAATGACCGCATTACACAGACACAACCTACGGTACCGACGAGTGCCATTTAGGCGTATTGCGACAATGTTGTATTGCATGGAGAAGAGTGGGCTCAGGTGATAAAACTAATTCATTTCATCGCACGTACCATAGGCCAAGGCATCCAACTAATAAAACTTGAATTTCAATATCCTTTGTATGTCACCTTTGGTCAGTATTCTCTACAACATATCCGTTAAGACCGGTGTGAAGATCACTGCCAGTTGAAAGCTCCCTATGAATTTAAATAATATAGGCAGACCTTGCCAGGCCATGGTGCAAGCTTTAGCTAAGCCACGGCTGCACAATATGACGTTGCAAAATCGTTTCCAGGTAACTTTCGGTTGAATTACGGCTTTGGTTTACAGTATATCGCCTTGTTTGATTGATCGTGTCTACACATCCCGAAAGTTTACCTGAAAGCCAAATGTTCCCAGTTGGAGCAAATAAGGCTATTATTGGACAGCTTTATCCGGTAGACTTTGATGCCTTGTCTTGGTTAGCAATCTATAAATGATGCGAAAGCGCACCTGGCGTCCCATATCACAACTATCTCGCTCATGAATTGATGTTTCAACAGTAACACAGGGCCTCGCTGTTTGCTTCAGGAAGAGATTGTGGAATGTGATCGGGCTTTGACCGGATCTTTGTCCCGCCAGTTTTCTCTGGATAAGTTTTCAAATGGAGACGTGCTGCTTTTGAACGTCATGAAGTTACGTTATTGGTCCACTTGATGAGCAATAGTACATCGTTTTAAAAGCCGCCGTGGCGCCCACTTGGTAGGAAACTGGATCAAACCAAAACCAGGGGGCCTCACGTTGGTAGCCCCAGAGCAGGCCAATCGGGGCCTCCGTACAATACCCATCTACAACTACCTCCAGTTTTGGGCCTATACTTTATCAGCCCTTTCACATCAATTCCGTTATGCGCGTGGAGATGATACGAGATCGGCTGTGTTGGGTGACAGACAGCGCAATAATCAGTAGGTGTGAGGTATGTGCTTAATTTAGGCCCCCTTTGGGCGGATGAACCTGATGCACAGTTGTTATACTCGAGGGCTTTTAAACTATCCATCACATGATATATGGGAGGTACTCAGTTCGGTCACCCGAATAGTAAACTTTATTTTCTCAGCAAAAGTCTTCAATTTATATGCACATGGAGGCCATCTTACCAGACACTCAAATATATGGACAGTAATAATGCACATTTTATAGTAAATACACAACCCAACGCTGCACTAGTTCACGGGGCTGATCTTCCTGTTAATGTCAAAAAATATATACAGAGGTGGAGCTGTAACTCTATTTTACTACTCATAATTGTAGATATGCATATTCGTTGTCGACAGATTATCCGATTCGATATCTTGTCACTCCCCTCGGTAATTAGATTCTATGAGAGGAATGTCGATACTCTATTTGCCCGTGTGTTCATCATTCATTGAGTGAACCAGCAGCATGTTTTGCCACTGGCCGCTGCAACATCTCTGGGCAGTTTTGAAATAAAATCGAGAGGGTCCAAATACACGTTCATACAACGTAGTTAATGCTATTGTAATTAAGGCTGGATCGGTAAGTTGTATGATGTGCATGTTGGATACGTCGACTTGGAATGTTAATATAGTTTATTGTGAAAATTTTCCAAACGAAATGCACGTGAAGCGAAGGTTTAGTATTTAGAAAACAAAGACGTACTTCATATCCCCTGGTGCTTATTTGTGCAACCCCATCCCCGCCCCCATACTTTCCATTTATTAGCCATTTTCAGTTCGTCAATTCCAATTCATTTATTCAAACGAGCAACATAAAAATCAATTCTAGGAAAAGCATCTGCAATTCGGGAAATTGAAGTCATTTACAGTGCCCACAATTTGATAGCAATTCGCGAATTATAGCATTCAAGTAGGCAGTTATTCCATTAAAAATGCATAAGGCAGCACCAGTTATTCTCCTTCGTGCGAATACCGCAATTGTCTTCGTATTATGATAATTAATCAAACAGTAGGTAAAGTTGCAACGCATACAATTAAAATGCCATCAATGTTTTTGCATCAGAGTATTGCCTATTATTTAAGGTTTATTAACTCTTTTCCTTCGTGCGAGCAATTCAATGCCGATGCTGAATACAAAATCAATTCGCAGTTGGGTCAGAAATTGCTGTTTATGGTACAACCACATACTGATTAGTGATAGATCCTCCAAGACTTACATTTCATAACGTTATTTTACATATAGGAAATAGTATCAAGAAAGCTATAACATATCTCTTGTGGGTTTTTGGTTATGGACCTATGTGCGCACACTTGATCACCGTATTGACCCACAGGAGTTATTTAAAAGCTTGCTGCCATGCATGTAGACTTTTCCTGCTTGCGCTGTTATCAACCGTGTAGGCGTTTTTGGCACCTTACGGACGGACACATATGTCTGATCCTTCCGAAAAGACACAGATTTGGATGGTGAAAGGCCCGGATGAAGGATCAATTTGATGTAAAGATGGTTTCTGGTTTCACAATCAGGGCTAGCAGGGTTTATTAATTATGCAGCCTTTTGCAAGCAATCATTCAAAAATATTAATCCGGTAGCAAAGATCAGCATATTAAGTTGTTTTTTCTAATCAGCATTCTAGGCAATTAATTAAATCACTCCCAACAGAGAGCAGATATGTCAAAGTTGATATGCAGACTTGTCATAGTTCTAAGTCATTAATATGCAAGCCACAGAATAATACACAGCGGGTAGTACGTTGTTTGTAAATAAGCTTTTACAACGTTGTGCATGTGTACATGTTATTCAAATTCCAGAATCAAAAATGTGCTTCTGATGAATATTGCATGGTATCGTGGTGGTATTTAGCAACTGCGCTTTCGCATACAATTGCGTATAGCTAAAAAAGGCATTCAACTACAACGCTTGAGAGCATTGTAAAGATCCGTTCAATAGTGTCATAGTTAGTCGTTTAGAACGTGCGGGTTATTTGGAAACGCACAGCGGATAGATCTCCATGTATTTACACCACCATCATTATCTTGTTGACAAAAAGACCCGCATTATCAAAATATATCTTTGAGCGAGATAGACGGTCGAAGTTGATTAAACCCATGGCGCATGATGTACATCTATTATGGCTGTTAATCCACGAGTGTAGGGACCTCAAACAGCAATCGTCTCTTCACAAATGTTACTCATCTATGATGGCAGTCACAATTCATCTTGAATAATTAGTATAACCCAAGCATTCTTGCCCTGCGCTGGCCAAGATGATAAACGGTGATCAGCCATGGATACATCTCCTTATAATTGTTCGTTGGCAGGAATATTTATTGCACGGTGCATAAAAGCCCAACCCCATACAGTTTTTAATGCAAGGAGCACATTTCTGTTGATCAACTGCTTGGCTTCTGCTGGCATCTTAATATACCCGGATTGAACGGGAGCCGTAACATGGAACACTCAATCGGTGGCCATGTGCTTTTGGTTTGCTCTGTTTGATGAAAAATCTTGAGTTTAATGGATAATAGGCCTGATGTCATAAACTTATGTTACCTTAAATTGCCTATCGCACGAAAAATCATGTCATTTTTTTTCGCCAGATTACGGTGATATAACCCAGAAGTACATTTTTTGTCTATGTATCAGTCGTCAAAGTGCGCGCTTTTGGATCGAAATTCGACTTTATAGATGGGTCCGCGTATCGCGACGACGACATTGTTTTCGTTGCGAGGCGTGATCTACACTACGATTAGCGCAAAAGGGCTGCTGGTAATTTCGCTATTTCATCACTTCAGGAGAGCGAAGAAGAGACATGGGATGGCACAGATCATTAGCAGACCACTGTTGCTTCGGCGGAGCAAATTTTGCCTTGTAGATTCTAACCAGAAATGAGCGTTTCAGACGTCTCCGATGAAGAGAAAAAGACACTGGCGATGTCACTGCTGCGCCTGGGACAACGGGGAACTCCCTGCGTCTCTGAGAACGGGCTTACTTTACAGACGTCACACGCCTGGGTCTGACCTAGATAATGGCTGCCGCAGCGTTTGGTCGGGCGTGCTAATTTGAACTGGCATTTTAACAAATTTTGGCCTTAACTGATCAGATGTGACGGTTATAGGACCGGTTTGAGTTTATTGATCACATTAAGAATTGAATTCAGCGAGGTACCTATAACCGTGTGAGAGGCACTTTAAGTCAATAATACGACATGCCCTCTTTTGACCTTTGATCTACTATTCTCATGTTGCATTTCGACAGGCCTATTATGTTTTTGTACCTGTACTACCTGCTTCGCGCTCGTTCCATTAACGTCTACACGATCTCAACGACACCTCACGGACTAATTATCTTCTTCATAAATAAGCAACGGTGACTCCTCACACAATCCAAAAATTTGGCATTATCTTTTAACTAGTACATGCAATGAATTTCACCCAAATGGTAATGCTACAAAAATATACTAAGACAGACATATAACCAGAATTTGGTCAACTCATCGCACATTTGGCATTTTTCTATTCCAAAAGTGTAGCCTGCTGTACGTTGTATTCCTATAAAATTTATTCCTAATAAGTCATATTCAACTTTATAAGGTATCCATATCGCTATTTATTGCAAGATGAGTAATAATCAGCAAACCACACTACTCTCACACCCTTTGCATCAATTATAATATATTTATGCTTGGTAGTGACGCAAACTAATTCACACTTCAGACGATCTATTTTCAACGTAATTAATGTGTTCAGCACCGTGGATGCTTTTATACCGACAGGTAATGGTCAAAAATGCTGCTAATCAACTCGAAACTGATTTTTGCTGGCAAAATTCCTTAAAGGCTGACACCTATTCGAATGATTTATCGGCTAACAAACTAACATAGCAAATGATGCGTCTACGTAATCAGGATTTTCTACTAAATTGTGTGATCTTTGGGGCAAGCGCTAGTTCAACAATCATTGACTGGATTGTCATGTTGAATGAACCGCCATTTGAAGAATCATTCAGTTGCAAGCTCAGTACAGAATGCAAAACTTTTTACGCCTTTAGATCAATTTTGCTAACACAGAGGAATGATAAAGTACCTCACATTCTTTGCAAAATAATGAATCATCCATGCAATCAATAGAAATTATCATGGTGCAGAATAATATACAGAAATATTACATTCAAGAAACAATTTGTTGTTAGATTTAAAACAACAAGAACTGTATCGAACCACCTTATAAAGCATATTTAAGCTTCTTAAATCTATAAGCCAAAACCCAGTGTGGTGCGACAGGGTCCTTTTAACTAGATTCATAGGCTTGCGTCTGAAATCGATGTTACAACAATGTACGGGCATATAAATCGCTTTTGTCAGCACTGACATTAACGTTGGCTTTGATCAACTAAATATTATATTTGCGCTCATGAATCTTATGTTAAAAACATAACAGCAAGTAATTAGCCGTCGGTTAATGTAGTTTTTGAAAAATATATGTAAAGAAATATGCAAAACCTGATTGGGTTGCCAGTAGCAAAAGAAAGAAGCTCAATCCATTTTCTAGATAGAAAATGGTCATTCATGCTGGCATTGATTGATGGGATTCGAAAATTAATTACGAGTTCGTTCTTTTGATATTTCATGTTCGGTTTTTGCTACCAGATTCTCTTTTTTGACAGTGTCCGATAATATTCAAAGCTGTAAATCAATATGCCTATATGATTAGATCCGAAGCCAAATCGTAACAACCATGGACCTTAACTACCCCTTAACGAACGTAAATTTGCCACCATACTACTGTGATCAGAATATATGTTGTTGATTTGTTTGAAGATACAAGCAGTAACAAACGTTCGTCGCATAAAACCAATCGTTATATCGTTATATATTTCTACCACTTTCCAACGGTGAAAATAATTGTATGAAGAGCACATTGTTTTATATTTTTCCACAAGTCTTAAAGTAGTTGCGTTTGATGGGTGTTAACCAAGTCATAAATATGTATGGCTTGAGCCAAACACTGTGAGCAATTAATCAAACATGCTATTGTGCTACATTCTATTAATTACCTGGGAACATAAGTTTTCGTTCATGAAAGCTACGGTGCTACTTGTCGAAAGGCAGGTATTTTGAAATATGCATCTCCATCGCACATACTTCACAATGTTTTGCAGACGTTAAAGGTCATCAAACGAAAAACGACTCATAAATATTTGTACATATATGGGGTTTCATGCTATGAACTGAACAATTGTTTTGTCATATATGTCCAAGAAACGTAATTCACTGACGGCTGACTGATTAAAAGAGTGAGGTATGCGTCTGCTTTAATGAGCGATCACACATATAGTGTGTCGCGAAGGTAGACACGTTTCATATGAGGCAATTTCATATATCCTTATTTTACAATCCAGTTAATTAACTGTATGAGCGAAGCAGCACGCGAAGGCACCGGAGAGTAACAGGCTAATTCACGTAACTGGTCTATAAATGAGAATGTCAGCGCTCCCTGTGACAGGGATTCTCGTTTTGCTTGATTGGAAAAAAATGCACATTGTCAGAACCCCTGCTCGCGATTCAGCGATGCAACAATATGTAAACGAAATTAAGGAATATAAACTTTAATTTTGTTATTATCCTAATCGAAGTAACAAATGAATGCATAACACAAAACTATTGAAATCCATTGTTAATGGAATACATTTCGTGCTCATGTTAACGTTCAGATGCATTCTACAAAAAATTATCCATTGGTGGCAATATAAAAATAGTAACTTGCGTGCTGCCTTGTAAAGTACATAAGACCACTTCTAGTAACAGGGCTCGTTGACACCAAGGTAGTCTTGGGTAAGGGTGAATGTGCGAAGAACACACAGTAACATTGCGACTATATAGCTTTTGTATCATATACTGTAATGCAACTTAAGAGAATTTTCAACATATAATTATTCATGATGCATAGCAATTATATTTATACAGCGTTTTCTACCTCTTAATTGATGTACGTTTTCGATTTAAAAACATTACACGATTATGTTGTGACTGCAGCGCGTCCAAATATAGAATCAAAACAATTTGAGAGTGGCCAATGCAAATTGCAGTGCTTCTCTGGAATTCCTTGATAATTCCGCCGGGGGTAAAAGCGTATGCGAAACAAGCCATCAATCTTTAGTTCGGTTTGTTTTAGCGCAAATGAATGAAAATGGTCTAAAGCTGATAAATCACCACCGGAGGAACGGTATGAGCCACTCGTCGGCGCAACTATCGTGGCACATATCGCTACTCTAATGGAATACCTATCGGATACTTGTTATTCGGTTCAATTGATATTCATAGCAGGCAACGCATTTTTTTGCCGATCAATCAACCACAAGCAATTCACCGCAGTGTTGTTGCATTCAATTTTAAGGCTTCGCTAAGAAGAAGATAGGTGATCTGCAAATAATCGACTGCTGTATGAAAACTTGCAAAGGCGGACATTGTTAAAGGTGATCACCTTGTTGTCCATTTGAAATAAAACCTTACATAATACTAAGTATTACAAAGCAAGATGATTTTCAGTTGCACAATAAATGAATCATTATTTAATCTGATGATCTGTCGACAATGATCGGCACATATGCAATAAAACACCAAATTGATTTATATAATGCTATACTATATTACTTTGTATATTCCCTTTATCGAACATAACGCCGAGGGATTAGCTTAACTAAATTTACACTTATGCTTTGCTCCAGTCATAATGCTGGCTTGCATTTGACATTAAAATATATCATACGTTCAATTAATATGTAGCTGAAATGCTTTACAAATTGTTTCGAGTAAGAGGGGGATGGGATTGCATGATGATGTTGCACAATGCCATATAGCATTATTGGTTACCATACAAACTTGTCGCGTGGAAGTTTTCTTGCACATGGACTTCAATAGATCAATAGTATTATACATCCATTTAATTATTACAGAAAATATACATGATGCTTAGTTGCTTTTGTCAGACAATGATGATGCCCTTAAGGGCGGTAAGTTTCATACCTGCCTGAGGCCATTATTCAGACAAGCCAGTTGCATGGATATGTAAAACAAACAGCCTAATTGCACTCATAGGGATATTGCTTTGATGGTGTTCTTACGCCAACGTTAGTTTGGCTTCATGTATACGCCAGATTGCCAAATGTCTATCGATATTGACACTCGTACCTTCTTTAGACCCCTTATAATTTAGAAATATTAGATATTTCACTAGTCATGTACGGTTTCACATAAAGCTCGCTTTTAAAATTACATTTGACTTTCATGCAATATATGCTGCTTGGCTATAAACGTCCAAAAGGTAAAGCGACATGAGTTCACGTACTTCTGCCAGTCAACTGTTACCTTAGCTTTGGCTGTGCATTGCTTGTGTTGGAACTGCCGAGGAGTGTGTTGCACGGTATTACCAAAAGTAGAACCAAGCTCAATATTACACTATATTAACAACATTCGCGCTTCCTGATTAAAGTTTAGCTACAACTATTGAATCATGAGGCATATGACACAATTACAACATATTTGAGCGATGATCTTTATGTATTTAAACCTTGAACAAGCTTATTTAACCACTGCAATTCAACAGCGACAAACTACAGTCAATGATGCTTAGAGACTTGATATTAGGTAACAGGTTTGCACTAAATGTAACCACAACATTAATATCTCAACACGCCACGTGATTGCAAACTATTTGAATGTTAATCCGTTGTGCATGTTGGTGCAGCTTGTAGACAGCAGGACATAATTGACGGCAGCTGGATCTAATTCCGAACATTATTCCCCATCATTTGTTCACAGCCATTCGTGTATATATGTAAAACAGCATTGTATTATGAACATCAGATGGAATCAATTTCCCGTGGCGGCAACATGTGGGTCCACTTGGAGAGATAGCTCGCGCATAACTATGACTGCGCACAATGCGTTCAGTGAGCGTAAGCTCACTCAGTGGCATTTATTATCCCAAAAAGAACAATGATTGTCTGGAAGTATCCAATTTTAATAGAACATACGTAGAATAATGAAATGTATACTGCGAGGACCGTTGTAATATTAGTGGAGTGAGAAAGAATTGTAAGTTTCATTTACATAGGCACTGGTCTATACTAGCGCGGAAAACAACGACATATGGTATCATGCAATGAAATACCTTGTATAATTAGATTTTTACCCGTTTTGGTCTAATATTCGATATGTCATCAAGGTGAAAACGGCTTCTTTTAATATCATCGCGTGTGGACTTGGATTTTGCAAAAGCCATGCACGGCTGCTTGAATGGTTACCTCGGACGTACAGTTTCTGTACTAAGACAAATGATCTTTGTGATGGTGATGGCGATGTGCACAATGTGATTTTAAGTTGTATTTATATAATGCTTGTGGCAAACGTATTCCAAGCTTCTGTAATACATCGTCCGAAAGGATATATTAGCGTTTATGTATTTCTCGGTTATGTTGTAGTGCTTTCGCCCAATAGAGAAACACAACATACAAGAGAAAATTATCACGCTTGTGTAAACCCTCCTTGTGCCAGCCAAAGATGTCACGTCTGGCTTTAACGGTAGCGAGATTTCGTCGCATCATCCACCTTATCAGTCGACTGTCTTGTAAGCCGAGCAACGCCATCGTTATTATCAATTATTCCTTCCGTTGGACAATCCTTTCCACATTGGCAACGATTAAGCAACCCAGACCATAAGCCTCCCCTGCAAAAGGCAGCAGCTGATATTTGCCAAGAAGAAGTACAGCAATGGTTTGAAGAGGGTTGGTGTGAATAATTACGCCACAGACATCATTTTTGTTACTCGCTGTAAATCATTGTGCGTGTGACAGTAAGAAGGTACCATCATATGTAGAAATTAATATTGAATAGCTAATAGATGCTTTGAACGATGTTGTTTTTTTTGTCCATAAGTCTAGAATGCGTACACAAGCAACAGTATTCATAATGCAACAAGAGCGTTACCGTCATAATAGCCTGTGCTTTGCAATAGTTGCCAGTGATGCAATGTGTCTCGAGTAGCTCACTATATTTAAGATATTACCCTCACAAGATTTTTAAGAGACTAAATATCAAGCTATTTTGTTAAGAATATGCAAAATACCGATTCAGTATGGGAAAATGTTGATATAGTAGAGACATACACATACTGACGTGACATAAGGACCGGTAGCGCTTGTCACTGCCCAGTGATTTATATGCTACACGTGTACAGCCCGTAGGTGATGTTTGCAATGAACATATGTGCTCATATCCGATAGACGCAGTTGTAAGCCAGATTAAAATCGTTGATAGGCAAACATTTGAATCCATTAGTAGTTTGTGTCCGATGAATTGCTAAGAGAATATTTAATTTGAGTCACACAAAAGGTTGCTTGCACCAAATAATATACCATACAGTCCCTCCTGCTCACTGGTTTGTCGATGTGAAACACACACGGCTCAAACAAGCACTCAAAGGATTATCGTCATGCCATTTTTGATTAGTTGTTCGTGGAATATAGCCAGAATAAATGTATGTAATATATATATATATATATATATATATATATATATATATATATATATATATATATATATATATATATATATATATATATATATATATATATATATATATATATATATATATATATATATATATATATATATATATATATATATATATATATATATATATATATATATATATATATATATATATATATATATATATATTTATATACGTGTATGTGTATGTGTGTGCATGTGTGTGTGTGTGTGTGTGCGTGCGTGTGTGTGTGTGTGTGTGTGTGTGTCTGTGTCTGTGTGTGTGTGTCTGTGTGTGTGTGCTTTATGACATCATTAGGGCATCTAGATCAAGCCTCATCTCATTTCATTTTGCTCCACTGACACATACCAACAACTAACATAATCACAGTATCGTTTTGCGGTTTACTTTATAAATAACGTCTATGGTTATTGATCCATCTGTCCGGCCTTTATCGTTATTCATTAGATTTGCGTCTGCAATCACCAATGAAACTGAAATACCGTCGATAAACAAAAAAAGGTGTCGACAATTGAATGATAGTTCGACACGCATATTTCAGAATAACATACAATAGCCGGATTCAATTTTTAGTCAACACTTGGTTTTAGATAAAAGCATGACTTGATGACGGGATATAATGTAATTTATGTACATAGGTGAAAAACTTGTAATTATGGTTGGTCTGCATGGTATATGTCGTATTTGTGCATTAGTACATTAACTGCTATAGATATGTTACCTAATGGAACAATAAAGCTGAACGTACAAAAGTGGGTGCATGATTATTATAAGTTTGGGCATAAAGATGTCCCGTTCAACGTGTAAATATATCCACATATATTTGTTTCTACAGTATATACATATATAAACATATATAACAGCTGATATTTGTTAGAACAGGGTCTAGCATACGATATATATCTAGGTATATAGATATATATATGAAATACCCACGGTGGATATATAATATATAGATCCATAGCCTATATATATATAATATATATATATAGAGAGATATATATATATATATATATATATATATATAGAGATATATATATATATATATATATATATATATATATATATATATATATATATATATATATATATATATATATATATATATATATATATATATATATATATATATATATATATATATATATATATATATATATATATATATATATATATATATATATATATATATATATATATATATATATATATATATATGTATATATATATATATATATATGTAGATATATATATCATATATTCATTATTTCATATATATATATATCATATTTATATATATATGCATATATCATATATATATATATATAATATATATATTCATATATATATATATATATATATATATATATATATATATATATATATATATATATATATATATATATATATATATATATATATATATATATATATATATGTATATATATATATATATGTGTGTGTGTGTGTTTATGCCTACATGCATAAGTTAATCTATATATATATATATATATAATTAAATATATATATGCATCGGTATATGAATATATATGTACATATATATATAAATACTTGCGTATACTTGTAAACATGTGTATGTATATATCCATACATATATATATGTATACAAATGGATAACTATGTATATATACTTAAGTCTATAAACATATATAAATATATATATATATATATATACACATATATATATGTATATATATATATATTTATATATAAAGTTACATATAAATATATATATATAAATCTATTTATGTAAAATGACATGCACCACATTTGAATCATAGTACTGCTCAGATTTAGATTGTCCGAAATTTGCATCATGGCCGGCCAAATCCAACCTGCCTTATTGCAATTCATGGGGTGGGTTGAAATGAAGAGTGATTGCCACCCGTCAGAGTTAACACCTGATCCTAAGATCTATATTATGCATATTGCAAAAACTGACCGCATTAAGTCATGGTTCTTGCGATGCAATGCATCAGTGTACTCCTTCGATTCAGTCTAATGTGAAAAATTCGTCTGAATACATAGGAGCTGGTTCCTAAGATACCCATGTCAGTGATTTACAATGTACCCCCACAACTGTGTGTAATTTCCATTCAATGAATCCAGACGACTCGATTAGGCATTCTAGATGAATTAAGTTGCACATTCGTTTTCCATGACAAATTGTTCATTGGTT
>CM067354.1:12711096-12771096 GCA_034190875.2 Urechis unicinctus
TTGTCCAGAACCTTTGTTCTGTTGCGATGCATTTTGTTGCAAACATACTCTTTGCAAAGCGATTGTAATGCGATATGACAGAATCATACATAGTATATTGGCGCGCCATTTATCAGAACGTTTGCATTTGGGACATTTACATTATTCCGTGACTGGGCAATCAAAGGAGCTGCACAGAATTTGTCTTTAATGTCGTAACTTGATATTGTCATGTGGTCGATTACCTAAGAATCAAATCTGTCCAATGTGATATGATACATGAAATACAGCTTCATCTGATGTAGACGGTTGGCGTTGAAAGTACGTACTATGTGTCAGAGCCGTTTTGGTAAGGATATCAATTAAACATAGGTATATAGGGATCACATTGTGATGATCGGTGTGGTCATGCTTTAATTAAATCCACCTCATGTCACGCATAATAAATGCACTAATTGCTTTGCGTTAAGGTCCTTGAGGGAAATTTGGTTATGCATCTGCCACATGAGCATGCAGCAAAACGTATAGTCCAGCCATATAGGCTGACGAGGATATTGATGTTTGCCAAAGTGCACGAAAATAATTAGAATGGTGCGGAATACATAATAATTATTTAATGATAATCAAGCTCGTGTTGCTGGTGGTAAGGACAGCAGGAAATGACAGTCGCCATAGCAAAATGATTATCAGCTGACCCACAGCCGCTTGCATCCTCTATGCCATAGGTCAATGTACGGCTTTCGCCACCTACCCTGCAACATCAACCCTCATCCTGTCCCTCAACCCTCTAACTTTTCTGTATCTTAACTTACATTCCTGTTTCGGAGATTCCCCCGTACTGCAACCCGCCAACTGTACCATTCCTAACTCTCGCCACTTGTTGCATATGCCATAATGGACGAGATCGTCTGTATGAGCCTTACCCCCTTGCAAGTTTTCGTCTCTGTGTTAAGTTGTTGCTCCAAGTATTCCTCATTCACCAAATATGAATAGATTACCATAAAATATGAATATGCAGATAAACTACACTCATTCTGTATATCAATGGATAGGATGCATGGATGTGTCATATCTTTTGCTGTCCGACTTCATTTACCTCACCTAATTCTTAGTCGTCTATACACTTTTTTCAATTGTCATATCCTAATGTACATTCCGTTGCCCTTGAAACCTGTTTGGCGAATCATTTTAATGACAAAGTATAAGTAGTTGATAAACGCAGACCTAATATATCATCCATAATGCAAACCTCATTAACGTTCAGTTTACTATGACAGCAGATCACAGAGCTATGAAACGATAATAACACCAAATGTTGAAGGCATAAAACGGGTAGTGTTACTGACGGTGGTATGGTAACTGAATAAGCTGTCAGAAATGCAGCCTTAATAATGCTTTTTGTTTTGCTACCTCGTGTCCTGATTACATGCTCATAGCGTGAATTTGTTCATTAGTAAAATACGGTCGCATCATTTTAACTCATACCGCGTTAGCGTTTGAAAACCAGTTGTCCAGACCTTCTGAACAAGGTATTGGGAATCCGATGTGGTCTCGTAGTGTTTATTTCATTATAGTTATATCAAATGTCTAGTGTTGGTATTTTGTATTTTGTGCAAACTTAATTACATAATCAAACATTCACACAAAAAAATGTTGTTATTGATTTCAATGAGCTGTACAGCCACTAACGCGAAAGCAGACATTCCCCATGTACAATATCCAAAAATTGATATTATTTGGCATGACTAGTTCTAGATAGCATGCGTGCTTACCATAATTCAAATAAAGCAACCTAGGGCAATGGCCCAGGTCTAATCTGATTTGGAGCCCAAGCGAACGGATCGGTCTATGTTAAAATAACTTCATGCATGAAAATGAATCTTCGTGATGACAAAGTGGTAATTGCAAGTGAGGATTGAAGCCTAATCGTATACACAGATGCGTCGGTATCAACACTCCTGAAATGCCCGAATGTATCATAGTTATCGATGATTGATTCAAGAAACATACTGATGCACACTAACAGACTGTTTCGATGGATTATAAATGCAAATATGAGCAGTTAGTGGCAGTTAAACATTTAAGCCCATTAAAATGATTGTCTTATTTAGGTGCTACAACTACGCAAATCTGTAGTTTTGCAACTGCTATTCCGGTTATAACTTTTGGGTTCTAACGTGCTTCGTGCGTTCGTGGCGAAGTAGTTACTAATTTATCAGTCATTTAGAGGATTATTTCGTAAAATAAAAATATGCATATAACTACAGTTTGAGTGATGTTATGCTCCATATAAACTTCTGGGTAACTTAATTTTATAGTCATTTATACTTGTGCATCGCCAAACAATGTGCAGGGTTCCAAGTCTCCTTTTCTGCATTCATGCTGCACGCTCAGGTCTCGATTAAATGGCTTCGCACAACGCGGTTGGCTTTCAGGCGCTGAATTAACTGCTTTACAAAGGTCAGAACGGCGGTATGCTAGAAACAGTGACACAAAGCGCATTATGAAAATGAGATAAGCCATATGAAGCCACCGTTAATAATGCAGGTAATAGTAACCCTTTTTATTTAATGGTTGATTAACGAATATAATTCAGCTTCGCTTATCATGTGAAATCCTGTGTTTTGTATAACCTGTCAAATCGTATATGACATCGTGAAATAGTGTGACTCGGATATAGACTATGATTTACAGCATCCTTCGACCATAATTACTGTCAAACGTCTGTCTTAAGCTAGAAAAGAAAAGTGATGTGGTTATGCGCGGCGGTAAAACAACTTTATACGAGCATCGGATCAAAGTGAATCTTCATTAAATCTATGAATGCGACAGGTCATTGTCGGGTGCCATTTGTCCTTACCACATACATTATAGTAAATGGGCTAATATGTTTTCTTACAGAGACAATAACACAAATATTGAAAGCGCCACCTAAAAATGCACTTGATGCCTAGCAAGTACATGTGTTCGAAAACTTAATTATCCATATAATACTGAGGATTTAAAAACTCGCAGAACATATTCTGAGTTTCATTAATATGGTGACTTATCCCATCAGTGATACTGATGCTGGGAATCAGTGTAAATAAATCTTGAGTTAAACAATATATTAAGTCATTCCCGTAAAACATCTGCTGCACGGTTTGATGTAATACTAGTATTCGTATGATTACGGCATAACATTGGTTTGTAGAGACGGCATGCTCCTTGAAATTGCTCACATTAATCAATCTGTTATCAACGATTGAACTGAACCTTCTCGATAGTTTGTACCGACAGAAGCGATAGCTTATACTTTCATATCTGCAAAGGGATTATGCAATGTTGCGCTTCGTTAAGGGCCTGATAACACGGGATAAATGTTCCTCCAGCCGTTTTGTTTGTCAAATAATCCTGTAAACGTCTACACTGCTTTTTGGGATGAAAGTACCTTATGTAACACATAAATCAGACTTGTCAGGGGAATAATTTGGCCCAGTTTAAACGTGACAACAGATAGCTGTGATTGAAGGATGATCACATTTTAAGGTACTTTTGCTTGCCACACATGACGATGATTGGCAACAATGTATTATGCGCAAGGATACCCAGTGTCTTTTATTTACAAATCGTAGTTGATTCCCACTAAGCCTTATGCAGACCTGTTTTAAACAATATATTAGATACACGCTAGAAAGTGGTTGCAGCAATATTGCACTAATTGTGTTTACCGCTGATTTAACTTTGATTTGCTCGGAGGAGGTACTAAGAAGGTTTAAGAATATGGCGGTCATTAACACTGACGAACAGAGTTCGAGATGCAATAAATATGTGTATGTGCCTCAAGCTCTGGAGCACGAGAGGTGTAGGTTAACATGAACGTTTTCTGTGTTCTTCTCATATTGTGTTAAGTTTGTTGTTCGTATTACATTCTGCCGTGTGGTAGCAACTGACTATACAAACCAGAATAATTATGTTATAGCCGATGTCTTCGATTATGTCACTTATGTATTGGTAGAAGCTAATTTCACTTATACGTATAATACGTGACCAGAGTGGGTGTTCTCATTAAAAATAATGACTCAAAACACATCTTATAGGTGTTAGCTGCTTCCCATATTAAGAAACATATCCCTTTTTTTCGTACAATCAATTCTACTGTGCGCTTCTTAAGCATTATGCTTATTGAATAACTGCGTTTGGGATCAACCACGTCTTATCACTATATTCATTTTGCATCAGAGTTGAATAGTAAATGAAATGTATACAGACACCTGCACAACTGTGATTATTTTACAGCTGCAGGGGTCGAAACTAACCAATTAGCCACCAGCCATTAGGGCTGGTAACTTTCAAAAGTTACCGGCCCAACGCAAACTATACCGGAAAAAAGCATAACATAAGCATATGCCCGAATTTGAAACTACATTACTGACCTCGTTGCATGTAATTCACAGATAAAATATGCACAAATACCCATAGAAATTAACACTTAGTATGCCTTAACTGCAAACCCTCATCACTTGTCTATGCTTGCAAAATCAAGCAGTCTGTCCGCACCCACCCACACACAGTATCTAATGATTCAATCCCACGGTCAGGATCAAAATTGTGAATAACAGGATACTGAAGAAAAGCACTCGTGAGGTTGACTTATGTGGAGAGCCATAAATTGGACCGACAGTCACTCTTGGTTTGACCCATCACATTGACGCCTCTCTCACATTCTGCCGTAGACGAACAAATTATTCTTATCAAATGGAGAGCACTCTTTCTCTAGCATACGACTAACTCGGGGCTAAGTAAAAAAACTTCGCATTTGACAGCGTCCGCACTATTTACTACTTTCGATTTCTCATACCCGCTCAGTAGACATAAGGTGGCATCAGATCATCAAAACATCAGTGGCAAGTGCCTAGCCTAACTCGGGGCTAGCTCAAACTGCTCAGCTCTATCGAACCAAGTACGGGAGCTGCGGTTATAAAACCAGAAGTTGTTCTGTTGGGCTTCCTATCATATATTGACATGCGTGATTTTTTTTTTTTGCGCTTATCTGTGGCCGTATTTATAAAGAACTTGAGTTGTGGCAACTTGAATCTGCGATCTCGGCTGAGTCTGCGATATCAGATAGTATTCATTAAGAATAACAACGGAGATTTCAGTCGACCCAACGAGTAGTATAGGTAAAAGCGGGTCTAGCGCCCCGCCTCACCTATACTACAGTTTCAGTTTCGATCCGAATGGGCGAATTTAGTTTCAGGTTCGGTTCGAATGGGCGAATTTACTTTCGGTTTCGGTTCGAATGGGCAACTTTGTTTCGGTTTCGGGTTTGGTTTCGGTTTCTGTGTGGGGTTGAGGGTGGGGCCGCCCGAGATTACCCATAGAGGTCTTTGAGTGTGAAGCTTCTGGGGCCACCGTGGTATGTTCCATTTTTCACCCTGGTGAGGTCTTCCATGAACTGGGTCACGGTGTCATTGTTTTTCTCAATAAAGGCTGGATCTGGACAGATCGTTGTAACTCTCATCGTGAAGAGTTTCCAGCAGAGGAAAGTCTCATCTGGCCTCTTTGGAATATCTTTTGGCCTGCCCATCCAGTGGCCGTGGTGAACCAGATCGTAGTCGAGGATGCAGTTAAACTTGCCGTTTGTGGCGTAGTCCCCATCATCTGCGCCGGGAATGGTTGTGTACCCCCAAGCGACCGTCCTTTTATACTTTTTTTTGTCCCTATGATACTCCAAGCTGTATACCTCAGCCTTTTCATGGTGCTCTTAGGCACACAGCCGGAAAACACAGTCGACAAACACTCCGATGGTCGCTGGTGGGCTGTGGTGAAGCCAAAGCAGATTCTGAGGTTTATACTTGGCTGGAATAATTATTTCAGGGCTCCGAGTGTAGGGGCACTTTATTTCGAGCAGGGCAATCTCCTTCTCTACCCCATCCTCTCCTTCACCACCTGTGACCTGTGAGCCTTTGGGGGTGGGCAAACAAGGTCAATATCA
Organism: Urechis unicinctus; assembly: GCA_034190875.2. Taxonomy (NCBI): domain Eukaryota; kingdom Metazoa; phylum Annelida; class Polychaeta; order Xenopneusta; family Urechidae; genus Urechis; species Urechis unicinctus. The sequence goes on from CM067354.1 coordinate 12,717,053, forward strand.
GTCTGAATTGGAGTACACAAAAGCCATCTGGAGAGTAGGCCGTGTTCTCCCCACCACGGTGAAGGTAAATGTTGTTCCTGAGCACCTTGGTGTTGTATTTTTCTCAATAACCGCAATTGCATCCTGCTCAAAAGCCTGGCCTTAGAGGCAGGGGACGCTAAGGTGACCACCCTCGTTGCTAGTTTTTACAGCCAAGTAGTTTGGTCCGATGACGGCAGAATAGTAGCTTCCACCAATAAAGTGCTTTCTTTTATTCTCCCACTGAGTTGTCTTTCGTCTGATCCCGCCATGACTAGCACAGAACGACTAAATCACTTGTTCCATTACCAAGCTATACCTTATGCTCTCCACTGTTTAAATAGATTGGTAACTAGATGTCTGCCTGCTAACAAGGTCTGGCCAGATAACATACAGCCCAATCTTCAGTGGAGGTGGGGTTGCAGGGGAGCCTCTGGAGCCTCTGTGGTCCTACTGAAACTGGAGAGCAGTTGTCATACCAGCAGGCTTTTGCACTTTTTTACACAACGTCTATGCATTGAGCATTGAGGGCGGGGTCATTCACAGCCTGCTCTCATCTTTTTCATTGATTGAAACAGTCTGTCGCACCTTTACAGATTTGGCCTTAATTTCACCCTTCATTTGGCTATATTTTGTGAGCTCAGCTAAAACGAACTTAAACTCATGATCCGAGATATAACCATCTTCAAGTACCGCTGATACAATGTCAGCGATGGCATTCAATTTGCTCTTCGCAAGAATGCGGATCTGATAATGTTTTTTCACCTTAATGGTCAGCCGCCGACTGATGAATTTTCCAGCGATTACAAGTAGCCCACAAGCGGCCCCCTTAGCACCCCAGACTGCAGCAATAAGGGCAGCAACCACCGTAGACATCAGACCCGCACCACAAAAGACACATACCCACAGCAACTAAAGCAGTGTCTACAGCGTCCACTGAGTTTGCTGCACTATATTTTTTATACATAGCACCATATTTTTCAATTTCTTTCTCAAGGTGTTGCTCCTCATTCAGCCGATAGGAGTGGCCCGGATTCTCATCAGGCGGCACAGTTGGTTGTTTTTTCATACTACCGTTATAGGCACATAAGTCTATAAGTCAAGTTCAATAAGGTGTGATACTACATAACAAGTTGACCCTCTGTTTCCAGTGGTTGTAGAAAAGTTAATAACGTCACCAGCTGTAATGGTTGGTCTAAAGATATTTCAACAACTTGTTGGTCAGCAGGCTTGTGTATCCCTATCGATTGATTTATCCCATTTATAACAGAAATGACTGCCATATCACCAGTATCAGCGCCCGCACCAGAAGACAAACCCATACGAAGGATTTTGCCGCTGGATAACATTGTATATCCAAAGTTTGAGTCTCGAGAGGTTTGACCGCTGGCCCCATTGCCAAACAACCACTCGTATCCTGTGCGAAGAGCGCCACTTGCTACTGTCCAAATAGTAATGATGGGTTTCGTTTTTCTTCAGAGATGTAAATGCCTCCTGCATACCCTTGAAGGTACAGAGGCATGGTGACATTGTTACATTTACTCCTTTTCCCATAAAAATTTGCCTCTTTTTAATGGACGCATCTGATTCAATGTTATACCAACCCACAGTATACGTGATTGACCTAAGACCTACGCAAAGATCACCTGTACTATTGTCAATAGGATTTTGCACGGAGTCAGCCTCGCCGCTTTGAACATTTGACAGAGTGTGATACATAGCACTATGAATAAACAAGCATTTACATTAAATACGAATAAAACGTACAAAACCGGGCCCATCTACCCACTCCATATTGATTCTGAGGATCTGACACACCATCTCATCCAGGTAAAGGCAGGTAAAATTACAGATGCGTTTGGGGTGGAGTTCTCCAACCTGTTTGATAAGTACTTGGTGCCAAACATAAGTGACGACAGCCTTGTACTTGGTTGGAGAACCAACCACATTCAATACGGGCAGAACTTGGTAAACTTTGTTGTATGGTGTGCAACAAGCGGCTGCGGAGTTTCTGCCCTGGACCACCTAGAATCGGACTCCCCAGAAATAAGTAACCTCTACAGGTTCCACGTCTACTACACTATCCGGAGACGTTAAGACGAAATGAGAATAGCTCTGCCGGATGACGCCACATGGTCGGCCTCCAACAACACCTTTGACAAGAGAAGCTACCACCGGCTCTGCCGCGAGTTTGGGGTTGACGAAAACAGCGACTGGAGGGCGGTAACCAGGGCCTAGGGCTGGTCTACTTCACTGACCCTGAAACACACGAGGTACGGGTGATCACTCAGTATGAAAACACCCACCTGTACAAATCCATTAGAAAAAACCTTTGAGAAATCAACCGACGGATTTGTTTCCAGGGCGGCAAGCTACATATTGATTTTATAAAGCAAGACCAGGATGGAGCAAACACCGCCTGGAGTACTTACATCCTTGAAACATCAGTGTGGTTCACAGTCCCAAGTATCACACGGATCAACGACAGCATTAGGATTGCTGTCTGGGACATTCTTGGTGCTCAGGAGCAGGCCCGCCCAGAGATACTAGCTGTTTGCACGTCCTTTGATGATCAAAAGCAATTTCAGACCAACGTTGAGGATGCCATCAACTCCGTCATCCATCCGGTATCAGAACGTCCTCCAGAATGCTTCCACAAAGATTGATTATGTGTTTGGAACAGGCCTTTACATGGCTTTGTCGGATATGAGCCTTACCATTGGATACGTTGTTAGGTACAACAATCTGATTACCATTGCAACTGAGGAACAGCCAATTGGCAGCAATACTGATGTCAACGCGGTTGATGCTCTTCCAGATGGAGGAAGCTTTGACCCTCCGATAGATACAGATATGGGAGTCACCTCTCCAGGCCCAGCTCCTGTTGGTGTGGCCGAAACCGGTCTACGGGGGCGCACGAGGATGAGAAAACCACTCCTATTGTAGGCAGACTCGCTATAGGCTTAGCTGTGCTTTGGCTTGCTACGTAGTAAGTCACGGAGTATCAGGAGGATAACTCCCCCCACCGCCACAGCTGCGGCCCATGCATATTCTGCCATCCAACTAGCCACCTTTGCAGCTGACTTAAGCAGCCATGATACAATGGATCGAATGATTCCTGGAAGGGCAGCTGCTGCCTTGCCGGCTAGGCCCTTCAGGACGTTTGCCAAGGAGTTCAGCTGTTTTTTATCCATTCCTTTACACCGGGCTTATTAGCTGGCGTCGGTGTTGGTGCCGGGGTTGCACTAGTGCTCCCTCCGCCCGTCAAATCAACTACCAGGGTCGAGATTGTCAATCCAATCGCAGTGAGGATGGAAGCGATTGTTATGCCCTGCTCCCGGAACAGGGTGCGTACACGCTCAGCTAGTGTTGTGTCCTCGTTAAGAAGCGGTTAATTTGGGTTCGCAGACGTTCTCGGTTTGCAGAGGCAGCCTCAACACGGACATGCCGCAGGTCCTGCAGTTCAGCAAGTTCATTTGCTTGGAATCTCCATGCTCCAATTTCACCACTCACATTCTCCTCCAAGCTCGCCATTTTAGCTTTCCGTCGGGCTATATCCCTTTCTATCTCGGTTAGCTTAGCTAGGTTGTTCACCAGCTCACCCCTCTGGGTCTGCATAGCCTTGTCAAACCCTACAAGCCCTGGGTATGTCAGACCATCTGCCCACTTCATCTACAGCGGTATGAAGGTCCTCTATGAAGCTGGTTTCTTCCGCGCTACCCCCCGTCCCGGTCATGGCTTTAGGGCCGCTCATTTCTAAATTCTCTGCCGCTTTTACAGCTGCTTGGTCAATGCCTTGGAGGACTTTTGCTTCCTTTTGTGACTCCGCTTCAGTGAACCCCAAACCATCATGGACGGCCTTAGGTACTCCTCGGCTACTAGCTATTGTTTGATGTGAAAGCGGTTTTGTGGTGCGAGAATTTGTAATACTTATGTCAGGGTAGTCCTTCAAGCCTAACCCTCCTCCAACAAGTTCAAACTTTGTATAATCGCGGCCATGGGCTTGTGTGTGACCTTTTGCAGCCAATGCATCGTAATAATCATTGACAGCGCCTAATAACGAGTCGGCCTCCCTGTGCTATAGACGCATCCATCTCAAGTGCAATTAAGAATTCAACATGTTGAGTACTTACGGACGCAAACTAAACGCACACCGCCGGATACGCGAACCTCTCGGGATAAGGCGAGTGCGACAGTCCGTAGTTATTATAAACAATCCAAGCACTATTGACCAGATACACCCGCTGCTGGTTCGCTTCCCAAATCTAGGCACAGAAGGCGTCATTGTCTCAGGGACAGCACGGCTGGCCTTTACAATCACGCTGACATTGACGATGACGATGTTAACCGCAGGGTTGTGCAAAACCTGGATCGGGCCGTGGTTAAGAAAATGACAGAGCATCGACACATCAGGTGACAGAAACACAACTAAGATATGAGTGGGGGGCAGGAGAGAGGGTTGAGACCGAGGAAGAGGACAAGGCCGTAGCCGATGTGTAAAGTAACAGGTTCTACATTCCGTTTGACTTTGAACTCCTCGAGAGTCACATGCCATTCTACCAGAGTGCGCTTAATGACAGACTGGAATACGAGCTCACATTCAACGACTACAACCGCGTGATTCACGCAACAGGCGACACTGACGCCAGCTACAAAATTGATGGCAACTCACTGGAGTATGACATGGTTACCCAACCAGAGTGGGCCCGTATGATACGCACCCAGTACACAGGTCGGCTCTCGATTCTGTATGACCGTGTATTTCGTCACAGAAAGCTTGTATACAAGTAAAAAGATACTCTGTGGAATATCAATCTGCACGTGCCTGCTCGCAGCATGAAGGGCAACCTACACTTCTTTGTAGACCCCAGGGCGCCTAATTTGCGAGGAAGACAGAGTCGTTCTACAACCCAAAGATTACGAAGGTCGAGGTGACCATTGAGGGCATCCCAAATTAGCTCTATGCCCAGGGCATGCGTGGCTACCAGCAGTGGAACGAGGTAAATAAGGCCTTTGCAGCAACGAGTAAAGGAGACCCCAGTGTAGCAATAGCAGTAAAAGACTTGTCATTGTCGGACGTTCCCTAGGAGAGTACCTAACCAGTAAGTATGCTCTGTGGCTCGACTTAAGAACGAGTGATGACGACCAGCTGCACGTTAGTGGCAGGGCCGTGGATAATGAGTCTGAGGGTATCACCATTCAGATCACAAAAAAGGCAGAGGTATCCGGCGCATTGAACATCTATATGTTAACATGTATATTGTTATGGATGCACAGCTTAACATTAAAGATGGCAGGTTCGTCAGCGAAGTCTACTAACAAGGGTTTGATGAAAAATGAGTTTCCAGATGGTCCTGTTCGGCAATTGTTTGTGGGCAGACAGGATGTGGGACAACCTCATTCATCCTCGACCTCCTCCAAGGGCCCTTTTTCGGCGCCTTCACGCATATTGTAATTCTCTGCCCTACCATACATTTCAACGAGGCCTATTAGATGCGGTCATGGGTGTGGAATGATTCAGAGGTGTACGTGGTTGACCCAGGGGAGCGACTCCATGACCACTTGAGGGCTTTCTACCACTGCTTCAATGGCGAACCTACCTTCTACATTATTGATAACTGTTCGACAACAAAAGCCCTATTCAAGAAGAATGACGTTATCCGAACTGGCTTTTAGCGGCCGCCATGAGCAGCAAAGTGTCTGGGTCCTCTACCAGAAATTCAACTCTGTGCCAAAGGATCTACGTGAACAGACCCCTTGGTTGGCACTTTTCCACACCAAGGATCGTTACTCGTTTGAAGATGCCTTACGAGAGAATGATGTGATTCCAACGAGTGAGGAACGTGCCACAGTACGCCATCTACTAGCAAAGACCAAGCACGCAAAACTGCTGCTGAAGACTGATCAACCCAGTGAATATGCTGTCGATTGAAGCGGCCCTAGGGAGAAGGGGCGCCCAGCCGCGGCCTCCCCATCTCTGCCCTGTTTCCCGGTGGGGAGCAGTGCAATATATTACACTTTGAAGGTGTATACGTATATTCATGGATCCTGATGCCATTATTGATCAACTCTTTGGACAGGACGCGACTAGCCCGCCGGCCAAAAAGTCTGAGTGAGCGGAACACTGTTGCACCCCAGGTGTAGATTTTATCTTCTAAGAGAGATAAGCTTGCTGCTGTCATAGCTGGGGGTCAGGCTCGTCAGTATCTTGGCGATCAGCACCTGTCGACTGCAAAGATTGAATCAATGTCTGATGAAGAGATTACAAAGCTCTATGCCAAATATGATGCTTGGCTGGGCGCTAGCATGACGCGGACTCTGGGGCAGTTTTCTAGCGTTGCTTGTATGTTTCTGCCAATCCCCCCAGAACATCAGCTAAATCTTACTACAGATCTCGAGACTGACCCTTTTGTCGGGCACTCGCTAAGAACTGCCACATGTGAATTTTGTCTTCCCTATGGTATGATGTCGGCTCCGCTTACCATGGCCCTAACAACCGTCAAGTACTGCCAATTTGGAGCGAGCACCCCCGCCATCCGGGACCGGCCGTCTGACACCCCTCCTGCAGAGGACCTGCCTGGGTGCTGTCAACTGAAGGAACATAATCAGTAGGTAACATGGAGAACGCAAATCAAGAGATAACGGCGGTGACTAGTGATCAGTCTGCACCTCAATCTCTACCTGCATCAAAGGAGAAACCTACAAAAGACGCTAAAAAGATTGTGGCAGGCCGAAAGAGCACTGTGGCTCCAAAAGCTAATCAAAATACACTACTGAGAGAGCTGCAGGAGGCCAGGTTGGTGCTACAGTCTGACAATCGGGCCCTCCAATTTGACTGGGGTGGTGAAGGGGGGTCCATAGCAAGGCAGATGAGTTCGACTCAACTTGGCCAACGTGGGCGACATCACCATTGTTTGTCGGTGAAGTTGGGGTGTTTGGACAAGCATTGTGTTGCTACAGGCACAAACTAACAGCCTCAGCCCCGAAAACAGGTTGTGCCCAGGGGAGAGCATTTAAAGGATCAATTATATATGGAATGAGATGACAACACCAACTACTGATGAAAAAATGCTCGTCAACGCCCTGTACCACGGAACAGTTGTTTGTGGTATATCTCTAGGTTATGCCAAGCTTGCTAAGATGACTCTGGGTGGTGGTGCGCCACGTTTTGATTTCACCCCACGCAACCTGGCTCTGGCTGTTGCAGATGTATCACTGGCTATGGCCACAAAGGAAATGCTGTTTAAACAAGGAATCTTAGTTGATATTCTGAAATAATGGCCACGATTGCACTGCTTGATGGATGCGCTCTTGTTAACGCCCTTGCATTCTCTGGGAGCAACTTTTTATTCTCTAAATTACAAAGTAGCCAAGCGGACGCGGAACCTAAACGCCATGATATGGCAATCGAGCAGCTTTAATCTGCTCAGGCAGAGCAGTCGCAGGTGCACTCGAAAGGATATACAAGCGAGGACCACTGGGGTGGCCTAATCTTCTTCAGATAACCCCGGACGGGAGTTTATGGGAGCAGTGAATCAGCTGCTAGCAAAACATTGAGTATCAGTCAGGCGTGGCCGTGTGAATATCCATTGAGACCAGGCTGTGGTAGAGTGCTTTAACCAAACACTTGCTGAACGACTCTTTGGACACCAGTATGCCTTAGAGTTAAGGTATGCTTGAAACTGAGTGGGTTTCTCGACTGCAGGTTGTAGTCTCTGCGAAAAGTAATGAGGTGACCCGCTTGACTGGGAAAAAACCTAAAGATGCAATAAAGGCAAAACGAGATGCACAAAAGCCCTCTGCAGTAGTACCAGGGAACCCGCTGGGGGTCAAAGAGCAAAAGTTTCCCTCTGATGTTGGCGTTTGGTACCTCTACCAGCCTGGTGAGGTCGAGGAAGCAGGCCACTGACCCTGTGTGGTCATTTAAAGTTTACCGGATTGGACGCTCTGTCACTAAATTTCGTGAGCCTGTACTATACTATTTGTTGGATGGACTGCTCCGTGGCTTTGTAAAGGAGGAACTGATTGTGGTGCCGTCCGGTACCCAGCTGCCACCAGACGGTATTACCAATTAGACAAAAGAAAGATCGTTAGTAATGGAAGTAACTGGAAAGTATCCCTGTATATTAATTTGGAAGAGAGACTCCTGTGACAGGCCCTGTAAGACTTTTGTGCAATGCACAGGTTTACGATTAAACGGGGGATCGTAAATCGGCTTTGTGCAGAGTGTCATAAGGGCATAAAAATTAACCTAAAGCTGTGTATAGATAGTGGATTCGAAAGGGTTAATCACAAGTGCCTTCGTGAAAGAAGAGGCTTGAGGGCAAGGGGAAAGGGCCGGGCCGTAGGAAGGCATCTCTTCAGGCGGCTCACATTGAGACTGAGAAAAGCATGCTAGATAAACCTTGTCGAGCTAGGAAGACCAGGCCCCAACGTCCGCCGTCTGCCCCGGTCACTGATGGTGGTGGCACCCCCACACCATTACCCCCTCAGGCTAGGAAGACCACTCTTATACGCTCTCGGCTCAGTAAGGCCACCCCCAGTCTCAATATAGCCAGCATATGTGAGAAGGTGAATGACCTCCTGATCGCGGAGGAGGCAGAGGGTGAGGGAGAGGTGTCCAGCAGTGGTGTGGAAGAGGTGTCCAGCAGTGAAGTTCACCACCAGGAATCAGCGGCTGGTCGGAAGTGGTAGGTGTGGATACATCCATGGTTGAATACAATACACCATGTCTACCAGCGGTCTATGCCCTTTGCGGGTAGGCTGGGTGCGGCTATGCCCGTAGACCAGGGTGTGTACACCACCCGAAGCTATCCATTGCTTTGTATCAAAGGGGGATAGAGACACCTTATTAACGTGCAGACCATATATCTTGTGGCTGTCACTTCGAAGCATGTTCATCCCATGGCGGAACCGCTTCTGGTCGAACAGCGATTCAAGGTATTGTGCGTGGCGCAGGTTAACCCACTTCTCCAGCATCTCCAGGATTTGGGGGCCGGCGGGGTCTATCACACAGTCAATGTCTGCTTTCCCTAGAACCACCTGCTGCTTGTTTCGTAGGACTGGCTCTGCGTACTCGTGACACCATCTTTGTCGGTCTTGTAGAGACTTACTTTGACTGCGAGCTGGGTTTTGACGCCACCTAGTATGTTCAGCTCCTCAGCCAGAACTTTACGAACCTGGGGTTGCACGCCTTTCTAGAAGGTCAGGAGGTCCGAGGCATTGGGGTGAGTCTTGGGAACGTTCATGACACAGCCTCGCAGTTGGTTGTTGATGGCCCGCTTGGCTTTCCTGAATTTGAGGAAGGGAGTGGGGACTGGTCTGAGTCTTGTTCGGGGAACTGGGACCAGTCTTACACTGCGGAGTGGTTTACTGGAGGCGGGCCTGGGGTGTGGGGCTGGTACTTTCGCCACTTCAGACCAGAGTCGGGGGGATAGAGTCGGCGAAGGGGCTGGGTCGCGGTCCCCCATGGTTCTCAGTCTTGCATAGATCTCCTTGTACATCCTATTCAGGGCGTTTTTCTTTTCGAGTGCCGCGAATGCGACCTTCGTCCGTGGAAAGGGTGGCAGGGCCTGGCCTTGAATTTGGGTATAGTCGGCTTGAGCCTGTTGTGCGCGTGTGTGGTTCGGCGTCATTACTATACTGCGCTTTTAGTCTAAAAGGGCGACTAAAAACGAAAAAAGAAACTTTTTGGAGGCCGAGTTGGATATATGGGTTGTGGGCCATTTGATTCGGTGGTCAGCGGTCCCAATACCCCCCCCCCCCCCACTACGCCAGACCCGCTATTATCTATACTTCTCAACGACTTATATTTTTTATGAATACGTTTGAGATAGACAACTCAGCTTATCCTCTCAAAAACCTGACTTTGTGAACACTTGATCTAAAGCCTGTTTACACACGCGTATTATATGGTAGCATGCGCGAACAAAAACCGGAGGCAATCGTCTCATGCATGCTTTTGATGTTTGGCAATATCGCCGTAAGTAATTAACCCAGAAAGAGTGCGATAACTGACCTCCCACCCGAGCGCGCGATTAGACGAATTCAACTTTCACAAAATCGTTTTCAGTCGCCATTGAAGGGCGGGCGACCGATATTTACCATCCATGCAGCGCTAACTACGCATAACTTCCACGGGGACAATATACTGAAACGTCAGTGGTATCGACTCGTCAGTGCTGAAATCTTTTTTGGAAGAACAGGGCGTCAAGGTGCTCGAAATTGAATGCGCATCAAAACCAGAATCTTGGACACTTTCATACCGGATAGCTTTAGAGACTGGAGATATAAATCTGCTCTACAAGCCGGAATTCTGGCCTGAAGGTATTGGATGCAAGCGGTATTGGACGAAACGCGAGTAATAGGTTATTTCACTCATGGATAATAGTCCAAACAGCAATGGTTTTAATATTTGCTATTTGAATGTGGAAGGGATAAAGAGGTGTACTCCCTATGTTAGCGATTGTTTGAACCGTTACAGTTGTGATATAATGTGTTTTCAAGAAACTTGGTTACTAAAAGAAAATGTTTCGATGTTAAATAATGTGCATAAGGATTATCAATTTGTTGGAAAATCTGGTATGGACTCAGCATCTGACATTCTAGTAGGGCGCCCTTATGGTGGGACTGCAATTTTATACCGAAAGTCTCTTTCTAAGCATGTGTCACATATAGATATACCTCATAGGCACGTTTGTGGCATTACGATTAATGATTCTTCTTTGGGGAGTGTGCTATTGATTTGCGTATATATGACTTGTGATAATTATTCACGAAACAAAGTAACAAACGAATATTAGGAGGTTATTAATGTAATTGAGTCTGTTGTCAATTCAATTACCTGTACCTCGGTTGTAATTTGCGGTGATTTAAACACATCGTTTGAAAGAACCAATGCGCAGACTCGCTGTTTGAATGACTTTATGGAGAGAAATTGTATGAGGTTTTCTTGGAACAGTAAAAACTCCTGAAAAGATTATACATATACTAATTTTGCTTTAAATCAGATGTCTTGTATCGACCATTTTCTAGTTAGTGATAATGTTTTCAGTAAGTTGCTATGCAGTAATGTTATTCATGACCCAACAAACCCGTCAAATCATAATGCTATATTCATCACAATAGATGTAAATATTGACAACGTTATGTCTACAGATAGTCAGGTATTCTTGCGAGATGATCGGCTATTGTGGAGTCAGGCAACAGAGGTAGATGTTAATCGGTACAAGAGTGAATTGGATATTTTGCTTGATGGTGTGTTTGTACAGCATGCTGTGTTTCAATGCACCGATAAGCGGTGCCGTGATAGCAATCACAAAACCGCTATTGATGCATTTTGTAAATCAATTGTTGGCTGTTGTACTCAAGCTGGTAAAGAAACTATTCCGTCCAAGAAGCCTGTTTCAAGGAAAATTGCGGGATGGTTAGAGAATGTAAAACCAGAGAAAAAACGATCACTTTTCTGGCATTGTATTTGGATCGAGTGTGGCAAACCTAACAAAGGCACTGTGTATGACATAATGAAGCAGTCACGTCATAAATATCATTATGCCGTACGCGCAGCCAAAAAGAATGAGTTTGATATAAAGAAGGCAAAACTGGCTGAAAACGCATGTAGTAATACAGACTTTTGGCGTGAACTAAAAAAGATCAATCCAAACTGTAAGAGTGTACCTACTGTGTTAGATAATGCAAGTGGACCAGTGCCTATTGCAAACCTTTTTCTTGATAAATACTCGGCGTTATTCAATAGTGTTCCCACAAACGATAATGAAATGCGTGATGTGATGAAAGCGGTTAATGCTGGTATTAGTTATGACAGTGCAAGATATGATGTTATTACATCATCTGTTTTATCTAAATGTATAGAAAAGTTGAAGAGTAACAAAAGCGATGGCAATCGTGAGCTTTATTCTGACCATTTGATTAACGGGACGCCCAAACTTGCTGGTCTTTTATGTAAACTATTCAATGCTATGATTTCACATGGCCATACAGCTGATAATTTATTAAATTCAACGATTGTTTCGATACCAAAAGATATGCGATCATCATTAAGTTGTAGTGATAATTACAGGGGAATTGCATTATGTAGCTCAATTTGCAAAGTTTTAGATATGATAATTCTTAAACAGTATGGCAATGTTTTATGTACGTCTGATCTTCAATTTGGCTTCAAAACGGGACATTCTACAATCCTTTGCACGACTGAATATAAAGAAACAATTAGTTATTATACACAAAGAAATAGTGATGTTTTTAGTTGTCTGTTAGATGCTAGTAAAGCCTTTGACAGGGTACATTATGGAAAATTGTTCAAATTGCTATTGCAGCGTAAAGTGCCTCCGCTTATAGTTAGGTTTCTAATGGATAGCTATTCGAGACAGACTATATCTGTTGAATGGAATGCATGCTTATCAAAAGAGTGTCATGTATCAAACGGTGTTAAGCAAGGTGGTGTCATATCACCGATATTATTTACTGTGTACATTGATGGGCTGATACAAAGGTTAAAAAGTCTGGACTAGGCTGTCATATAGGCAGTGAATATGTTGGTGCGTTTGGTTATGCTGATGGCATTACCTTACTCAGTCCAAGTCTCATTGCACTGAACAATATGTTGAAAATATGTGAACGATTTGATGATGAATATAATGTAGTTTTTAATCCTTTGAAAACAAAATGCATAAAATATGGCAGAGCAGTAAATGAATTTGATAAGGTGATATTGTATGGCTCTACTATTGAATGGGCTACAACTATTAAGCACTTGGGGAACGTCATTGATAACAAGTTGAATGATTATAGTGATTGCACATCAAAATGTTCTATGTTTAATGTTGCTTTTAACAAAATGATGTGGAACTTTGGAGAGTTGCATAAAAACACATTGTGTAAATTATTCAATTCCTATTGCTGCAGTTTTTATGGCTCCCAGTTATGGACCATTGATTCTGATGGTTATAGAAAAATATGTGTTCAGTGGAATAAGGCAGTTAGGCGAATACTCAACCTTCCAATTGCTTCGCATACTTGGGTACTGGGGCCATTAAGTGGCCAACTACACATTAGCGTTTCCTGATGCATAAAAACGCTGAAAATGATTGTTCAAATGAATCACAGTGACAATGCAGTAGTTAAGTATGTGATCAAACATGCTTGTTCAAATGCCCTTTCACCTTTGGGTCGCAATATTGCTTACCTTAGACACAAATACAACATTAATGTACATAATGAGGTGGGGTTCAATATCACACCAATTATCAAGAAAGTGTCGTTAACAGATGAACAGAATGCGTTATTGCGTTAGCAATAAGTTATGTTGATGTAGATTTCGCGTATTCACTTGTGCGAGAAACATATTCGACGAAGCAGTGTCGTTTGAATAGAGTTATATAAATATTTAATGACGTTAACCATGCACTATTGTTTAAACAAATGCATAACTTGGTCGATATTTTTCGGCAGATTGGGATACAGATTTTAACATGTTGAATGCATTGCGCAGTCAAAATTATCCAAAAATATCTGGATCTAATTAATATTACACAACTTCTGGTATAAAAGTTTTGTTACATTTGTTTATACTATTATACGCAATGAATGAAAACAATTTCAATTATACTATGATCTTAATCACGCAACCAACAGCCTCATGAGGCAACCATACTCTCTGAAATTTGTTACAGAAGGTAAATATAGTTTCGCAATCAATCTAGGTCAGTAGGTGGGTGAATCGCTGTCAAGCTGGTGGTTGATGATTATTTCAAGACTTCATTGTGATTCCCTAATGAGTACTCCAGCAACGCAAATGGCCATTGCTCTATGCGGCGATAGATGCAACTAGCTCAAATAGCAATGGGACGAGTTATCCCTTAAGATGTTTAGTCGCTGGCGATTTGGTCATCTGTGTGAGTGCAAATATCATAGATAGCTGCACGGATACTTTGTATACGCTTCAAAGAGGCAAAATAAGTGGCCCGTTCTTAGCTCCTAATGATCCTGCTTGCTCCGTTACTTCAAAACCAAACGGTCAACAACAGCCACTTAATCAGTGAGACTGAATGACGTCTAATTGAATAGGTGAATAAAGCTACCAAATGTAATTCACAACATTGGTTCCCAAATGTGATCGTCTGATCATTACAACTGTTAAATCAAAATCCACCAACGCGAAATCTTATGGAACATCTTCCAAACTGCCACCGCATTAGTAGCAGTTGCTATATCAATAGCATCACGCTGTTCTGTCTTCTGATGTGTTTCGTTACGTCTACCACGTTCCCTACTTTGTATACCTTCATATCATGCTTAACTACACCTTGTGTTTAATAATACGCAGGGTACGAATCCAGAAAGAAGTCTTTGCTGCCACTTCCAATCCATTTCGCGACACGCTTCGGTTATTCATTGCCGTGTTGAAGATACACCCACTAACGTCGGACCAACGGGCACTGTCAAGTATTTAGGTGACTCAATGCTGTAAGTGACAGCCATGTTCATATCAGTTAACCAATTCAACGAAGATTATGTGCCTAACTGCTGTGTCAAATCATTAAATAATCCATTTGCTCGTAGGTTGTTTAAGGAACACACATTCTCTTAAGAGTTAATGAATGCGATTCCATTCTGATATAACATTGGTCACATTTGTGCATGGAAAGTGGGACAAGCCAAAAAATGATAGTGATTAATATTAAAACGGTGGCATACGGGCTTGTGCGACTGCCTTCAAACGTAATCTCGAACGATAGTGCACCCGAAAGCCTTTTAAAAAGCCCTCAAAGTGTTTAATCAGTTCATCGAGGCCTAGCCGCTCACTATGTACCTCTGTTAGTTTATTTAATTATACATATACACAATCCGCATAGACAAATATAATGTAGTAAGAGTCGTCTGGTTCTTCTGTTTTCTAATGACAACCTAATACTCACATATCGCACAAATCACACAGACCGTATAACAGAGGCTTTAGTTGATGGCTATGCAAAATAAAGTGTTTTGTAAGTGGTCTGAGATCACATTTCTTCGCATAAATATGAAAGGCGATGATAGAATATCGGGACATTCCCAGTCAACGCTCCACATTTAATGGTAATGTGACCTATTGAGAAACCGCTGAATGGATGGATTTGTACTATAGTATAGTAGCGTTATATACGCCAAACTCGCTGGAGCGCTTCCGGATTTGCATATCTCATGTTTTCGAATCCAAAATATCTTTAACAACAGCCACGTATTTACGGCAAATGGAGTATTTTTTGAATTGAAGAAGCGGGCTCCACTTTTATTTCATATTTGTTATAATGCGTGGATGATATTTGAGTCAACGTACGGACTATCTAAACATCTTTTGCTTATTAGGCCTCGCTCAAGCCTCTATTTTCACATGTGGCCAATAGTGAATTGATTTTGTGTCTCGCCTGTCTGGTTTTATTTCTACCCACGCCATGTATCCTATACACATCCTAACGACGTCCAATGATTTGGTGAAAAAAATGCGCTATGCAGAGAATCATCATAGCTCGATATGCACGTGCGGACCGACTTGACATTAGTGCTGTGCTCTGTCGGGTGACAAAATCCAACTCCCCGTCTCATGCGCGAGCTACAGATAGAATACAGATTAAGCCGCAATGGCGTATGTCATAAGGCGAGGCATATCTCAGGTCGATGCTTTTGCAACTCAATGTAGCTCCACAGGTCAAGAGATGTCTTGCAAAAGGAGACTGTTGCTCGGCAGGAGGTCTCGCGCCGAGTGAAACTAATTAATCTATTGCAGGGATAGGAAACAAATACCTTTACGACTCATTGGCCCCCAATCAACTGCATGCAGTGTTTGCTCGTTTCAAACGACTACGCTAACTGTCATCGACTCTTTCTAGCCGCCTGAGTATTTTGAGAAATACTTAGTACTTGAGCTATTATTACCACCAGGAGCACAACGCTGTTACGGAGGGCGTCGTTCCATTAGCATCGATTCGGCCATCGATCAATAACTTGAAGGCTCATAAGATTGTTTGATACATTCTATATATCCCGTAATTTGATATACATAACAAACATTACCAATCTAGCTAGAGATAATACCAATTTTCAGATTAATTTGTTCATCAACGTTTCATCAATTATGGTATTACCCATCGAGTTATTATTACAGGGAAGCAGAATCAATATGCTGATATGAGATTATGAATCAGTCGTGGAATTATTTCGTTAATTGGTAGGTTACAAAGTAGCGTAACAAGCATCACAAATCAACTGCCGTAATGTGACTCACAACACTGCGGGCCAACAACTGGCATCGCTTGAGTCTGATTGGTCAATGTTTGATTAATTGCCTAGATTAGAAAACAAGCTGAAAGCTGCTGTTACCTTTCCCAAAAACTTTACATAATGCTTTAAATTTTTTCGTTAACACTTGGTATTGGTTGAAGATGAGGTTCGCATACCAGCACATCAAGAAACGTTTAGCCAAAAGATTAATACAGCTGCATCGAGTGTCCAGTGTTTGCATTTTATTGTCAAGCAAACCTCATCAACATCCAAACATTCCAATTGAAAAACTGTCGTTAATGGTGCCCACGAGCTACACTGTCACCAACACAAAAGCAATAACTTTATTAAGAATGCATTCCAAGCGTTACATTCAATACAAAAATCAAAACGTCGATGTTACCCGGCATGACTAGTTTTAGACAACTTGCGAACATCGGCTAAGCTAGGGCAGTTATACAGATTATATCTAATATGGAGCCCAAGTAATGGCAAATCTGGCAGCATAGACATTTCCAACAAAGAAAGGTTAACTTTGTGTCATGTGAATTAATTTGTATTTTTCTTATCTGGTATATAGTGATATCACTCGACATGTTTTAATGATCCGCCTTACATAAAATCATGTTCATCTACACCTATATTAGTTTAATACAACACGACATAAGAAATCCTCGAAAATGTTTCAAAAATATTTCATACCAAACGTTTACTTTGTATATTTGAGACACAGCTGTACGGATCGAACGAGTACATAACTTAGTTATGAATCTTGCAACCTAGGTAAGTAAATAGTACAGCCAGCAGTTATTAGGGTCGCATGGTTTGTTGTTGTTGTCTAACTTTCAAGCAACAAAGCCATATGCAGTGATCCTGCGGCTATTCATATAGATAAACCTACAATATTGAATATGTCAACGTGTTTCCAGAATTGCCTGCCGCGGTGACGTCTGATTCATCCAGATATCTGAAACTGATGGAATATTATATTAACGCTGTCGAATACCATCAGTGTGAAATGTTTCCATGTACTCGATTATCAATGCTGGTAATAATTCAGGGAAGAATTGCAATAATGCCCGTAACATGCACAAAATACATTACTAAAACATTTAGCATGTAATAAACGCACATAAACACTTGCGGCCTTTATTGGGCACACAAAAAGTGGTTGCAATATTTAAAGCCATGAAGGTTTTATGCATCGCTTTGCAATCGTGATAACAGAAAGTATGCTTAACCTTAGTAGCATCAATTCAAGCGTAGGGAAATGGCAATAATTGGAGCTATCTAATAAATTGCCTTTTTTTCACTCAGTTCATTCATTCATTTCTTTATCAATTCATTATTTTGTCCGATACAAGTTTTCACAATGCTTCGCAAGCTTCAGATATTTTTAACATCTATGCAAGGAATAATTGCATCCTATCCCAAGCAATGAAATCCGTGTGTGCTCTATCAGTGCAATAAATGCAGAATCCCGTGTTTGATGAAACGGGCTTCTCTGTTATCTGCTAAGAACATTTATGACTAATGGGGCAATGCATGACCAGGGGCCGCTTGCATAACGCTGTCTTCGGCTATTTAGTCCACTAACACACATAGCGGCTAAGTCTGCTAGCCCAAGCCGCTCCCACAAACGGCAAAGCCGCAGCTCGAAAATGGGAAATCCCCCGCCGAAAAAGGGATAAAAAATCGTCCGTAAAACATCATTGCATCTATAACTCCATCAAAGTTGTCTGAATCGATCTAAAAATATTTGCGTTGTTTCGAAAAAAAAGGTAAGGTCTACGCAGATGCCCAAGCCGCAAAGTCTAAGCTCGAAAATGACTTAGTCGACTAAACTTCCAAGCCTCAAGCAAGGAGACTAGCGGTTTTTAGCCGTAAGCTTAAATGATTAAAACATCCCAAAAATGAATAAAATAAGAACATAATCGACATTTCGTCAACTGATATTTATTCTTTCATTCAATCAAACATTAACTAACATATTGTGTTGAACCGTTTTCTGTTATTAAATGATCGAATCTCCGAAGCGTAATTTTCCGAAAACGATGTTTACCTTTTTTAAGCTGCAAATTTTAGCGGCTTCAAGACAGACGCACAAAGAAGTGTGTGAGTATCATTTCACTCTTACTTGGTCATTTTTCCTTTTTACTGAATTTTTTTTATGGTGAATGTCAATTATATGTCAATTATAACCACCGACCGCATATCGTAAACACTCCCTCCTTTCAAAATAGCAGCCGAACACTGCGGTTTCCGTGCATTGTTGTATGGCAAGCTGAGTGTGGCAGAATACTATGAGACATTGGGGAAAGGGGGTGTTGGTTGTGATGATCTTGCTATTAAATGAAATATTCGAGGTTAAAGCTGTATTTTGATATCTCTTACGGATGAAATAGATATCAAATAATTTTTCACATATTCATCATACTTTGATATCATGTATTTGTTTAATCACAGTGTCATCGTGGCTCTCCGCCTTCAAAGACTGAATGAATATAGAAGGGTCCTGCGTAGGGAAAGATTTTTTAGAGACAGGACCAATCCTATGGATGTTCTGAACGACGATCAATTAGAGGCAAGATTTAGGCTCAGACGGGGAGTTATTTACTGGTTGGTTATGATGCTGGAGCCACAACTGACCCGAAAGACCCAGAGAAACCTTCCAATTTCACCCATAATTCAAGTTCTTATAACACTTCAGTTCCTGGCCACAGGGGGATTCTTCATCACAGTGGGCGACCTGTTTGGTGTAACGATGTCCACAGTCTCCAGAATTGTCCACAATTGCACCAAATTAATTGTTGAGCGCAAAGATGAGTTTATTCAAATGCCTTCCAACGCAGCTAACATTTCATCAACCAAGCAATGGTTCTTCCATAAAGCAGGTCAGGGGTTAACCTTAAATGAATAACTCTTATCTCTTTTAATAAAAATTCAATGAAATATCATTTGTTGTCATACAGGATTCCCTAATGTGGTTGGCTGTGTTGACGGAACACAGGTGAAAATCAAAGCACCTCGTCTGAGGGTTAATAAAAATAATGAAATTCCTTCATTTGTTGTCATTGACGGAACACAGACGGAACACAGGTGAAATCAAAGCACCTCGTCTGAGGGAATTTGAATTCGTCAACCGAAAAGGCTACCATAGCGTTAATATTCAAGTATGACAGTCATTGTTGATGTAAATCAATGTGGTCTAATTATAAACTTAGTCATTATAGTGAATCCATATGGCTATATTGTAAAATAAGTCATGATATTTTCCAGATAATAGCAACAGCTGAATATATGATTGGAAACGTGGTGGCCAAGTGGCCCGGCAGTTGCCACGACTCAACCATATTCAAAAATAGTGCGATAGCAGGCAGATTTGAAAATGGTACCTTAACATTATACATGGTTCTTTGTATCTTATGATAAGATTATATGTGTTCAAGTAATATCATTGATAATTTAATGAAGCTATCTACCTCTGATGTAATATCACTTTTTGGTGAAATATAGCAATGATCGATAGTGTAGATTTCTTCAAATAGGTGCACAAGAGGGAATCCTTTTAGGTGACAGTGCCTATTGTCTGGGGAAGTACCTAATGACACCATACCCTACGACAGGCGACCAAAAAAGAATAAATTTCAACAGGGCTCACAAAAAAACCCAGAGTGGTTGTGGAACAAGTAAGCATATTTTCATGCCATGAATTTTCAATGTCACATAATTCAGAATCAACACACCAATTCTACCAGTCCGAATAATAATTTGTTCTTATTTGTGTTAAAAGGTCAATGGTATACTAAAGCGCAGATTTTCTTGTCTGCACACCGAACTTCGTCTCTCTCCGCAACGAGCAGCCAATGTTGTTGTCGCCTGCTGCATATTGCATAACATTGCGCAAAAGAACAACGATGTGCTGCCGATTGATAATCTCAACAGTCTGGTATATGATGGTAAGACTGCGACTGAGGACATGCCAGAAGGAAAGAGGAACATGATTGAAGAAGTTCATTTCTCCTGAGGTACTTGTTACAAATGAATTATTTCAATAAAAATGGTTAAGAACAGTCAAACATAACAAGTGTAGAAATTGAGATAATAAATTAACAACAATTCTTGCATCAAATTAAAAAAAGTACTATATGATTACAACTTTTCTAATTTTGAGATTTGTAACGATAACTTCTTTTCTTTTAACTTCAAAACACTAATTTCCAATTTCGCTTTCTCTAATTCAAGTTGAATCAGTTCATCGTATCCCTCTTCTTTTCTTCTTTTGGTGACAGGTGGCTGGTGTTCGTCCCGTATATATTCCTCTGGAATAGTTGCACTCTCTGTTATGGGAAAATGTGTCTTGTATTTTTTCTTAACAAATATTCAATTGTTAAATCTTACATCAGTACAATGTTCTTGTGTAAATATTCAGTAAACTATAGTAAACTGTAATAGAGGATCAATTTATGCAACAATTACCTGTGATTAAAATGGCCTCAGCCGGAAATGTTACTGGTCGGACAGATATAAGAGTAATTAAGAATTACATGACAAATTACATGTAAAGTGCGGATAGAGCATCCTGAATCAAAAGTGTAAAGAGTAATTCAGAGTTACATGACAAATTATATGTTAAGTGTAGAAATTAAGCATTTAATACCTGAGGTTTCAGATTGGGTTTCAATATCCCCCTCAATGCCTTCAATGACATCGCTGCCAACTTTGGCTAGATGATCGGCGTAATGCTGTTCTGCCACTGTGTACGTTGAACATTTCCCCACCCCCCCCCCCGCCTGTTGGTGGATTCCTCTGCTCGCGCAGCTTCTTTCTTGCTGTAAATCATAAGGATTTTGCATTTATAATTCACCAAATGTTTGTTGTGTAATCATAGAGGATAATTACCACTGACCCATGCTTTGTATGCTTAGTACCTAGATAGCAAACCGGTAAGAACTTATTTAGGTAGTAATGAATTTAGTTACCACTTGCGCTTATGTTTCTGAATTTCTTCCTGATCTGTTCCGAGCTATATTTGGTGTCAGTTGTATGGCTGAAATAAAATAAAACTTTCTGATATTGATATCAGTAAGAATTCAAAATTTGTGTTTCTCATTGTTGGGCTATTCATTGTAAACAATAAAATTGTTTTTCAGAATCCTTCATGGCAAGATACAAGTTTTTTTGGCATATGATGTTAATATAACTGACTAGGGAACTAATGTAGATCATAGCAGCTGATAGTATTTATGTAGGTCAAGAAGATTAACTGTCAGTGTTAGGCCTTAGGGGTGTCAGCCTAGCCTCGCCACGCTTGAAACTCAATGTTATTTCCAATTTTTTCAACTTGAATGGGCGAATGGTACATCAAACGAGAGCTAACTTATTGAATTTCAATTATATTGCCTTACTTTTCTCATTTCAGTCCGTTTAACCATAAAAAATGTGGAGCAATAATTTTAATTCTTCGTGAGTCAGTGTCATTGAGTCTACAGATATAGACTGATAGAGGCCGGACTAGATATAAATGTCATAAAAACGAGGTGTTTTGACACTTACCTATTCAATTGCTCGCACAAGCGATCCCATAGCCGCTTCTTTCCCTTCTTTGAAACATTTGCGCCGAATGGAGCGTTAAAATAATTCTCATGATCAATGTAAAATAAAACAATTTCTAACTCGCCTTCTGTGGAAAACATACTTGCAGAACCATGCAGACGACACTAACACCGGTGTCAACATTGCGCTTAGGTCAAGGACAGGTCATTTTATTATGGTTTGCCGTTAAAGACTAATATATGTATCAAATTTGTAAGCAACAACCGCGCCTTAAAAAAAAATTGAAGTGGAATTTGATTGTATAACAGGTGGTTGCATGCTAAGTTTGCGGCTTAAAATAGCCGCTATATCCAAGTGACTAAATGTACAAGATAGCGGCTTCGGCTAAAAGCGCAAAACGGAAAATATAGCCGAAGCCGGAAAATTAGCGTCTAAAGCAAGCCGGACTTGCAGTTTAAGCTAAATAGCCGGATACGGCGTTATGCAAGCGGCCCCAGGTATCGTTTTGTGGAATAAGCCACTTTGTTAGTTGCAAAGAAATCACCGACCTATATGCAACTATTCCAGGTAATTCAAGAAGAGTTTACGATTGACACGGTCATAGTTTCTCCCATAAAAGATCCGACAATCGAAATCCAATCATAATTTTGTAGCATAAATGTTTGCAACTAGTAAATCGTAACTGCACTACCATAGAAGAATAGCCATTATCAGTGTATAAAAAACAATACATTCACAACTTTACATTTGTTAGGTTGCTAATCACATTGCATGCTTAAACATTGAGATTAATACGTGCAATGCAACCATCTTGGTGGTAGTAAAAATGATTTAACTGTAATATTCAGTATGACATGGTATGAACGATTGACATATTCCCTGACGCTTTAACCAGCTGTCCCAGAAAAGCTTTTGTTTGTAGCGCAACATGCTGTGCCACTTCAGGTCAGTGACAGGAGGCCCAACACATCCTCACTGACAATTATACACTGTCCGGGCGGCATTCCTGAAACTATGAGCATAAGATGAAATTATTCAAAAGGAGGCTCGCATTTGAACTATCGAGTGTTGCTCTAATTTGAATGAGTTGTGGACAGTTCATGCTATTTATATTATGTTGTATGCGTACAATTACATTAAAACATATTATACAGGATCACAATGGTTTATTTGCTCGGTAAACTGGTGTTTGTTATAAATTGCTCCACGCCGCCCGCCCACCACTGTTTGACACAAACAAATATAGTCATCGTATTCCTATTGCATTTCATCTATGTCAATGTTTTACACAAGCAAATACAGTCATCGTATTCTAATTGCATTTCATCTATGTCTATGTGATATACTTCTCAGAGCCTGACGATTTCGTTCCAGCTCCGATTGAATTAGAAAGCCAATACAGTAGATCCTTAATGCAATCACTGACGGCTGCTGAACCACATAGAGGTAACCCACGGGGAATTAAAAGAATATAACTGCAGACTGTGATGTTGTTACTACGGACGTCTAACATACTAGTTAGTACATGAGCGTACGGCCAAAAAGTAGACCATACAAATTAGTGACGCTGTAATTCGTGAAGTCGCAACAAGGCATGACAACATGCCGATAAATACACTTGATGCATAGCCTTAGCAAAGAATTCAGTGCAGTCAAATAGTTGAAAGCGTTGGTTTGTTGTTTTACATATAAACGAACCGGCAATGTTAACACTTAAAATTGCTTACTTATTATTATTATTAGTAGTAGTATCCTCATTATTGCGCAGCGACATGTTTGAAGTGGCATCATTTGCTTGCTAGAATTATGAAATATGTGATAGCAATGGATATTTGACGCTCAGTGTATCATAACTAGTCGCTATTTTCACCGACAGTATCTAGAGAACGTGCCCTTAATAATGTGTAGCACAACGGCGAGCGCTCAACGCGGCTCGCACTGTGACAAGCGTCCATACAACCTACTCAAGAAAAGGAATATTATGTTTCAACGGTTGGGATTAAATGCATTTCATTTTCTGATTAATGTTTAATAACTGGTCTCTGCCTTATACCTCCAACAAGCCGATATTGAAACACATCCCGCTGAACTTGCTTAAAGTAAAATGTCAGAAAATACCAACCCGCAGTTTATTACACAGACGACCAGTTACATACTTGCTTTACTTGGCACATAACCTTCTAAACGGTATATACTCTCAAGACATATATTAATTACAAAGAAAAAGTACACCTAAGGAAATAACACTGTAGATGTGAACGTATGTTATTTGAATCTCATTAAGACCTGCACTTGTTGTTCTAATTCACGTAAGCTTTAGGAAAGTCCTTGGATAATTGTGGTCATGCAAATTGCGAGAAAATATTTGCCAGTGACATTGTTATTACACAGTTACATTAAGATAGAATATATGCGATCATTATGGATGCGCAACACATTACCTGCTCTTTATACAGGTATGCCACATAATATCGACAATACCAAGACAGCTCGCGAACTGCCCTTTGATGCCAATGAATACATTAATTGTATTTCTATATCATTTGGTCAATGTTTATGCCTACTCCGCTCCCTCAGCTTCTCTCTGAGACCGACAATATATTTCCACCGCCTGTTCTATTTGTGTCCACCTACAAAAGAGCCTTGATACAATAATGTGTTTCTGCAGATACTAAGCGAGGTATTCTGTGTAAAACTTTCGCATCCCATGGGGATCAAATGGAATTACTATGTTGTTCTGCTGCAAATACAGCCACCCTAGAAGTGCATAACTGAGTTCATTCAGCATATGACTGCAGACATAATGGTGACATGAAGACAAAATGGATATCAAGGTCATTTTTCTGCTTGATGACCACATATCCCTTGAGAGAACACATCAATGAATACACTTGCTGCTTCAAGCAAAGTTATATGTTCCAGTCGACTCGCTGTGCTTAACTGTGGATATATATCTACAACAGACATTAGACAAGCACGCTGCCTTGTATTTCCGTTCTTTATTAGCGACTGAGTACACTAGTCCTAAGAGCGCAATCTAGCAGTGTTAATTTGGACTTCGTAATTGGGTGGTTATGTATAGCAAATATTGTTATGCCCCAGGTGCGTTTTTCTTAACCATCGACGACAACAGAAATACTGTATGATCGATACTAACCATATGGCATACCTACATGGCTCATGATTTGATGGCTTGCGGAAGCGGCATAATCGTCCGATCGAACATGACCTTGCGTCTTGAAATCATCTTTCTTGTACTATAAATGAGGTATTAGTGCTGGATATCGGAACTTATTTTTAGGTAGAGCTAATATACGAATTCTAAAATACGACCAAGAACTAATACGTGTACGAAAATGCTTGCGCAAACCTCATCACACAAAAATAAATACGCGGACATTTTACAAAACGTTCATTATGGCATATTATCACATTTTCTGACATACAGCCGCTATAAAAACTGGTTTTCGATGTGTCTGATCAATACGCAGATATTAACGGATTCGTGGCACTCTTTTGATATATGCTTATCGTCGTCGACATAACGAGGTTATTAAAATCTTTTGAACCCAAGCACACGGAAGCAGTAAATGTTGTGCAACAAACCTTACGAGGGACTAGTCCAGAGAGAGTGATTTTGAAAAGGTTAAAAAAATCTAACATTTGGATGTAGGTATGGCGCTGATTGTCAGAGCTGTGGTCTGAATAATTGATAAAAAGACAACAGTGGATTGAATTTTCAAGCTGCTTGATATCAAATGATATTAGTTTATTACAGGTCATGCATCCGGAAGTGGACAAAACGGCTAAGTATGACTGATATAAATTCATATAAGGACTAAAATGACGAATGCGGGAGAAGCAGCTTATATTTGCACTACAGCTCAGTATTGGGTCCCGCATGTGCTGTAAACCATCATCGAAATGTTATGCCAAGCGCTGTTACACTGTCCGTGTCATAACAGCCACTGCAAGTCTCAGCAATATCAGAATTTATGGCGTACTTAATATTTAACCGCAGTGACAGCATCTTATTTCCAGGGGTAGGTGGTATCGGTTGTGATATATCTCAATAAGCGACAGCTTGCCAATCATGTTCGGGCAATACATTGCTGTTTAATCCAATCAGTATATTTGCTGATTGCCTAGTGTTTGGTCGGGCCTCAATGATATGAGTACGCTCTCACAGCAATACTCTTCTGCGATTATAGCCCTTAAGTTGGTGCAGTACTATTCGGACTAATTAGGTGTAAATCAACGAACCTCAGATGACATGTTTCTAGAACCGGTCAAGAAGGCAAATTCAGATCCTCCAGGAATCTAATGAATACATGCAATATTGCACATGCGCTTGTTAACGGTAAACCTGCTATTTAGGTATAATAGTAGCAATATCACCGGAGACCATTCTTCCGTGAGGCTGACATCGCCACACTGAACGGAACATCAATACAATTTGCAAGAAAGCATGGTTAAATTCTATACCAAAACAAAACACAAGCACCAACGGGCGATTTCATATGAGGACAGGAAGAAGTTATTATTTTCGTCTCTTAAACTAGCCAAATCAAGAAAGCGGATAATAATAACCACTTACTGTGTACCAGGATAAAACACCAATCATTCAAATTACTGAAATCAAGAGCCAGAATGATGCTTATATTCATAATCGGATCCAGAAATCTGACTAACCTTAAAACAAAGTAATGCGGCGACTACTATTCATTAAAACAAAGTAAGCTACTCTCAGTTTAGAGGCTAGCAACGGCGACCTAACATGTCTTCATGCCCAATTCACCATATTAGTTCATGTCAATTCGAACGATATAAGTTGTATGATCCGGCCATTTACATTAAGTTTGTTCAAATACATGTAATGAAGGAAGTTAATTATCTACTGCTACCTGGGTGATGCATGGCAGCTGGCTTGAGACAAAAATGCACATGCTTTAGTTGGTACGTTAGACAACGATGATCAGATATGGTCCTTGTCATTGCTGTGCACACGCTGCTTAATGTGACCAATAAATACGTTTAATCGACGTATATGAGTCCATCAAATTAGGAAGTATTTAGGTCGTGGGCCAAGTGGGTCCCTATGAAAGGGGATTTAGTATTGTCAACTTGGCTCTAGACAATTATTATCTTAGAAATGACAATATTTATCCTGTCATTGTATGTTTTTCATTGCAATATTTAAGCAATTAATATCCGTTGTATAAGGATTGACGTTATCAATTGTTAAAGCGCAAAGTAGCCTTTTAATTACTACAGAGATTAACATCGCAAGGTCAGTTTTTGAGCATTTGTGTACAATGTAAGAATATTCTCCGTACAAACGGTTAAATTAGCGCTTATTGTGTTCGTTAGATAAATAAAAATTAGCAACAACCTGGCTAGGCAACTTGTTTATTTTGGTTTATTTGTTTCGCGGGTCAAATACTACAAGGCACTTCTGGCTACGGATGAGCATACAGTTGAATAAGAATCAGATGGTGCTCAAACGGCATATCGATTTGTTCTGAAGTCACATTAAATTGCCCCCCTTCCATTATTGAAGCGTTTTAGAGCTAAGTATGGGACAAGCACATAGCAGAGACACATCAACTCAATCCGTTGATGCTCCTATAAACATTGTTGATCCGGGGGTTTAATTAATCACATCTTCATTGAGGAAACGCATCAAGGGGTCTCATGTTTTATGTAACAGTTGTTTTATACGCTAGTCATGGCGATTATTCAAAATATATTCAAGCCATCGTAAGCTTCCGATCAAAAAGAACGACACTCTTGTTTGCACTTTCTGAGCAATAACAGTAGAATGATGATACGGGTCCCATTGCTATCTGCTCTGCACGCTTCTGACATATGGGACAATGCATGTTTGGATATTGCTAATGAACTTGACACGTTATTTGGTTGTGACAGAAAAACCAACATACCTGCAACGGCTTATGGTTTTGTGCAGGTGCCAAAAGTTGCAACGGACACAGTTCCTCACATTTGCATAAATCTGATCGTACATTTGCGGCATGTGGTTTCCAGCATGTAAAAATAGGCATCATTGAGCTGTTGATGCCAATAATATGTTGATCAAGCACCTCTTTGTCTGATTTGCCGCCTACCAGTTATTTAATGCGCACTGTCATTTTAATAGGTTACTGACAGCCGTTTGAGTAACACGAAGCAGATTTAAGTTCAAATCTACGTCATGATTATAACCAATACAATACAGTAGTATTTCGGTAGCGTTTGTTAATCGTAATGGACCGCATCTGATTTATTCAAAAAGAACTTTGCTTCGATTTTTGTGTGGTTGCTACAATGACTCGTTTATAATCATTACATGATACTGGGGACACCAAATCATTGATAATCAATCGACTAAGGGGCATTTACCACAGCCTCCGAACTTTGTATACGAACATATTCAAGTGAATTGCGAACTTAACCAGTAACTACGCATGCGCAAGACTACCATTTTGCCCATTTTCATCGAAGAATGTATTGTAGAGACTAACGTATGCCATATTGGGGTTAAAATTTACCTCCTGTCTAAAGCATAATTGAACTTTACCATAAACATAGCTGGGGTTACAGATTGGAATCGTTACTCAACCTAGTTGGGAATCGAATGACATATTGTTGTTGGTTTTTTTTCAGAACAGAGATTAGATGACTTGTGATTGAATGCACCTTTATATCTTCTGAGCTTTTAATGAATTCGCCAAGGAAAGCAACTGAATGTTGTCCTCGCGTTTAAGTGTTCATACCGGTGGCCCCGCGCTTCTTTTAGCAAAACTTGTGCAACATTTATTGCTGAAAAAATATGACAGCGTATTTGAGCTTTACCTCCAACCCCTATACCAGGCAGTGCTTAGCATACGTGTTCGTGCAACTAACATCATCTAATACAAACTCACGGATGAATCGCATCAAACTGCCACTGTAAGTTCCAAACCGTCCCTCCATGTAATGGCAATTGTCACATCAGTTTACATAGTGATTAGGTAAGGTAAAGGCCCGGACTATTAAATGTACGGGCTTTTATTGATTGCTACGTGAGTAGGCAAAATTAAAGTAATGACTATGCTCGCTAGAGGTTTTTTGCACCGGAAATATGGTGGGAAACAACAATTACGCAGAGCAATCAGCAATTCAGCAGAGCAGCTTACAGATAACTACACGACATGACATGCTTCACTTGATTAAACAACAAGCATACTCGAAGTACATTGATTTCACTTAGACGAGAGGCTGAAATGGCCGTACATAATACAGTACCTAATGCTAGAACTGTACTTCAGTGCATGGATACCGCACTATTGCTGTAATCAGGCAGATTATTCTGAGAG
The DNA here is from genome assembly GCA_034190875.2 of Urechis unicinctus. Classification (NCBI taxonomy): domain Eukaryota; kingdom Metazoa; phylum Annelida; class Polychaeta; order Xenopneusta; family Urechidae; genus Urechis; species Urechis unicinctus. Next base: position 12,746,260 of record CM067354.1, read on the forward strand.
GTAAATTCACCTGGGTACCGTTTTCAAGCCTATGTTAAAGTTACAATCAAGGAATGTTGAAAGTAATGATAGATATTTAAATCAATAACGTGTGCACTTATGATAGTCAAGTATACCCTTTTTACGATTATAAATTATCATTACATTATTGTAACAGATGATGTTAGACCAGATGCTATGTATCGTATATAACTGACTCTTCTTTGCAATCCTTTACTTATTACCGCGAGCTGTTTTCCAATCTTATATTGGTCTCATGTCTGCACTAGGTAGAGCGAACTGATAACATCGCGTGACTGTAACTGCTACCACTTTGTTGGATATTTAAAATAGGTGAGTGGTTGCACCAGAGAGCTACGTGACACCAACGCTGAAGTGTGATATGGTGCGTACCAAATATGAAGCGATAAGATTGAGATGATTAAGCAAACGCATTCTATGATAAATAGATAAAGACGGAAATATTCGTAAATCTTAATGAACCAGAATGGGCAAAAGACACCAATGCGAAATGATTGCCCTCGGGCATGTTGATTGACCAAAACAGGCGATTCCAGCCTCTCGTCTAACTGAAATCCACCCCTCGGCAATACTTTTGCCCCTTTTAAGCTCCTCTTGCGACATGTAGGGATATACAGTAGACCTATCCCACCCTCGGGCCCACAGAGGGGTTGATTAGTTTAACTGATAACGAAAACATAAGTTGATAGATCTTAGCAAATAGGGTAGATAATATTTGGCTGAATGCCCAGAGAGTTTGTCATGGTGGGCAACCAATTTCATCACGCAGTCAGTGTACAGTACTTAATACGGCCGATTTTGGCCTTGCATGTCAGCCATATTAAAAGGCTAGTATTTGCGTTGCTTCACTTGCTAAGCAACCTTGGCAGTTTCGATGACTGCAAAATTGCCTCGTTCAAATCTATGACGTCCCCTTATTTCTGGAAAGCTAGATGAAGCAGTGTCGGCACCCTAATTTGGTTTTGATCATTAGGCCTTTAAATATCAACTCGTAATCACCACTATTTCACGACTCATTGAGGTTTTAAAATTGTGATTAAATTTTATCGCTATTGTCTTAGTGTCGATCTCGTGCCCTAAGGCGATGTGGTTTATATATGGTTATGTTTGAATTGTAGATAAAACACTCTTAACACCAAATAAAGTGCTGGCTTCACAATGTAACGATTTTAATCCAGTAGTTCTTGACTTCTACAATGCTATTTCCTAAAGCCCCCGGGTCGTAACGCCCCCGGAACAAAACGCCCTTGCAGTGACAAAACGACCTCGGCGGTTTTGAGCATCTGAATGTAAAGGTTTCCGCAATTTCCGTCCTATGAAAGTGGCTGATTGGTTTACACCAAAAGCGTCTTCCTCGGGTAATCTTCAATCACAGTTGTCTAAATTAAGTGACAGGCTCATTGCGCAACCTTTCCCCGCCGTCAATCATTTAGTCACATATCGCAGCGCACAGGTATATGCATTTATACGAATTCGCAATGTATATCGAATAAGCTATGAATAACATTATAGCATACATTGTTGGTTTTCTATATTTACATACAATTATAACCAGTACGCCGACATATTTACGTAACATATTACAGTATGCAAGAATACCATCAAGCAGTTGAGTTAACTTAAGAATGCTGTATATATTTATTAACATCATCGAATGTTTTTGTTGATGTTGATAGCACTTTCATTTTTTGCACTGATCGGCGTTATCAGTCATGCATTGTATTTAGACTGTGTTTAACTTTGGTTACATATTTATGCAACTCATCAGACAAGCACACTGCCTTGTATTTCCGTTCTTTATTAGTTACTGAGTACAGTAGCACTAAGAGCGCAATACTAGCAGTGTTAATTGGGACTTCGCAATTGTATGGTTATTCTTTAGTGTCTGAAAACGTGACTCGTCTGCACATAAGATTTGCAAAAAAAATACTGATAGGTGCGTGTTTTTCCTAACCAAACGACGACAAAAGAATTACTGTATGATCGGAATTCACCGAATGGCAGACCAACATGGCTCATGATTTGATGGCTTTCTGAAGTGGCATAGACGTCCGATCGAGGATGACACTGCGTCTTGAAATCATCTTTCTCGTATCATGAATAGGGTAATAGTGATGGGTATTGGAACCTATTTTAAGCAAGAGCTACTGCATAAATTTTAAAATACGACTCATGAACTGATACGTGTTCGAATATGTTTGCGCGAATCTTATCACGCACAAATCAGTACGCCGACATTATGGAATATTATCATGTTTTCTGACATACAGCTGCTATGAAAACTGGTTTTCGATGTGTCTGATCATCAAGCAATCACTCGGAACGATACTATCGGAATCGTGGCACTATTTTGGGATATGCTTGTGAATGATCATTCATATAACGCGGTTATTAAAAACTTTTAAACCCTATCACATGGGTGCTAAGATGGAAGCATTAGATGTTGAGGGACTAGTCCAGAGAGGGACTAGTCCAGAGAGAGTGATTTTGACAACCTGAATAGGTTAAAACAATTAAACATTTGGATATAGGTATGACGCTGATTGTCGTGCTTAGGTCTGCATAATTGATATAAGAACAACAGTGGGTTGCATTCTGTTCGAACAAGTCCAATGTTCTTGACCCTGTAAGCAGATTATGCACTAAAACATATATATATTTTTTTGCATACAAATCTAGGTGTAAAATGCAATTAGGTGAGAGATAGAGGGTAGCAATTAATGAACAAGGTTGTGACATTTGGGGACGCAGAGTTGTCCGCACTTCGTCTTTATATACCAATTCTGCCAAATGACGTAAGGGATTGCCCACGCTTGTGAGCTATGTGATCCTGTTTTTCCTTTTGGATTGGCAATTTCTAGTTGATCCATATGGGCTTAAGAAGGGTTTTTGGGACCAAAAAAGCTAATTAAGTTTGACGCGTTATTCAAGTTAATGACAGGTGTCGCGTAATTTGGAGAAAGGCGTGGTTTGTTGTTAATTGCCAGTCTTGCGATCGTGCGATATACGCATCACTAAGCGGGAAGCCTTGGGTCAATGGGTCATTGCACTAAAGCCACATGGTTGCAATAAACCCCAGGTTTTACGCATGATCACCTCAGCACAAATGCTTGGACCTGGGCAAAAATAATAACAACAAATGTATCGAGGCAAAACTTATTTCGAATTATATTGGCTTAGCAGGTACATTCACAAATTTATGGAACAATAACTTGCTTTTCTTTAATATCCATAAAATAAAAGGTTGCCTGGTTTCAAATGATAATAGTGTATTACAGGTTATGCACCCGGAAGTGTACAAAATGGCTGTACAAAAAAAAACTGTGTACCAGGATAAAACACCAATTATTTAAATTACTGGATGCCAGAGCCAGAATGATACTCATATTCATAATCGGATCTTGAAATATGAACATTAAAACAAAGTAATGAGGTGTCTTCGAGTCATAAAAACAAAGCTAGCTACTCACAGTTTAGAGGCTAGCAACGACGCCCTAACATGTCTTCGTGCCCGATTCACCATATTAGTTCATTTCAGTTTGATCGATATAAGTTGTATGATCTGGCCAGTTACATTGAGTTCGTTAATCTACATATAATGAAGGAAGTTAATGATCTACTATCCGGTTGATGCATGTCAGCTGGCTTGCGACAAAAATGTCCATGCGTTAGTTGGCACGTTAGGCAAAGATGTTCAGATGTGGTCCTAGGCATTGCTATGCACCCGCCGCTTAATGTGGCCCTTAAATGTGTTTTATCGACGTGTATGAGTGCATCAAATTAGGACGTATTTAGGTCGTGGGGCATGGTTCCCCACGACAGGGCATTATGATCGTCATCTTGGGTCTAGACAATTATTATCTTAGAAATGTCAATATTTATCATGTTCACAATGGTAATTGACTCATTAGTTGTATGTTTTTCATTAAAAAATTTAAGCAATTAATATTAGTAATACTTATGATAGTTAAGTATACCCTCATACGGTTATAAATTGTTATTACGTAATTGTAACGGATGATGTTAGACAAGGTACTACATTTCGTTTAATTGACACTTTCTAGCAATCCATTACTAATTACTGCAAGCTGTTCTCCAATCCTATATTTGTCTCATGTCTGCACTAGGTAGAACCAGCTGATCATATCACGTGACTGTGAATGCTACCAATTTATTGAATATTTTAAGTAAGAGTGTGGCTTTACCAGAGAATAACGTGACACCAACACTAAAGTGTGATATGGTGCGTACAAGATTATCGTTTTTATAAAGCGATAAGATTAAGCTGATGAAACAAACGCATTCTATGATTAATAGAAAAAGACGGAAATGTTCGTAAATGACAATGCACCAGAGGGTCAAAAGACACCAATGCGAAATGATTGCCCTCGGGTATGTGGATCGACTAAACCAGGCCATTCCAGCCTCTCGTCTAAGTAAAATCTACCTACTGGAATCGCATCCTGTAGGCAAAACTGTTGCCCCTATTACGCTCCTCTTGCGACATGTAAGAAGAAACAGTAGACCTTTTCTACCCTCTGGCCCAAAAAGGGGTTGATTAGTCGAACTATTTAAGAGAGGCTAATTTGTTAGATCTTATCAAAAAGGGCAGATACAAATTGGCTGAATGCCAATTTTCCCACGCGGTCAGTGTTCAGTACTTTCTACGGCCGCTTTTGGCCTTGGGTGTCAGCCATATTGAAAGGCTAGTGTTTGCGTTGCTTTACTTGCCAGTTTCGATGACAGTAGAATTGCCTCTATGACGTCCCCTTATTCCTGGAATGCTAGATGCAGTGTCAGCAGATCTATTTCGTTTTGATCGTTATGTACATTTAGATATCAACATGTAATCACTACTATTTCGACACTCATTTTTTTTCAGTTCGTATAATAATTTTATCGCTGTTGTCTTAGTGTCGATCACGTGCCATAAGGCAATTTAGTTTTTATGAGGCTTATATGGTTAGGTTTGATTTGTAGATAAAATCACTCTTAACTCCAAATTAAGTGCTGGCTTCTCAATTTTACGACTTCAATCTAGTAGTCCTTGAAATCTATAATGTTAATTCCTTTGCGGCGTAAAGGTCAGAAGCCCCAGGGTTGTAACGCCCCCGGGAAAAAACGAATTCGCAATGAATACGAATAAGCTATGGATAACATTATTGCACACTATTGGTTTTCTATCTTTGCCACACATTTATTTCCAATACGCTAAAACATATATTGAACATATTACTGTATGTACGAGTACCATCAAGCAGTTGATTTAACTTAGAAATGCTGGCAATACTCATTAACATCATAAAAATGTTTTAGTTGTTGTTGATAGCATTTTCACTTTTTGCTCTGATCGGCGTTATCAGTCAAAGGTTGTATATCGACATATTTTAACTTAATATACATCATGGCATTGTTATTGTCTTCCAGTTACTTATTGTGGGATATTCTGCAATGCATTCATATATACTGTGGTATACTATATGCGAGAAGACACTATGCACACATAGCACATTTTTATCTGTATTTAGCGGCCGTATTGTGAATGCATCGCTATTGTGTGGCATAGGCGGTTAACAGCCAGTGCATTAAACTTCTCAAAATATTGATTATCACGGACATTAATTCAGAAGCAATTAACCTCAAGTATAACCCAGTAAAGTCCGGTATCTAAAAGTTAGAAAAGCATACAACACCTTGTCAAGCTTTTTTTGACTAAAAGATTACTGAGCGGCATAAGTGATTAATAATTGATGGCTGACAACTTCGACGGAATTTTAATGTAACCAATTACATGTGTCACATCAACGAAGCATACAGTGAACCTTCTGCAAGTTGTAAAGTTCTCATGGCAGCTATAAACGTGTTAATAGTAGGAAGTCTCTAAGCCCCAATGATGTTGACATGTTATCGCATAAACATGTCATTGATTCGATTTCAAATAACGCGATTAATTTAAACGATAATGACATTATACTGAAAATAGTCCGGTTCCCCCTTCATATGAGAGACAATAAACGAAGCAGACCAGACGGCATGCGCTTAATATGCAATGTCATTCAAACTATCTGGATTTGATGCCTGGAAAAGTAAACAGAAAAATTACTGGTAATGCATATATTACTTGATAACAAATGAAACCAGTTATAAATTATGCAATTTTTGCCATGAAGCCTATTTTTATCATCGATAGACGGGAGGTTGTGTTAGTTCAATGCAATGCCCTTGAATGTAAATTTCCCAAAGGGTGCAACATCCACAATATATGTCAAGCTGCGCCTCCGAAAGATGTTGATCATGATAACATGTAATCTCGAAGCTTAATATGTCAGAGAATTCCAAAGAGTGCTCGTGCAGTTAGAAGGGTCAATATTGCTGCACTCAGACCATAACTATCGACACGGCCATGCAAATACAACTGGCGCAAATGTTAGATGTATTAGTGTGACTGACAAGCAAGGACAAATGCAGGCGGATTTACATTACAGAACATGAAAATCGAGTTTAACAGCACTAGTTCAGAAATATGGGCCGGATCGTATCCGACGCAGTGCATTTGCCAGCAGTTTTATGCATATATATATATATATATATATATATATATATATATATATATATATATATATATATATATATATATATATATATATATATATATAGATATATATATATATATATATATATATATATATATATATATATATATATATATATATATATATATATATCTGTATGTATGTCTCTAGATATCTCTATATATATATATGTATATATATGTATATATCTATATATCTATCCTATCTATATATATATCTCTCTCTATATCTATATACCCTCTATATATATATATATATATATATATATCTATATATATATATATATATATATATATATATATATAAATATATATATATATGTAGACCAGTATTGTGCCTACCCAACTAAACACGCGGTTACTTTTTTTGTGTGCTATTAATCAATCGTATTGATTCTTAATCACTTATTCATTAATGCCTGTGATCAATTTCAAGAAAAAGGCTGAGATTCGCATGGTTAATTTTTTTTCAAAACCGGTACAAATACCACCAAAGCATGACAAGCTTTTGTCTGCCGCTCGTGTTCTGGGTCACCATCGGCTGAATTAATATTCGCTACTCATTGAGCTGAAAGGGTTGTTGATTCCAGGTACGCGGGATACGAGTGATTTGTTGGCTGTTCATAGTGGGAGTTTCCAAACGAATAAAATAGCTCGAAGCAATTGGTCATGTTTAGACAGGAACCTCATGAGTATGACAGCGGCGCCAGGATTCACATTTCATATCATTGAAATTAAGAAAAGCTGGCATTTACTCCACAAATCTATAAATCCACTTCACGACAACGTTGTAGATATCGAAAGTACAGAGCGCTGCACATCACTGGATAAACAATCCAATTATTGTATCAACGACAAAGACACGTCATAGACTAATGACTGATTCCGTTACGCCACAAATCTCAGAGTGGACGATAATGATTATTAGAGCCAGAATCGTTGACGGAGTTCCCTTTCGCTCATGTGGATATGTGGATTAGCCGATTTTAAGACTTAGTAGCAGTGAGTGTGACAACCGTCTCCAAAAGAAACACAGATTAATCCACCGTGCCGTTGTGTAGCCCCGGTCGGGCATATTTGTGGGTAGATAGATATGTATCTCAAGTGTCTAGAGACGTAATATAAGGGGGTCGATATGATATGTTGGTTTGGAGTTTGTGACTCCAGTCCCGTCAATATCGCCTATTTGACTTATGTATGAGCGGGTTGAGGGGTGCCATTCCTCAGCCATTGTCATAATCAGCGATCGAGTTAGTGCTCCTGGAGACGGTCTGTTAATTTATGTATGATCACACGAGCCAGGCACCTACCAATGAATACACGACTTGCTAAATCAAAAGCCTTGATGCACAAGAGGTGCAGACACGACGGCAGCCCACAGTACTGATCCATGTTTTGAATCGATTATTTCTGTTAACTCTGTTACCACATTGGCACAGCCGTAAAATACGCTTGATTTTACCTCGGGTTTGGTACGACTAGTGCAGGCATTTGTTCTCGTGAACAGAAAGCTACAGGATGACCATAAGGTTCACGTTACAATGCTTTATAACCCTTTTGTTTGGCTAATTAGCAGGTATTCGGATATTCTACACCTGACACTATAATGGAAAAGGACCGCGTTCGACTAAAGCCACTGAGAAGATATTACCAATAGAACAGTTCAGGGGCCGGTCAAAGATGACGTAGCCCCGTTTTGGCAGATGTTCCTCAACATGTTATGGCAGACTTGTGATACCGACATGCTCATGTAATCCTCTATTGCACTGGCCAACTAGCCCTTATAACGCATCGTAATACTGGCCCATATCTCCCCCGATTGCTCCCCCTGCACTATTTGGGTACAACTCAGACCCAAAAAATAAAGTAATATCACTTGCCTTAAAAAAACGGGATGGGCAAATTTGACAGCAAACGGAGTGCTCCTCTTATCCTCAACGCCATGCTTTGTCCAAACAACAATGCGCCTATAGAAGAGGTGCGCAGTTGATGGACTTCCGGGGGTATCCCTATTAAATTCGCAGACAAAAGAGATATCTTCTGGTGTAATCATTGCAATGGATGCATTTCAATGACGGATTAATATTTCCTTACAATGCACATGAAAGTCATGTGCATGGAATGCTTCCTTATTTACGCACCAAATGTATGGTTTCAGCCCATTCAAAACGTATTCAGACCGGACAATATTTTTGACTTTTGACTAATATTGTTCGGTAAAAGCTAATACAGCCTAAGATCAGTTCGTTTTATTGATTTATATAAATAATTCAGATGATGTCTCGACTTTTGATGGTCACTTTGAAACAATAAATATTCGGTCTTTTAACTGCTTGAAAAGTTTTATTGTTATCGTAGCATTTTCCAAATGAATATTATTTCTCCATATCTCGGTAAAACTGGGATAAAAGCCAAATATTATGTAGGAACAAATTAGCGAAAACAAACACCTAGACAACTAGTGTCGTAGAAAATTGATTCATACCAGCGTTCGAGAATCAGCGTTCATCAGGAACAAATCCACACCATTCTTATCAACCCAGCAAGAAACCAAAGCCACATGGCAGCCATCAGCCAGAGACGGGAAGAGATGTCCAGGCCCGGCAGTAAAGGAGGTGGTGTTGGCGTTCCCGGAGACACGGCGTGGTTCGGAGGGTTAATAAATTACGGTTATTGTATCACGCCTGAGAAGGGTGCATTGTAAATAAGATTCTTAGTTATTAGCGTTTTGAATCTGCCTATAATCGACACCCGCCTTGACCGACACCCTTCACATTCACTCGAAATCATTACTTTGATCTTTGGCCACTGTGTTTCTGCAAACAGGGAACGGATGATTACGTTTCTACCACTCGATTACTTCCAAGATCAACCCTGAAAAAAAAGAAGAATCTTTTTATAAATATATCTGCTCAAGCATCTCAAGATATACCACAGCTTTAATGCCTTTGTTGTATAACGTTGCTGGGCTGTCGTTGGTATTTAAGCAGTTCGTCAACTATTCCGCATTATTGAATATTGCATTTCGCATGTAGCAACTAGTCTGGCTTACAGCGTTTGATATTGTTTTGTCTAAAATAGTGCGACTACGACCCAGAATATAAAGCGTGTGTACCGATTGAAACCATTCACGTATAACAAACGAATTTTGGACGATTGAATGTAACCTATTACTACCTATGTTAAAGTGCATGCATGCTATACCTGTATGAACAGTATTCCACTTGTTGTAGGGAAGTACATGCTCGAACATCCAGGCGCAAATTTCATATGGTTGATAATTCCTATTAGTCATACCCATGAGGTCACATGCATAATCCGTGCATCCTACCTGGTGCAATAAATGGCCGATAAAATATCGTTAAACTAGCTATAGCAGAAAAAAGCTTAAAATTGTATAAAGAAAGTCATTTCATGCTAGCTGATATGTTGTAAATGCCACTAAATGTTTGACTTGCCATTTAAGGTCATTATTTGGATTTTGTACGGAGCATCTAAAAACAGATCTCTCACGTTTAAAAACATCATGCCAACTCATATATCAAACCCTGCGAGAACCACGAAGTCTCCTGATCACAAAGAGGTTCACTGGCGTCTCATGTCATTTCATGTCACCACTCAACAGGGCACAATCACGAACATCGTATCAAATGCCATATTAAATCTCGAATGAATATGTTTTGCCGAAGTTGTCACAGCAGCAGACGGACATTTTATCACACAGAACATAGCAACACTATCTTAATTTATTAGCGTTCATTTGCAACCATGGATTATTTGGTATCATATTATTGACGTACAATTCTCATGCATTAAACTCTTTGAAAAAAAATCCAAATCAGTATGTATTTACAAAGACTGAAGTTTTAGGTAATGGTGGTAACTCACAGTGATTGAAGTCAATTGATGATTAGCTTTGGATCGACGCCTATATACCAAACGACCCTTTCACCCTAGAGACCCATCACCATACGGTCTTGGTTGGCACTCTTACAGTTAAGCATCCCCTTATCATAACACTACAAGTTACACTTGTACAATTTCCTATGTAATACTCGCATGTTTGATTCCCTCTCCTACCATACATGTAATGAAGATTTGACAAACTGTAGAAGTCACACCAATTTAGTATTATTTTAACATTGTAACGTACCATACCTGGTACAAGCTGTTTACAAAGATCAACTAAGTCAGTGGGGAGCTGCACCTCATACATGGATGCATTGCCGAGGTGATATCATAGTCTGGAAGCCAGTTGCTTGCACCTAATCATTATATTAGTTACACCTTGATCGTATGTTTACTCATCATGTACAGTTACTTACGTGACTGCCCGGGAGCAATCGAATCAACCGTAATGGCGGTTGGCGATACCTGGCAATTTGATCTGTGCCGGCTACCCGTCAGATGAGCGTTGCTTACGATGGCATCGACTTTATGCAGTAATTACGAGTTGCCGAGGCGAGTAAGGTAACAGGAGTCATTCGACGTCTTAGATTACTACGCAGCCAGCACAACGCTCGACGATCTTAGCAGCAATTTTTTATTACTGCATTTTAAATCAAAGTGTTAGATATAGTTTGATGTAATCTCGTTTTACATCTTTCTGATTATTCTGCCTTTTGTAGGTTGAGCTAGGAGATGACATTACGGTGATGATGGGCAAAAATCGCTGCCCTTTCATAGCGGTGAAGGCATTGAGATATCCCTGAACCACGAAGCATTCCATCAAAGAAATATATTTTACAACAAAGCATACATAACGTGTTAGACTGGGAGAATAATTGCCAAATGATTCCGAACATAGCGCAATTACTGGGTACCGCATAAAGGACGGGCAAAGTTGAAATATCGAGGATGTGTCTAAGGTCATAGATTCAGGTGTCATAGGTGTCAAGAATATGCATTTCAGGTGTGATCGCCTCTCCTTGAACGTGACAAAGTTATATTAGAAAGAGTACAAAGGCATGTAAGTAAGCTCGTAAGGTCGGTTACGACCAAATAATGCGCATGTTAGGTCTGACATCACTTAAAACATGGCGTCTTCGTGGGGACCTAATGCGTGTACACATACATGGTATATGTATGCATATGCATATATATATATATATATATATATATATATATATATATATATATATATATATATATATATATATATATATATATATATATATATTTTAGGTGCGTGTACACATATGGAATATATATATATATATATATATATATATATATATATATATATATATATATACACTTTAGGTGCTTCACTCGAATACATTTTAGGTGCTTCACTCGAAGTGGTAGTCATGTTTAGACACCAATTTTCATTAGTGACTTGTTCCGTCTACATGACTAACGTAAGATGTATAAGCTGCACACACTTAAGATGTTGAATATATCATGCAAAAAAGATATCAAGTTCTGTGTTGACATCCTACACTATTCTGAGCCAATGCTGTACAAAAAATGAGAGTTCCAATTACGCACGATGGGCGCGTAGATATGAAGAAACGTATTTATGAAGATATTTCTAGTCCCATCAGCAAGAATTTTGTGTTCGAGATGGGAGGGACTATCGTTCAATCAATTAAGAGCAAAAAGATCGTCATGCCAAATGCTAGTTTGAGTGGCAATATGCTCTTTACCAACCTCTTGATTACCCTATTTTTATCGGGTCAACAAGATATCCTAGTTTACATGGCCAACGCATCCTAGATGGCCAACGCAAGATATCTATATTGTCATATTGTGGGCAGCGTCACTATTCATCAGAAAGAGTAACTGCGCGTATGAATATCGTCTGTTCCACAATTCATCAATATCAATAATAAAGCTAACCATCAGAGGTATGGTGACTAAAGATCCACTGTGTGAACGTGTAACAAACATATCATACAGCTTTCATGATCTCCGAAGACACGTGATTTGCATTATACCGCCTTTTAGGTTATCAAATCAGATCACAATGGCAGCATTCACTGCCGGATTGCGTGCGCTGAAATACTAAAGCTGACGTAGATATCCTGTATTCATTAAAGCAGTCTGCTCAATATGCTATTCTTCCCACCCAAAGTCACAAAGCAGATGAGTAAGCATGAAGTACATCCACGATCACGCACAACAATAATGTTATAACATGACATATATCATAGCGCTCTAAATTAACTCTGACTGCCTATGACATACTTGTCGACAGCGACCCTAATTCAAAAGGTGCATGTGTCTCCGGCCCACGTCTTCCCAGGGAGTCGGCTATTACACTTATCTTAAGTCTGCTTGTGCTTATAACCTCTAGTTGTGCCTACAATATAGGCTCTTGCTCAGTATTAAGTAAGTTGATAGATAACCGTGAATATGAATGGTAGTATCCATTGTTACCTAGCAATAATAAGGATCTTATTTCAAGCAATCTTACAAAGCAGATGGCTATCACGAAAAACGTTTATGCATGGTATACCTATTAAAACAGAATCGAATGCTGTTATACGCTCTAGTGACAATTACTCGTCATCTAGGTGTTTCGCAGAGTGTTGCTTTCGCTGGGACTGTTCTAGATGTCAGCACGCCTATATAATTTACTTTCGTGTCATTAACCCATATGCAAGCGACCTTTTGGACAGCTGACTGGTGCCTTGGTTGAATGTGTATAGGTAGACCATATGTTTTGCTTAACCATGCAGAGTATGTGCATACTAAGTATACTTTAACTGCGTCAGCTATACATCTGCATCATACAAGTTCACAAGGTCTCTTACGTTGTTGGGCAGCACACTCTTATTTTGTAGCAGAATAAATGTTCAGCTGATAGTCTTTTCAATCAAGGCATTGAAATTTCAACGATATTTAGAACTTGTGATATTTCCTCGTACGTTCAGAGTGTTGTTCCTCTATCCGTTAATCAATTACATGTGGTCGTTTATTGGTACTGCTTAGTACTTATTGGGAGATAATCTGCATTTTTTTTACTATACCATGCTTGTTTTTATGTACGTTAGGAAGGGTAAATAACAGACATAATTCACCACGCTGTTCGCCGTATGCAAGTACACATTAATGGTCATAAACGCCGCCGAAAATTGGAATGCTTCTTCTCGCGTCACAGTACGGCGAATACATATCACCAGTGAAACAAAAGGACTGACGTTCGCTAATAAAAACCTTGCCATTCTTAAGTTGAGAATAAAACCAAGTTAGATATACAAGAAGGTTGAATCTACTCTCATAGAAATATGTAAATATAAGATATCCATGGGAATCTCAATTCATGTTTGCAATTTTATTACTAGCGACATTGCTGAATAATATTTTGCTGTAATCAACTACAAATATGCCGGGGAACCCGAAAAGAGATATCAAAAAAGTAGAAAATATTCCATTCCAATGAATTCATACATAAAGATCCGTAGGAACTTATGATCCAGAAGAGGTTCAATGATGCATCGTTTCGCTTCATGTCATTGATCATCGGTGAGAACCCTTCCCTTTTTGTCAGCGGTATCCGGATGGATGTAATGTGCCTTCTCCAAGTACATAACTGCTTGTGAGACCACCCACAATCTTTATATCTTGCATCTTCTATTATTCCACCAAGGAACTGAATAATAATGCAGTTTGCCAGTAGTAGAGGCACTTTCTGGGCCCACAATGTCACCAGTGAGTGATTAACACGTGTGGAAGAAGTGTGTAATGTAGGTATTGGGCAAAATAATCAGAATCAGCAAAATAATTTCCCGCTCCTATTATTAGGTAATCACTTATCACGGTGCGCAAAAAACATCAATCGCTTTAATAGATGCGAGAATTATTTTGACATAATCGGGAGCGAATTTATTCGGAGCTACGATTTACGGTGCATAAACACACAACAGAGTATACTACCACATCAATTGATATGCACCAGTGTAATAAACCAATAATGAGTAGGGTACAATATATGCTTCAGTTCATAAGCATATATCATATATATATATATATATATATATATATATATATATATATATATATATATATATATATATATATATATATATAGTATATATATATATATATATATATATATATATATATATATATATATATATATATATATGTTATATATATTATATATTTATACATATGTATATATATATGTTTACATGTATATATGCATGCATCGACATATATGTATATATATATATATATATATATACATATGTTTATAATTGTATTTATATATATATATTATAAACACATATTTATATCATACATTTATGTGTATGTGTGTGCGTGTGTGCATGTTTATATTTATGCATGCATCGACATATATGTTTATGTTGATAAATATATATATATATAATATGTCTATCTATAAATATATATATATATATATATATATATATATATATATATATATATATATATATATATATATATATATATATATATATATATATATATATATATATATATATATATATAAACAATTATATGTGCTGCGGGATCTCGAAAACCCGTACCCGTTGTATAAGTTGAGAATGGAAAAAAGTATACTCCGTCGTACAAGGTATTATGCGAATGATCATAACCCGTCGTACAAGTCGAGAGGTCGATAAAACATGCCCCTTCGCGCGGCACAGTTCGTTTCCGAACAAATATACTGCCATTTTGGAAAATCTACACACTTAAGTGCCCCACCCCGGGCGGGATTAGCGTTGTATAAGTTGAGTCGTCTCCGTTCTGAGCATGCGCAATGCACGTGGTCTTGAACTTGAAAACAAACATGTTGCTGTGTCTTGAACTTCTGACTTTTTACTGCTTCCCAAATTGATCGAACTATAAATAATTACCATGGTTGAAATCACCCGCCAAAAAGGGATAAAATTGTCCGTAAAACATCATTGCATTCTGTAACTCCATCACTTGTGTAAGCTTGGTGTTTGGTAGTTGTCTGAATCGATCTAAACAAATTCGCGTTGCGTCGTTTCAGAAAGATTAAGACGTCTACTCAGACGTCTTGTAGGGCTAGGGTGAGGTAAGGGGCCACAATGTACAAGGACACCACTTAGGCTGTGCTGTCTCAGTCTCACACTATCAGCTGCAAGATATATGACATCAATATTCCTGGCATTACATTTCCTGGCAAGTTCTTCAGTTGGAATCTCTCAACATCGCTGTAATAGCTGCCGTTTTCAGAGTAGCTGCAGACTATCCTTGCTCATTGGCATATTTAAAGGCTCACTAATATTTACAGCGCAAAGATCCGACACGCGCGTTGTGATTGGTCAAGCATTGAAACGGGCTCGGTAGAGACTCCTAACGAATAAGTATTTGCGCTTTCTTCATCAATTTAATGTTGTATAATACACCTTTCTGATATTCCGTAAAGCTAGGCAGATCCCATAAAGCTACACATATGGTCTTCTCTGAGGGCAATAAAGCTACCCATTATCGCCTTAGTAGGTTGTATTGTAGATAATCTCTCCCATCGTATCGGTCGGGGAGTAATCTTTGATCGCGACTAGCATTAAGCAGCCAACGGAATCCTACCATGCAATCCTTTTTTTCTATGATTCGGGTCAATTTGATCGACTTAAGCGCCTTACTGTGTTAGGGAGCGTTATTAATTTCGCTGCGTGACTTGCTGCGCTGGCAGTTATCTAAGTAAAGCGCCTCCAGCGACACACACGCCATGTATAATTGGAGCGTACAGCTAATGAGGCTGTCAAATGGTACCCTTCCTAGCTGGCACCTTACGCTGTAGGCATTCACGAAGTCAGAAACAATGATTGCACACATGGAAAATAGCTCTATCCTTTTCCCGATATCGTAATTCACAATCATCCTGATATAACATAGCCTTTATGTGGCATTTATATTTATTTGACAAATGCTAGCGGCGGGTATACCTACGAAAGTTGTACTTTGATTAGGTTTGGTAAGGTAATCAGTCAGCTATGGCAGAAATAACTGCAACTGATGCCGCGCCTATTGACAATGTCGACATTGTAGATATGGCGCCACCAGGATGTAATGAAAACCAGCTCGTGCATTTATATATCCGTTAGAATTTCAGTATCATATGATTGAATTCGTGCATAAGGACGTCTCTAAAATGATTTATTTTAGAATGAACGATGCCAATGAAACTAGATGATCCATAATAGCAGCGGTATAATTACTCCTGGTGCGTGTTTTGAGTTATTGTTGTATTCTGTCCAGCCATAACGGTCTGTTAAAGTAGATGCGGTTTGAATATGCTCAGCTGACAAACCATGTTATCAAGGTTGATGGAATCATATTTATCTCATTTGATTCAGTAGAAAAAATGCAACGGAAGATTATCATGTTACTGACCTAACACCGATGTCAGGACTTAATACATGCGTGCGGTAAACAGAAGAATGTTGGTTAACGTTACCGTTTTATATTTTGCTGCGTATTATGCTCCAAAAATCATCTTGAGTTGTAATGGCAGGCGCCGTTATTGCATCATCAACGTTTTTCAATTGCTCTTTCGAGGGACGCTGTTGCCGATCATATTAGCTGGTACGGTCTGTCCGAATACATCAACGACATACACGAAACATGGGGGTTTATCTAGCAGTTATACTGTTATAATACCTATTGGGGTAGTCTTACAACTTAACAACAATTTATATGCAGCTATAGTCTATTATATTGCAAGGCTAGTAAAGCAATGCCACCTGCGCCATATCGCCACGTTTCCTAAATCGCATATACCAGACACCTCGCCTGATTTACCTGGGACTCTCCTATCAAACGCGTCATTGTGGTGATCGTCTGTTTGCTTGCGCAGACCGATTCCAGCCACACTGGGCGTTAATCGACAAATCCGAGGTGATGTACACATATAACGTGTCACGAAAGCAGTAATATATATTGCGGATTAATCCATGTAAATAGAACATGTAAGAGTTTGGGTATGACGTCAATTGAGCTCAATATGGCGGAAGTTATACCAGAGACAAAGCATATAGGCGGCTAAGATCGTCCTGCTAGCAGAAATGTTTAAACAGGCAATCATCGATTCTGTTTATCGTATTCTGTATTTTTATACAGCCAAGTGTACAGGTAAAATCGATACATTCATTCTGTTGCCCTTTTTAAAAGACACAACCATCTTGTGAACGGTGTTAGAGGAATGGCGCACAATGGATTTTGCTGCGTGACTTTGTCCTGATGAATTTGTCTGACAGTTAGTAAGCTGAAAAGATCTGCGTCGTTACACACGCGAAGATAATTGTGATAGCGTGAACAAGCAAGCTGTCGCATTTAGCTATCATCTTAATAATGGCCACTGAAGATCTCATAGTGGTTGGTGGCAAAAGCGAGTACCCTACCAGCAGCAAACATGAGTTGACTGCAATCTCCAAGTAGTATTACATAACAACCTGCTTAAGCTTAAACTGACAACCTTTGTCGGTAAAATACACAGCGAGTTTTTAAAAGTGTTAAGTGAACTGGTTAAAGCTAGTTAGGTACATAAACTGTTCCACGGGTCACAAAGCGATTAGATAAGATATGCTATTCCTCCTTAATTTCGCATTTGCCAGAGATTTTGTTAAATGAACGAATTCTCAAGACTTTGAAGCAGACAAAACAATCATCACTGCGATGAAGTGTTTATAGGATGTCAGTACCAACAGACGCAGTTGTCGTTCGTAACTTTAATCAGATATACCGGTTTCGTAGCTCGCTTCGGAAAACTTTTCAGTTCTATGTCATGCTGAAGGTATTGTCTGATTCGTGTATAATAAACTGGGCATAATAAGTGCCTCATGCAGTTTGGTAAAACTCCCTTAGAGCGACTGTTGATCGTGCGTCAGATATTTCATGAACTGTTACGGCTGCCGCTCAAAATTGTTTGCTAGAGTAGACCCAGTGGTCACAACACGTGGAATCCACGTGGAAACTCATGTGTATTAAGGTGAAGTGGTGGATCCACGCACGTCCACGTGATATACACGTGGATTCAACGAGTATTTAATCACGTGGAATAGATGTGCCAAAAACACAAGGAAAAGACGGAGAATTTTAGGACCCATTTGTAAATTATTACTTTTATATTCTTTTTTTTTCAGATTATACCAGAAATATGGGCATATATTAATCTGACAGCCCCAGCTAGGCATGTGCTAGATATGACAAGATATAGGGGGTTTCAAAACTTTTGGTGCTATCGATCGATGAGCTCTGGTGATGATGATGGTTTGTGGCTTTTAACTGCTTGGTTACTATCGTGACTGGGGTCTCCTTGAATAATGAGTCGAAATTCAGGTGAGATACATTCCAGACGTAGGCGAGGCTCAAACCCCTGACCTGCCGGTCCGTGGTGGAGACCCGGCCAGAGGTTGAGAGTGCTGTCATGGGCCTCATCGAGCTCTTGAGAAACCGCTTTCCTCGCTTCAGTTTCGTACCAATTTATTTTGCATAACTATGATCAATATCGAAAAATGCACGGTACACGGTATAAATTATTATTATTGAAAACGAGATTTGATGCGTCATACTGAACTAGAAAGATTTGATTTAGAGCAGTAAAGCAAATACGAAACTAATTCCAACATTGTTCGTAACACTCGATTGACGCGATTTGCTGCAGTTTTGGAAAGTTGAGAATGCATTTGCTATATTTTTTTGAAAGTTTAAAAGTTTACAAGTGAGTGGTATTTAAATGTTATTCTTTTAATGAAAATAAGTTTACTCAAGTAATTATGCAAAATCTGCTTGCCGTATATGATTTGGTTAAGGTTTATAATTTTATGCTCACTGGTGCTTGAAACCTCTATTATCGCTCCCAGCAAAGTGCCCAACGTAGCAGCGGAATGGCTGCAGGCACGCCTCGTGCGTATTGGGAGGCTTGCTCCTTAATACACCACAACCAACTTATATACACGCCATCGTTCATCTGTACCTCCATCTCACAGTCATCGTTCATCTGTCAGTCCATCTCACAGTCATCTTTCATCTGTCAATCCATCTCACGCAGTCGTCATCGCTCATCTGTCACTCAGTCCCACAGTCATCGCTCATCTGTCACTCATTCTGGCAGTCGTCGCTTGAGCAATGATGGTTTTCCTTTAACAAAAAAGAACTTTTGTGAATATTTTACTCTTTGAATATTTACTTTATTTTATTACTGCTATTGAGAAAGGAAAAACGTATCTTTTTGGTATTATTTACTAGTTTGTAATGTAATTTTTCACGGCAGCATAGTTATTGAACACTGCATAATTTGTGTGTGCACAGGTTTACAGGAGCGCTGCCTACATCTCCTAAAATCAGGGATATACTGAACAGGCAGGAGAGGAGAGAGCTGGCCAATAGTGGCAAACAGCTTCCTGAAGCAGTGCAGATGAAAAGCACTGAGGAACTTCAACATTTGAATGAGCAGTTGATGGACAACCAGAGAAAGAATTTCTGGGTATGTAAAATTGCAGTTTTGTTAAGGAATAGTGGGCTTCAGATCTGATAATCAGCAATGAAACATTTATTTTCCACACAAATGCCTCCATATTAGCATATACTGTATTGTCTTGAATGACTCTTACATCCAATTCAACTAACATCCTTTTGAATTATTCCTTGTGGTTTTGTAGTCATTTACTTTGCTATTACTGGGTGATTATGACTTGTTTATTTTTGCATAAATAATCATTTATATATGTAAAAGAGTACTCTGAACCAACAATTTAAATTAGCCAGTTAATTCAAACACATTGGGCAAATGTCACATTTGTGAGCCAGTTTCAGAAGTGTATGAAGATTGGTGGTAGCAGTGTCCGGGATATGGTGAACAATTTGACAAGCAGGTGAGATTCTCTTTCACTCTGTAGATGTATATGATGTGTACTTCTATGATCAAAACAACTTTTACATATGCATTTTGTCTGCATTGGCAATGTTTAAGACATTTCCATGCGCTATAATGGAATATAGCTATTGCCTCTCCATTGTCATCTAGCGTGTACCTGTTTTTATTTCAATATAGAATCTGAGTGTCATCGTAATTATAGCAAGCATCAGGTTTACCGTAAACTTGTTGGACGAGATACATACACGATTCCGGTACCAACTTCACTGATTGGCTGTAACATATATTGTTGGATTATGTGGCCCAGTTATTGATATACATACGGGTGTTAGAGGTGTGATTTGTGTCTCATCGAGTGTAAATAAGTTACGATAACAACATTATTACGACGGGACAATGGTGGGTCTATTTGGGGTAATATATTACATTTCGTCCCGAACAATACACATGGCGCTTCGTCACATTTATATATACGTTATTACTCCTGTCAAATGCCCCCTTCAACTCCATTCAGTGCAATCCTTATCAACCATTAATCAATCTGACAAATGCAAAGGCAACTAAGACTATACACTCTGTTGCTTACTGGTGTATAAGATTTTAAGAAAGTAGCGAGCGAAATGATAATAGCAACTAATGATTGTTGTAAAAAATAATTGTGTGCGAACCTTCCAGGTGTTTTTCTGAGTCATTTATACACAGTGTTGCCCCTTTTATGTTCTTCTATTGCACAGCTGATAATGTTTGCACTCGACGTAATCAATCCAGGTGGTATCTTGTTACTCACTGATTTGTCGCACTCCATTGAGGTACTTATTCTAATATTAATGTGGTACGGGCCTGATTAACACCTGTATGATATACCACCTATATTATGAAACACAACCTCATAGCAACCCTTTTCGTTATACGCTTTGAACTTAATATAGCTGTCAATGTTAAGAATGAGATATGCTATATCGTTATGAGCTAGCAGCATTGTTGGCCTTGACCTTTGTGAATTAAAGCAACAATGATGCTGAACACATGCGTTACGTTGAAAGCAGATTGTCTGGTTCCAAAATGTGAATTAGTTTGTGACACTACCACATAATATATCACTTCTATCTTTTAGTTGACGCAACAGCTCTAAAAGTTGTATGGTTTGCTGAATGATACTCTTGAAATGAATAGAGCTTTGCATACCTATGCCAACTGAATATGGCTTACCAATTAAAATGAATATATTTACAAGGAATGCAAGCTGATTTGTAGCAGGCTACATTTAAGGAATAGAAAAATGCCCCATGCGCGAAGAGTTGACCCGATTTTATATGCGAGATGTGTGCCTGTGATCCCTTCAGCCATATATATCTGTGTAACTCCTTTGATCGCATGGAGCCAAAGAGTTCGGAATTGGTTATTTTTTTTGGACACTATGACTGTCTTAATAAATGACGAGCATTACTATATGGGTGAAATTTACTGGATGTACAATTGAAAAAGAAATTGCTGGATTTCTGGACCATATTAAAAGTCACAGCTGCTGATTATGAACCAGATACTTAGTGTGCACTTTGGCTGACATTGAATAATTGCGTGACCAAAGCCCAGTTAAACGCTGCTTGAAATAATTAAATGTCAGATAAAACAGAATATCACGCTATGAGAGCAAGTAAGCATTTTATTTTTGGTTGGTTCAGGGACCACTGTATGAGCAAAGCAACAACCGATGGCACCGGAATGTAACAGGCATATTCACGGAACTGGTGCATAAATTTAAATGTCAGCGCAGCAATTAACTCCTGGACATAAAAGGTAGGCTTCTATTTTGCTTGCTTGGAACAAAATTCACATTATAGAACCTCTGCTCGCGAATTAGCTACACATCAATTTGTAAGCGAAATTTTTAAAAGAATTCTTGTATTTTGAATGCTATTCCTCCAATCGAAGTCACAAATGAATGCATAACACAAGACGGCTTATATCAAGGGACAATTTCCATTCATTAGTAATGGAGTACATTTCATACCCAGGTCGACGTTTGCCGAATCCTAACAAAAAGTATCCGTTGTTGGCAATATGAAATTGCAACATGCATGCTGCATCGGACCACTTCTATCAACAGAGCTCATTATTGTAACAACGGCAGTCTTGGCTAAGGGCCCATGCGCGACTGACAAACAGTTATTGTGACTCTAAAGCATTGATATCATAAACTATATTTCACCTTCCGAGACTTTAAATCATCTAATTATTTACAATGCAAAGCAAAATATATTTTTACAGCTTTCCACCTCTTGCGTGATGTAAGTTCGGTAAATTTTAGCAAACAATTGTGACAAACGTACAAAGGCTAATAACTCACGCGGATGAACGCAATGAGCAATGCGTCAGAGCAACTATCTTGGCACATATAATTACTCAAAAGGAATACCAATCGGATACTTTATATTCGGTTCCATTGATATTTATAGCAGGCGAGGCATGTTTGTTTGCTGATCAATCAACCACAAGCAATTCACAGCAGTTTTGATGCGTTCAATTTTAAAACTTCGCGAAGGACTAAGATTGATGATCAGCAAATGATCGACTGCTGTGTGGGAACTTGCAAATGTGAACATTTGAAACGGTGATGCCCTGTTTTTTCATTTGAAATTAAAACCTTACATAATTCGAAGAAAGATTGATATCAAGATGATTTTCAGTTGCACAATCAATGAATCTTTATTTAATCTGACGATCTGTTGACAATGATCAGCATATATACAATAAACCCGAAATAATTAATATTTTTTATAAAACATTGCAATTTATCGTTTATTACTGCGACTCAAATTAGACTTTTGCTATGTTCCAACCTCAATGCGGCCTTACATATGACACTAAGATATATCATACTTTCAAATGATCCAACCTCAATGCGGCCTTACACATGTCACTTAAATATACCATACTTTCGCATGATTTGTAGCTGAAGCAAGTTATTTCGAATCAGCGGTGCATGGCTTTGAATGTTAATGTTGCAAAAACGACATATATTATCATTGATTGTCATCACAACTTGTCTCATGAAAGTTGTCATGCATATGGTCTTCAGTATTTTTATAGTATTATACATCCATTTGATTACTACTGGAAATATATATGATGCCTTTCGTAACGGGTAAAAGGATTGCGGACGAGAGAAAAAGTGTATCAAGCTTATTCCTCAAGATATCCTTCGAAATTATGTAGTTATTTGAGTATCTCACCTCACTAAATATAAAATCTCCATTCTAAAACAATAACAAAGGAATATGATGAATATACAATTGAGATTTTGTATTGTTTACAATAACTTGTCATGCAATTTTCCATATTATTGTTTCGCATCGATTTATGACACAATGACATGATTAATGTCATTATTATTTGAAATCGATTGAGTTAATCAAAGCCGCCATGACCTTCAATGCTGTCAGCATCTAGATCATTAATGTAATATATATTTGCTTAGTAACTACAGCTGCTTTTGTCAGGCAACGATGACATCCTTCAACGAGTGAGGTTTTATACCTTCCCGAGTCCATTATGAAGACGGGCCATTGTTATGCTGTTCAGCTGCAAAAACAAGCATAGCTGATAGCGTTCTGTGAATTTGTATTCGTTGTTTATAGAATGGCAGCTGGATGCGCTGACAAATAGAACTTACAATATTTGACGGAACAGTTGGTCTCGTTTAATGTACAGAATAGATATTCCTCCTTTTGACTCGCATAAAATTTATTTAATTTTTAAGCAGTAGATAATGATAGCCTTTCTGTGAATTTGTATTCGTTGTTTATTGCAATGGCAGCTGGATGCGCTGCCAATCAGCTTTGACCTAAGCTATAGTATATGCGCTTGCACCAATATGTCACCGCATATCACAATTGGATCATTTAAGTATAGATGACTGCGCCTGCAATTTAGCATTCTCTCTGTGCATCATGTTATTATTATGAAATTCTACATCCAGCCTCATTTAATGCTGCTCAGCTAATACAGCCCAACAGCGGATATAATGACAGTTTTGTTGTGCCGTATATATAATATAGCTACATATATATATATATGATATATATATAGATATATACGATATATATATTATATATATATATATATTTCAGCAGTAGATTTATATATTTTATATATATATATCGATATATATATATATATATATATATATATATATGATATATATATATATATATATATATATATTAGCACGAACGCGACCTTTAGTGGACAAACCGACAACCTTTCGAAGACTTGGGTCCACGAAAGGATATACCAATATGTCTACATAAAGTCAACGCACTTTTTGTTTAAAAATAATTGAAAATATTTTGGTTTGACCATTCCAATATGATAGACTAATGCTAGTAACGTACAAAAATAATTTTTC
>CM067354.1:12773596-12813596 GCA_034190875.2 Urechis unicinctus
CAACATGGCATGTCAAAATGTATGACAATATTTAGGTCACTTATTTGCAATCGATATTCAGGGCAGGATGATTTATTTCAGATCGAATGTCAATCTTGAGGTGATATGCAACTCAAAGTCCAGAGGAAAGAGCATGCATGGATCAAAGTTTTGCACAGGTCTGGTCGTGTCTGGCAAACGGATCAGCACCAGGCCCTGCAACCTCAGCAAACTGACAGCAATAGCGCTGTGTTCTGCAGCATTTTGCATATAATGGTGTTGAACATTTGGAAAAAGGTTAGTAAATAATTATTTTATCATTATCCCAAAGTTGCATCATCGCCTTCCAAGGTCAACCTGTCTTATTATTTTATCCGTGGTATGGAATGGCGGTGACTGCCACCCGTCCTTCTTCTATAAATAATAAATGATGATAACTTAAAGTCATTTTAATTCATATTGCATTAGTTGGATGCATTAGTTCATGATTCGTGCGATGTAATGCATCAGTGTACTCTTTCAATTCAGTCTTACGAAAATAGGTCGGTGAAGCCCAAGCAGCTGGTTCCTACGTAAATCATGTAATTGATTAACAATATAAACCTACAAATGAGCGGTCCTTATATCGCGTCATTTCTCTTCGGTTTATCCAGAAGACTTGATTAGGCACTTTAGGCTAATGAAGTTGTACATTCGTTTTCCAAAACAAATTGGCAATTGGTTGACTTAAAAACCACATAATCCGCCCCAGACTACCGAAACTCTCCACTGGTCGGAAAGAAAACTAGTTGACATATTCAGTAACATTATGTAATCAATAAAATTCATCTCCGATCATTTTTGGGAGGAAATTATCGTGGCATAAAATGAATTTTGCTGTATCAAACATGAGATCAAGGGTCTGGGTCAAATTTCAGTATCTTTGGTGCGATTCCATTGGATGTTTATTCCATCCACAATAAAGCTTTCTGAAACATGACTTTTTAATCAATCATTAAGGTATCCACTTGCGACTCATTACTGATGTAATCATTCTTTGGATGACGGTAGCAACATACTGACAATTTACTTGACAGAGACTACAAAGACAAAAGCAAATTCTAAACATCTTAAACACCTGGGATTATTATTTTCTACTCTTTAATCAGCTAATTTGGCAGAGATAAACCCAGAAATAGTTACGCCACTAAATTTAAACGTAAAAAAAAACATAGTCAAGGTTCAATATAGCATGTTTTTAAAGAGATACAATAGGGGTAGAACGGCCGTGGATTACGATACAAAATTTATGAACGGTGTTCAATTTTGACATTGTCTTCATAGCACTAGTTATTGATTGCTTATCATTCCCAGCCCATTCTGTTGCATTTAGCATAGCAGTCGGAAAACCCGCATATTTATATATATATATATATATATATATATATATATATATATATATATAGATATATATATATAGATAGAGAGAGAGAGAGAGAGAGAGAGAGAGAGAGAGAGACAGAGAGAGAGAGAGAGGAGAGAGAGAGAGAGATAGAATTAGAGATAGAGAGAGAGAGAGAGAGAGAGCGAGAAGAGAGAGAGAGAGAGGGAGAGAGAGACAGAGAGAGAGGGAGAGAGAGAGAGAGAGAGAGAGAGGGAGAGACAGAGAGAGGGAGAGAGAGAGAGATAGACAGGGAGGGGAGAGAGAGGGAGAAGAGGAGAGGGAGAGAGAGAGGGAGAGAGAGACATCGAGGGAGGGAGAGATACAGAGGGAGAGAGAGAGACAGGGAGAGAGAGAGAGAGGAGAGAGAGAGAGATAGAGAGAGAGGGGGGGGGGGAGAAAGGGAGAGGGAGAGAGAGGGAGGGAGATAGACATCGAGAGA
Organism: Urechis unicinctus; assembly: GCA_034190875.2. NCBI lineage: Eukaryota > Metazoa > Annelida > Polychaeta > Xenopneusta > Urechidae > Urechis > Urechis unicinctus. Next base: position 12,775,438 of record CM067354.1, read on the forward strand.
GAGAGGTCTTTCTCTCTATACATATTTATCTATATATACAGGGAGGATATAGAGAGGGGAGTGTGAGAGATAAATATTTCGTAAATATCTGTATTTTATATGATATATATATATATATCTATAGAGAGAGATAGATATATATATATATATATAATATATATATATATATATCTATCTATATCTATATATCTATATCAATATATATATCTATCTATATATATATCTATTTATGATATATAACCACGCGTATCCATGAAATTTTTATGAAACCGAAAAAAGACAAAGTTGCAATTACTCTGTTTTTGTGGTTCAATTTCCGAACAAGTCACCCGAACCAAACGTAAATTGAATTTTAAATTCGATTTTTCGGCATCCGCCGCCATTTTCCAAATTTTCGGCCCAGCACCCCGTGACGTCACTTAGAGAACTCGTCACTGACCAGCTGACAGGTCCGCAGTTTTCACCGTAAACAACGACGAATGTTGAAGTTTCGGAGAGCGATGTATTTGAGATGGACGATTTGGCGATGGAATTTTGGGTTGAGGAGCCTCAAATATTTGAGAATTCAAATCCAGAGGATGTAGCTGGTATTGTGCCGTACAGATTCGAACCATATCTGTCCGAAAATAGCGCCAGCGAATGTGACACTGACTGGACTGATTCTCGTGTTCCGAGGAGCGATAATCCGGACATCAACCGTCTTCAAACCATTGACTGGTGAGTCCCATTGGAATTGTAATCACTGCACGAAACTATCTTTATCTTTGATGTTATATTATAAATGAAGAATACCTTTTTCGTTTGTTACCGTTTTCGTGTTTCTTGGAGATATTCAATGTGGTTTTAATCGCCAACGAACATGGCGAAAAATATTTTTTCTTTTGTCATGCTTAAAATACCTTTTTTTTAAATTTATGTCATCCCGATAAAACTATCAAACCTGCTTGGTGGAACATTTACACAGTTAATACAACCCTTTTCATTGACCACCCAAATCTTAGTCTTAGACAGAGTCTGGCATGTATTTGATAGGTTTTTGAAACCCTGGCTGTAGGTTCCAATGTTGAGGCTGCTCAACCATGTCAGGGAAAATATCTGTTGTGTGGAGCGGGAGCAAGTGATGGTTAAATAGCAAATTGACCAGAAATTATATGTGTGACACAGCATCCAAATTTTAATGCTGTATGTCTCAATGAAGATGTGTTGGAGACTACATACATACAAGCAGCATCATGGCCCATACAAGGGAAACAAGTAAGTATCAACAGACAACAAACACCAAATTATAAATTTATGTTAAAAAAACTTCCCCAAACTACTGGGTCATTTTTACTCAAATGAATGACGTTTTCAATTCCGACTGAATTATCAATACAGTTTATACCAGGACAACATCATTTTTGTGACTCAATCATCAAATCTATGTTTGAGTTAAAATATAATATTTATTCAGCACTGTAAAGATGTTTAAGGGTTTGTGTATGGTTGTGTGTTACAGCTGGAAGCGTTATACTGGATATAGGCAGTTCATACGATGGTGCTGTAATTATTTTGGAAAGAACAATCGTATCCCTATTCTATCCTGTGTGACATCAATTATCCGAAACACACTTCCAGAGGAGACAAACAATTCTGTGGGATGTTCAGATGAAACTAGCACTCAGAGAAGCGTGAGCGGAACTGATCGACTGCTTGGTGCTTTTCTGGGATCTTGAAGGTGCCGTTCAGATTGGGTGGGATCTCCAGTGCTTCCATCTCCTCATCATTTATGTCACTGGCCTTGCATATGCTGACTGTCGTTGCCGAAAGATCTTCTACATAGCCTGTATTGTATATATGTGTTAGTTGTTCATTTGAGAGTACCGATTATAATTTCCACATAAATGTGAAATTTAGAAACTATCTCTACCATAAGTTGGATCATTCAGCACTTTTCTCACTGTTTGACATCCTCCCTGGTGTTTGGGGTAGTGGAGAATGTACAAGCTCCACCCTGGGCTGTTATTCATTGTTGTCGTTCAGCATTTTCAATGAAATACATAGTTGCAATGATAGATCTGAAATCATTTATGAACCTTTCTATCAGTTTGAAATAGGATAAGTTTGTGCTTTTCATGTTTGATTCATCGGATGTTTTGGATTCAGCAATAATATAACTTCATCCATGACTAGAATGAATGACGTGAGGAAAGATACATCATGAAATTAACCACTTATTTTCACTGCTTGCATTGGTTGGAGGTGGGGGGCGGCGTCATTATCTAGCTGGGTAAACCTTTTTGTTTTAAATTGCAACATGTCAGCTCACCTTTTGGTGCTCCCTTTTCTCCACTGCCTTAGACTTTCTGACTGGTAGCGAATACGTGCAACCTCTTATGACTATGGTAGGAATAGCAGCTGGAAGAATATTCCGGGAACATTTGTACCCAAATCCGAGAGCTTCTCTTACTGCAAGTGCCTGGTCAAATCATTCAGGTCCAAAATGCTCGCCACACAAAAACGAGTGGGTTGTCGGACCCGGCCAATCTGCCCTTGTTCGCCGCACTTGTGATATCCATTGCTTACGCAACTTCTCCTCCCAAGGAAAACTGAATAATCGAACACTTCCCGAAGAAATGTTCGAACAATTCGCGGTCACGCAGGGTTTTGGCATGAATGATCCGGACTAAACAAGATACAAATTCACGGTTGACACATGGTTTCTATGGAAGCTGACTTGGGCTGCAGAAACTGGGTTCTCGTATCTGCGTCATTTCCGGTTGACCTCGGCTCAAGCACGAAATGCGGTGTTTGAGTGTTACTGCAATCTGCGCAGGCATGTCACGTGTCTTCATTGTTGTCATGAAGTGATGTCGCAATACATAATACGTGCAACATATTTGGTTTCAAAACTTATTCAGTAGCTCATTTTGAGAAGTTGTGATAGAGTGCTATCACACATCGACCACAACTAGTCTGATCTGTCCTCGTTGATTGGTTCTAAGCAAATATCTAAGGTTAGGCTTGACCAAAATGCGAACGCGTATAGCAGGATCTATGCCATGAACTTCTTATGAAACAAAAAGTAGTGAAAGAAGTTAAGACTATCAGTGTGTATAACAGGTCTGAACACATTAGGCTATCAATGTGTATTTCAGGTCTGATTAAACCAGGCTATCGTTGTGTATGCCAGGTCTGAATACATGAGGCTATCGTTGTGTATGCCAGGTCTGAACACATGAGGCTATCGTTGTGTATGCCAGGTCTGAACACATTAGGCTATCGTTGTGTATGCCAGGTCTGAACACATTAGGCTATCAGTGTGTATGCCGGGTCGGAACACACACTTTTCGCGCTGCTTTATTTGATTAGGAAGTGAACTGACAATGGAATTATTCATTACAAATAACTCTGTCGGCAACTAGTCCATTCCACTCATCCTACGTGTTGGTAGAGGCGAACGCGTATTAAACATTGCCACCATTGTCCTCACTCAATTGAGGTTGTCGTGAAACTTTCACTTTCAGTCGGGTCCCCACCACAATCGACAAGGACACATACGGTTATTTTGCGCCGCTGCCTGAGACAGTTTAGTATGGTCCAATTGTTCTTTGTCTGACTTTAAAACAGTAAAAGTGCATTTATTCAGCTATATTAATAAGCGTGCTTATAGCCCGCATAGCTAACTCAACACAGCCACAGCAGATCGTATAACAATAAACAAAAACAGATAATGTATTGGTGGCATTCGATAATTTCATGTAATATCCTCCCCCAGGCGGTGCATTTATTTATTATGCCAAATGTTGCGGTGCAACCATGCAGTTATGGCCCAACCGGAAATATTAGAGAAACGCTCAGGTAGCTATCGCTGCAATTGAGGCGCGTATTACTGTAACCTATAAACCATTACTGTCCCTATAAATAACATGTTGATAGGGTAATGTGCGTTCAGAGGTACCTGGAATATGCTTAACATCCTTACCGAGAGTCTCTCTTACCAATTACGATCAATTGCCTGCATATTTTGAGGAGAATATATATATATGTTTAATCCAAATCCCAATTATTACGTTTGCCGTGTCGTCTATTGTATATGTATTTTACAGATACCTAACTTTAGATTCAACATTTGAACAATATACCGTCCTGAACTTTAATGAACGAGATATTTTGACATTGCAAAAGTCAACGTACTTCGTTCCATCGAGGCAAGGAATGCAAATTGTATAATATTACCGATTTATTTAACCTTTTGTTTTGTCTGTTTAGTGAACATAATATCAGATAACCTGTCATATTTAATAATGTAGGAGAGCTTACAACGCATATGCAACAGTGTTATTAGCTGGGTTATTACTCATTGGTACCTGTTAATTCATTAGTATAATCCGATTTTCACGATAACAGTTAGACCTGATGATATCTGTTTTTGCAGTGCCGGTCAAATGATCTCTTATTTGTGTTAGAGGTGCAACATGGCAACACTGTGTTCGTGTTAGAGATGTGCAATATATATATATATATATATATATATATATATATATATATATATATATATATATATATATATATATATATATATATATATATATAACAGATATATATATATATATGCATTTATATATATATATATACAAGGATATATATATGTATATAAATATACATATACGTATATATATAAATATATGATACACACATATATAAATATATATATATAAACATATATATATGCATTTATATATATTTATATATATATATATATAAATATATTTATATATATATATATATATATATATATATATATATATATATAGATATATATATATATATATATATATATATATATATATATATATATATATATATATATATATATATATCTCTATATATATATATATATATATATATATATATATATATATATAACTGCACAACGGACTTACCAGTAAACAACGGGTTAATGAGTTAACAGCTATTAGATATCCGTAGTACAGTATTATAGGTTCAATATAATAGGGGACATTACCATAGACAGTTTTTAAACAATTGATGTGTCTAATCTAATAACGTCTTCAGCATAACCTTTTCCAACGTTGAAATAGTCATTCCAGATTGTTGGACTGGATATCAAAATAACTGCAATGACACTGCTCTGAAAGAGTTGCTGTTACAAAAGAATTACAAATCTATCGTGTAGCCGCGATACATTTGTAGCGACCAGATCCTCATTCCCATCTGTGAGGTGTGCAGGATATTATCACATATACGCATTGGCAAGACTAGTTAGTAAATTGATCAATACACATGGATGAAATCAACCGCAAATTGCTGTTTATTAATCTATGAATATGCGGGTAGACTTATTCTTGTGCATTCATCGATCATGAATAATATATATTCGAAAACTGTCGGCATGAAACCAATTTATGACCAAGTTATGTTTGCTACTCTTATGAAACAAGGACGCCAATCAGCAGAATTGTTTGCCATAATAGCCCGTAATGCGGATCGAACTAAACTAATCACCCTATCCCAGTGTGCTTTGGTCACACCATGGCGGTTTAATTCGATGTCAGTGCAACATTGGCAGTGATACGTATGCCGTCATCCTAACCAACATTCCACCGCGCGACTTCACGGTAACACATCTATTTACAGAGATTTTGAAACTGAAGATATTGAGCTGGGCTGGTTATTATTTTGAGTAGAGTTTGAGATATACCGATAATATAGTTGCGATTTCACAATATTCAGAAATCATTACAATAATTGGTCTGTTTTGGGTTCGTTAACACCAATATATTGTATATTAGCAATAACCCCTGGGTTGCATTATCAACCCACGTTATCGGTAGAACCCCTTCATTTGAAACAGCATTTGAATTAATGCAGATAGTAAAAGTCGGTTTTAATCTCAGTGACAAATTCTAAAGGCAGAATTGATATACATTTCAGTTTGAAGCACGAGAACGTAACCGGATTACAAGTTTATAGAGCTATAGTACAAGCGGCATTATGTTTGCGCAATCAGAGCCAAAAAGGATAAACAGTGTTCTTATACCATTTTCCATACGACGTCGACGATAAGGGTCTTTTCAAACAAGCATTTAAAGATGTCCAACCGCACTCGACGTTGGGTTATCGATGAATGATAAACTTTTGCAAAGATGATAGCAAACACTCTCTATCAGAAAGTAAGTCACCAACATATTAATCCTCATCCATTTTCATTCTTACATTAATGATGATGGTATTTGTTTTTGTGTGAATAATAGCTGACTGGTATTTATCATTAACTAAACAACAACTCAAGGTTGATAGCTACGATTATGTTTGGTCGGCTTGCTGCTTGCAAGCGTTGATCATTGACCATGTGTCAACCAGTAACTGCTGTCATCAACCGCTCTGACTTTCCGCATTTGACCTTGTGATTAGCAGAGCTTCACAAGGAAGATTGCAGCTGGTCTATTAATGCAAACATCTGGCAATTGAGATGATTGGCATTCTCATTTGTCGAGCGCATGGGGGAATTACAACAACTGTCAACTTTATTGAAGTGTGTGGTGATGAGTAGCTGTGGTCACAATAGCACAATATATACATATATATATATATATATATATATATATATATATATATATATATATATATATATATATATATATATATATATATATATACGTATATATATATACGTATATATATATATATATATATATATATATATATATATATATATTTATATATATATATACATATATATATGTATATATATATATATATCTCTATATATATACATATATATATATCCCTATATATATATATATATATTTATTTTATATACATGTTTATATATATATATATAATTAATGTATATGTGATGTATATGTATATAATTTGCCTTTTCTACTTTTGTCAACCTTTATATGTATGATTTTTGAGTCACAGTCATTTCTAGTAAATGCAAATTATCACGAGCCTTTCAAAACGCAGGGCGATGCAGCTAAGTCAAGAGATGGGAGTTATCCAATTGTAAAAATACTATATTCCATGTATGTGTCCCCAGGTTTTGATAATACCAGCAGTCCATCAGTTAGAGAGGTGCAGCCCCAAGTTGTGTATTGTTTAACACGGGGAAGGATATGTCGGCATTCAGATCTGTTTTGCACGACCCTCATCTTCTTTGAGGTACTATAATTTTGCGATGACACATTAAAAAAAATATCTTGAAAGTATCTATTAGCGCATGACACAATTTTAATCATTTCCGCTCGGGGCCATTTGGTTGGGTTTGTTTATAGACAACGCAATGTGGTGTTCCGCCCCTTATAGCACATGCAAGCCGGAAACTTGGCGCCAACGAATTGGGATTCATTGTTGAATTAACCCGGATGAGCTCAGTCTAACTTATCCGGATACATCCGCTGGAACGGATGTACATAGAACTAATGTGCAGAATTACACAACGACTGGTGTTATGACTGTTTCCAATTAGTAAGGTAATATGTTCATACCCAATTACATTCTGGAAATTTAGCTGTCAATTGGTGTATGTTGTGGCTTACGCTTTTTGTTTAGCAAGGAGCTGTCTGGTGTTACTAGGAGGGATCATGTGCAAACTTTATTCGTTGATTCAAGAAGAGTGTACAAGAAGTAGATGATGGCTGATAAACTATGGTCTTGAAAACAAGCCCATTTTTGCCAAATTTTGCTGACAGACAACAAATATATGTATTGCGTATTTTGGTCTGATGACGTTACTATAAAACTGCTTCGTTCGTACGTTCTAAGATCAACGTTAACCTCAATTTATTCTTTACATTCATAGCACTGTTATCTTCTGCCTCAGTCTAATTACTATAATGTGATTTCGTTGTCTTAAAGAGGATATATATCATTATATAATATGCTGCGTATATGAAAACTGTTATCTCGGCTCATGCGATTGCCAAATATTAGATCACAAGACATGAGCAAGGCAGAACATTTTGTATTTCAACTACGTCAGCTACTATAATATCGTTTTGCATTTGCTTATGTAAAGCTTGATGATCGTTTAAATGTTAAACAGAACTACTCACATTCGTTTCTATTTATGCAATCAGGAATTTGCCCAAAATGTGTACTGATCAGTGTTGCGTTGTGTGTGGTTGTGTAAGCATCCATGAGATTCAGTTACGACTTGTTCCGGATCATCTTATTATACTCAACCTAGTAACGTTCACCATACTCGAAGCCGTACCTCCTTTACGTGAATCTTAGCTAATTAACGACTTACCCTTCAGGTAAGTAGTAGTATTTGCGCGCTTCGTAAACAAGGATCATTAAGATAACTTATGATCTCGGAGATAACTTACACAACATAAACAAAAGCATGCACAAAGGCTATTCTGTTCCATTAAGTCGACCCCTTGACGTGATTTTTGTGTGTCCTCTTGGATGGCGGTTACATCTTAAGTACATGAATTGATTGTCACGTTGTCCAACAAATAACCCCATATGCTCGACATGGAGTTGAGTCATTGGTGTTTTATCTCTAGGTACATATCATGAGTTAAATATGCGTATATAATTATTAGATTGGTTTAGTCTGTTTATTATGTAATAATTGATAAACGATATCGACCTTTGTCACTTTACAGTGACATTCTGTTGGCAGTGAGCTAGCTACTTCTGCCAACATCAGAGATCCATGTACAGCTGTCCTTTCATTGCTTCAATATATCACCGTTATTTCCCACTTGATGCGAGGCATTTGACGGGGACCACGGCCATCGAAAGAGGTTACTTGTATTTAAGAATCGTGTTAGACTATTTTAGATAATTTTACTCTAGCATGAACTATCCTCGAAGAACTATCTGCGCTTAGTAGTAGATAATGAACAGACAACGGGTCGTATGGTCAGCGCAACAGACAAACATCACACGTTTAGCCAAGTGCAATGAGAAAACTATCATAATTCATATCACCCAAAGGAAACACCACACTGAAGACACCACAGACTAATGAAAGCGTAAGAGGTGCAATGACTTAGCAAAACATAAGGATGTACGTCAATTGTACTTTCAAGTATTTGTCTGATATTTTTCTCCAGCGATGAAATATATTCGATGCTACCAAATAAGCTGCATATATATATATATATATTATATATATATATATATATATATATATATATATATATATATATATATATATATATATTTATATATATTTACATACATATATGTACATATATATATGTAAATACGTATATATATATATATGTATATATATATATATATATGTACTCTCTATATATGTATATATATATATATGTATTTATATATGTATATATATATATTTTATATATATATACATATATATACATACATATATATATATTTATATACATAAACATATATATGCATATAAATATATATTTATATATATACATAAATATATATATATAATATATATGCATATAATATATATGCATATATATGCATATATATATATACACATATATATATATATATATATATATTTTTGAAACGTGCAGCACATTTGTTAGTCCGAATTTTGAGACAACTATTCTGCAGTAATTAACTGAATAACGCAATGCGCTTCCCTAATTCTTCAGCAAATTCTTTTCAAAACATGATTTCGAGCGTGAAATGGTTTATTTTGGGTAAACAGTTTGTCTTTCTGTTGTTACCGTATGTATAAAGTGTGCACTCTCTGCATCAATGAATCAATTTTTGTTTTGTTATTCTACTGAATAGACATTGGTAGTTTGTGCGGGTATGGCGCACAACGCTTTGAAAACAATATGAGTCTGTAATCATTGCATTCAGTGATGCGCATAAGCTATGTTTCCAAAATGACCCATTTGCGGCCGCATCGGACCGTTCATGCCCTCTTTTGTTCCATTAACCATACTGCATCATACCGTCTGCGGTTAGTACAAACCACAGAAAAATAACGTTCGGGAATCGTGCTAGATAATTAAAGCCAATTGTACTGGCTTTCTGTGGTTGTGGTCAAATGGACAATTGATAAACCTCCAATCAGCCGAACGTCACGTGGCGTGTTAAGATACTTATCATCTCAAACGTATTACCTGTTGTTTTGTTGCTGATTTTCAATGACGGCTGACTAACAAAATTATTGTTGCATTGGTTGAATTGTCTCGATTACGATTGTGTGTAATAATGATTGCTAAAAAGCGATGTGAATGTCGCCATGCTCCCTATAACAGGAGGGTTTTAACTGGGAAGCAAGCAGAAAGACAATTGTAAGGAAGCTGTAAGTAAAAATACATTTCATGTAGTTCAACCTACCCCATCACATTAGTTCAATGTTAAGAAAGTTAATTTTGAAGCGATTGACTTCGGGACCGAGCTAAAGCACCGCGACAAATGAACAATATCGGTGGGCGTATGGTTTTATGGCCACCAAATGCAATGATGGTTCATCAGTTTATGACTGAGACAACGCTTCTCAGCATTAGCTAGACATGGTCATTGGTCGTTTGTACGCACATTTTTGGTTTGAAAGGAGATCGCGGGAGATACTAAATATAATACCACTAATGAAGGTAATGTAACCGTTGTTGGATTGATATTGTTGATGATGCATAATTGCGTTGCGGACGTGGTTAATCCTGATTTCTGGTTCATTTTTATAAGGACTATAATGCAACCATAAAATCACTGTCAGACTTTAAATGATAAATGATTGACGAGAAATTTGGTGGTACTACATAACAATAATCCTTTTGATAGCTTCAACGTCATATATGGGGTTAAAGTGTTTTGTATGACATTCTTGTATGCGCTCAATATGGAAATATCGCAAGTAGATATCTACAGAGAGCAAGTTAGTTGAAAAGCCTTGGTGCGACTGTAGACCGTAGACGGACGACTTCATTACAGTGTGTTAAGGAGAGGTGATGTCAATGAATAATCATTTTCTTTTCTCAACAAGTCTACAGCGATTACATAATGTCTGATTCATCGCTCGCTAAACACTGCTTGTATAATCATCTGTATGAAGTGGTTATATATGATACATGCTATCATTGTTCACATGTAAACATGTGCCAAAGCATGCACAAAACCCTAGAGCTGCTTACATTATAGTCCTACAAAATCATGAAAGCATGCGAACGCTACTATGAAAATATTGACCAAAGTATCCCTAGAAAAATTATATCGCCGGTTTTACTCTTTTATCAGCGATCTGAGCTCGTAACAAAAAGGGCATTGTAATCGGCATTACGAATATACACATTACCATAAGCCCAACAAAAATGTGATGTCTTTATGTTCATCCGTACGCCACTGACCAGCATATAGAAGTTTTGAATAGCCTGTGATCTGACAAAAGCCACATACGACAGTATCTAGATAAATGTTAAATACGTGGTAGATAAATCCCATCCCATTACATGACGCCAAATGTCTGTGATAGCGGCGCTACATTTTCCATCCGTTCCTTAATTAAGCTCAGACAGCCCTTTAAGCAGATGATCAAGTTGACAGACGAATTATATAGACATGCAGGACCTCACATGCATCATAATTGATATTACAACGACGAAGACTTGCAAGAAATACAGCCGTACCAACTTCCTGCAAATCACATTAAAACATTCCAATCTTTTTATGACCGGGAGGATTATCGCAAATTGTTATTCTGTCAAAGGTTATGCTATCCGCCATAAATAAGGAAAAAGGCTTATCCAGATAACTAGGGAAAGCATAGCGCTTCCGATATCAATATGCTGGTTAATTTACATATATATACATATATAGAGAGGTTAAGCATTTTATTTGGAATTTAAGGCAGCCGTTAGCATACGTGCTACTGGCGTAAATGTTATGGCAGTGACCTATCGAATTTATTGCTTTACTGAAGTATATGTGGTTCCGCAGGGTGTATATATAGGTAGTCGTACATGCGGATTTCTTGTCATAATTTTTCTTACTAATGCAAATGCTGGTGTTGGTCGAATACAGGGCCTGTGCTGCATGTTAATGAACTTAACTGTATGATTATTGGTAATATCAGCATGGTGCTGCATGGTGCTCATGTCATACAACAATCCTGTCCATGTTTCTAAAATACAGCCGACTTATCAGTTATCAGGAAGAACTATCCACGCAGAATCATTTACGATGAGTAGAAGTTAATTAACCGATAACTGACCGTATGGTTAATCCAACAGAGCTATTAAACCTGTTGATTATAGTTCCACGGGGAAACAGCGCATGCAAAGCGTAGTCGCAAAAGCAGAAGCAAAGTCGTAGAGGCGCCGTATCAGATGCAATATATACGCAGGAAAAACGGGCCCTTTGGTCAGTAGTCAGTTGCCACTGGTCATCTTTACAGTGCATTGAAATCTTGCATATTCCAGGCTAATCATTTATTCCTGTGTTTACTGGCTTTGTCATGTGTACTATTGACGAAACGCACAACGATATATCATAATCAGAACCAGTATTATCACGTGTTCAAGTCTGAATTTTATAATGGGCTACAGCATGTGCCGAATAAAGTTTCATCACTGACGCATAGCGTATTTGTTATTCCTAATATGGTAGAAAGAAACTACATTAATTCACTGGGCGTGGCTTTATAAAATGTTGTAGGCGCACGTTAGTCAATCTCGGCAAGAAACTTTATCTTTCTGATATAACCACATATATCTATGGTTGACTTGATTAAGTGGCAATCATAGAGCATAATTGAAGGCTTTTACATGGCATGGATATTTCAATGGTCCTAACTATTGGCAAATAGTTATTCCACTGATGTTTTATGATAGACATATTGGATAGTCTTGGACAATGATAATTCTTGTGGGGATGATAAACAACGCTTAGTGGAGTACCCTAGACTGAACGCATTGCAAACGGTCATTGTTATGTAGAAGCTATATCTCCATGGAGACCCATAAATAGCAGTAACAGACAGTTCCTAAGGTATTCCATTAACAACTCATAAGCCGGATTATATAAAACACTAATATCAACGTTCGGAGTGTAGTCTTAAACGGACTGCGTATTACGAATAGTGTTACACTGAATGCGATATAACGACACCACATAAGCTGCTACGAAATATTGATTGTGATTTCAAATATGCACAACAATAAATACATTTATTAGAAATTGAATATCATAGCAGCCGGTTGTTGTGATAGGAGACAATTTGTATTCTAAATGAAAAAAAACCCCCATGCTATCCACGTAATCAATCTACTGTTTTGCGGATCATCAATCCTACAATCTAACGCCTAACCAATGCGATGTATTGCCTCTGATTGATTGAATCCGAATAATATTGTTCCGCTAATAAATATCTAAAGGGACTCAAACTCCAGCATCCCATTGGCATTGCGTGGATGAATAAACAATGAACCGGGGACATTGCACGGCAATTTTCTGTGGACTAGCTCAAAGGGTTTTAATCAGTATCTTGATACTCTGCCGACACAACTGTGAGGTGTTACCTTGGTACGTCATCAGATCGGTAATATACTTCCTTCCTTTTGATGTAGTAAAATATTTCAAATCCCATTATCATAAGATGAGATATGTAAGGGCTTTGCAATGGTCTTTGAAGTTTTAATGCGACTTTGGAGATAACCTGTTACTACGGAAAAGCTCAATATCAGTTTAATATCTGTTTGATCCTCAATACGAGTATCTGGACATTGCGGTCACTTTGAATGCGTAATGACACGGAGTACCTATCACATACGTTAATTGTTTATAAAAACACATTATATGACATTATCATGGCATATCATACGATTGGAAGTACAAAAAGTAATATGGGGGGAAAAACAGCAACACAATTAATAAAATGATGATTAAAAAAGTAAGTGTACATATGCGTGCAGGAACATCTATGCCGACAGAATACGGTCAATGCTAAGTGCACCGCAGTTACACTCGGCCTTGTTTGCCTGCACTGGTTGTAAATGTCGATAGCAGATATTTTAACCCAACAGGAATTCATTACATCAAATTTCCAATTTGATTATATTGCAGGCCTCATAGTAGCGCGTCACGATCGAAACTTATATCAGCGACCATCTGCTAAATGATTTACAGATTAACAAGAACTTTGAAACGTTGAACAGATACATTAAGCAAGAGCAACACAATGTCTTTGTCTCTTAAAACAACAATCAGGCCAGTAGTGTTTGTATACCGTCTTTAGTCTCGCTATAGGTTTTTCCCAGCTTGTCGCGTTCCACATCTGTGGATTACATGTTAATCACCTGTCCAAACAGCAAAACATGTTATTTGGCGCCATAAAAGGGTTAAACGCTATTCAAGCCAACTTGCACGTCCTCGGTATACAAATAGTGTTTAAGCAGCGCTCGATGGCTGCGACTACTTGCACAAGTTCAGGACTAAAACAACAACTGAGGTTTGTTTGGCTTGAGCTTGAGTTAATGTGCGTCACTGACTCGTCCTATCTAACAAAGCGGCTCGCTCAGCGTCGGGTGCCTGAGTTGCGCGAGATTGCTTGATAAGCGTATGATGTTTGCCACTGACATGATACCATATAGGCTACTTACCCCATATGATACCAGATGAAGTGAGTGTTTAGGTAACAGGATCAATGTCTAAGTGGACTTGACTTCCGTGATTAGGGCATTCAATTACTCAAGTATCAAGATGACACCATAATTAATACGCACAAAATGATCTGGTTGGCCATTTATATCTTCCGAGGAAACTATGAAAACTAACTGCGTTGACATAACATAATAAGCGATTCGGATCCCATCTTGCCATCGTTAGCAGATACAAGATACCCGTTTCTGACTCAGTATTGGTACAAGCCATATCAAATACATCCGCACAGATGTTTTATCCACAGTAAACCCAACCATCTTATCTGCTTACTCTAATCGTAAACTGGAACGAGGTGCTCTACAAGTGTGGCTGCTCGTTATTGTGTGATGTTCCTGGAGAATTGTAGGTATCCCGACATTAAGAAAACATGTGCAAGATCGTCTTGTGCATGCACAAATGAGATGTAGCTAACTGCGCATTTGTCGCAAGTTAGAACGCCATTCCCCCTTATACCAAATACAAGAGCTAATGGATATATCAGGCGTGACTGTAACCTATCCGTGGCTGAAATTGGTCCTCATTGGCCATGCTCTTACACTGTAACGGATCGGTTAATTTTTATTACAAACATTGAGTTACAGTTGCAGAATTGCGCATTGGAGCTCGACTTTAATTTCAGTTAACACTATAATATATCAACGGGTTAATTTTCTAAACACCTTCCAATCACACCTTCTGATTTACAGACTCTTTTTTCGACAACATCACGATTAACTTTATATAGACTCAACCCAGCAACTATCATATTAGCGCACTTTATATAGACTCAACCCAGCAACTATCATATTAGCGCACTTTACATAGACTCAACCCAGCAACTATCATATTAGCGCACTTTATATAGACTCAACCCAGCAACTATCATATTAGCGCACTTTATATAGACTCAACCCAGCAACTATCATATTAGCGCACTTTATATATTTTCAAATCAATAAGAACCGTTTGCTTACCAAGAGTCTTGACTCGTCAAATGTTATTCAAGTATCACCACCTTCATATTTATAAAGGTTAAAGTACAGTATGACAGCAAACACGTGACTTTGTTTGTTTAGGCATGCCCACGCATCCAAGCTACACCAGTATAGCTAATGCAGCAGCGTACGGTTGTTGAACCGCAGAAAATCCAACCCCTCTATCAAATGATTGCTAAATACTAACTTACATCGTCATACCTATGTGCAAAGGGTTGCAAATGTCATTATTAGTGTAGTGCTTCTCTATTGAGTATAGTAAGGTCAAAACAAGAAATTTATTAACCCACCAATAAATATTCTGATGTAAAAGAAGCGGAGCAGTTACATCGCAATAATGCTGCGTGTGGGAAATAAGATAAGATCATACGCGTACAATGTTACCGCAATACAGAAAATTAACCAATACTAAAAAGTCAATCAAGCGATCCGTTATGCAATCCACAAAATCTCTAAACAGAATACACTAGAAGCTAAGTAGTACTATTGGCGGTATCCACACAAAGATACTGTTATGAGCTGGAATTCTAAATGCTCATAGAGTACCTTCATTCGCCCCAGATTTGGTGATTGTTATCCTTTTGCCATCAACATTTACACATGGCCAACCGCATGGCTCACGATGCGAAGGTCGTCTGCAATTAAGCATCGCTTTCAAAGTGAACAAAAAAGAAAATACGGATATGCACTCTGCAGCTAAAATCACCCATTATGGAGCATGATTGCACAATGTTCATACATTAAGCCCTTAAAGCAAATGTGTACAGACGAGGTATTAATCGACGCAGGCACATGCTTGCATCATTATTGCAACGGGCCAAAATAACAATTCAACCGATTTTCTGCAATTCAGATTTTTCTAAAAAAAAATCTTTTTATTCAATAGAGAATCGACACGAGCAATGAGTGACAAGCCATAAATTACAAAAGAATACTT
The DNA here is from genome assembly GCA_034190875.2 of Urechis unicinctus. Taxonomy (NCBI): domain Eukaryota; kingdom Metazoa; phylum Annelida; class Polychaeta; order Xenopneusta; family Urechidae; genus Urechis; species Urechis unicinctus. Next base: position 12,791,971 of record CM067354.1, read on the forward strand.
CTCACGACCAATCAGAGAAAAGTAAAACGCCTAGGATATATTAGTGCGGCTTTGTGCTGGTAGATTGTATCAAACCCATCGACGCTGCGCAGAGTGTTCTTGTGTGCTAATCTACAACGTGGTTATACATGCAAAGTACTCGGAAGAATAACTGTATTCATTGGAGGACTGATGACAGACCAACGAGCATTTACTCAATGACGAATAGAATGTGCAGTACGAATCGTTTTCATTTATTCAATCACTCAAAAAATGCATGATTTATTGTTGGGCACAGGTTTCCTCCTTCAGTCTTATTTAGTAGCAATGCTCACTTCACAATAGACTCAACGACTTTCTTACTTGATATGAAATAATTGAGCTATTTGCAAATACTAATCACCCGGGGCGACTTATCATGTTTAAGATAGGTCACACATAATCAGCTGAAACGTTATATTGAATATAACTTAGTCAGCTCAAACACCTGACGTAATTTAAATGCGTTTATTAAGAGGGTAGCTATATATTTGCGACATGAATAGATAGTCCTGTGGTATAACAACCGCTGGAGATTTATTGTTGTTTCATTCCGCACTTGACGTATTGTTAATAATAATTAATCTACGATTTGTTAAGCATTTCATAGAATACTTATTTATACTTTCCATGAAATATCACCTTGCACGTTCAGCAAATGATTAGAAATTATCGTCCGGCCACACTTAAAGAGTTAACCTCACTGTGACATTGTGTATAAAATGCAGACTATGACTCATATCAATGCATGGGAATTGTACTGGCATGAATTTGGTTGTAATTATTCTACACAAATCTGCATTAATTGTTAGAGTACAGATGAGGTGGGTTAAGGTTATCATAGATGACGTGACGAGAAATACGATACAAGATCTTTCGTAACCTACTGATTACATAAGCATAGCATAAACGCCATGTTACAGATGTAGATCGATAATGTCACATGTTTGGGATGTATATTACGCGTGTGGCAAAATAATGCCCAATAAATCTGTCGATAGAATGATTCAAGAAATCGTAAGCACCGACTAGTATATCTGACACCAATCCTGATCACGGAATGTTTTTGTTTGCACTAAGGAATTGACGAGTAGATACAAATGCAGTCTGTTTCGTTCTCTGCATCGCGTTGTAGTAACTCATCCCACACTAGATTAACTTCATCTATGTGCCACAATAATGTCAGGCAACGGGGGCTGGAGACAATGCACAATCTTACAATCCATCGAACACTTGCTATTTCGGAACATATACTTTTTAACGTTATTGGCTGTTGTCACGTGTACAATAGAAGCAATACCCCAAACTATGAACTTACACAAAATATGTAATGATTTGCTTAGTGTAGCACCGAATGTAGATAGATAGATAGATAGATAGATAGATAGATAGATAGATAGATAGATAGATAGATAGATAGATAGATAGATAGATAGATAGATAGATAGATAGATAGATAGATAGATAGATAGATAGATAGATAGATAGATAGATAGATAGATAGATAGGATGGATAGGTAGATAGATAGATAGATAGATAGATAGGTAGGTAGGTAGATAGATAGATAGATAGGTAGGTAGGTAGATAGGTAGATAGGTAGATAGATAGATAGGCTAGATAGCTAGATAGCTAGCTAGATAGCTAGATAGATAGTAGATAGCTAGCTAGGTATAGATAGCTAGGTAGATAGATAGGTAGATAGGTAGATAGTAGGTAGGTAGGTAGATAGATAGATAGATAGATAGATAGATAGATAGATAGATAGATAGATAGATAGATAGATAGATAGATAGATAGATAGATAGATAGATAGATAGATAGATAGATAGATAGATAGATAGATAGATAGATAGATAGATAGATAGATAGATAGATAGATAGAGCTCGCTAGATAGATAGATAGATAGATAGATAGATAGATAGATAGATAGATAGATAGATAGATAGATAGATAGATAGATAGATTAGGTGTATGTGGTAATCATACATACGATGTGTCGTGTCACAGTGCCGTTATTTGCTTCCAAGAAAAAGATTAATGTTTTCTTGAATCTATTATTACGACCTTTCATTACGTTTAATTCTTCACAAATATTCAAAGTTGTACACAGACAAAACGTATCGTGGGAACTTCGAATGGATGATAACTTTTACAACATTTAACAGCAGTCACATAGCATCAGAGAATCATTACGCTTTGCATCGATGCTGCATCATTCAATCCGCAAGCAGGAATCGATCTTAGCAAGTATTGAAAGGATGTGCAATAATTATTTTGCATTGATGCAAAGATGATGCTAACTTCACTTGCAAATAGGCTGAATCGTCGTTCTGAGTTTGGCTTTATGAACAGTCATCTAGTTGACGATATATATTGAATAACACTATCATACATGCCAATGCTGCCTAATGGCTACTTCAAAACACATTGCTGGGGCGAGTTTCACATATGCCATTAAAGGTATATCACAGAGGTAATGTGATCAAGATTGATGCATTGTTTGCCATCAATGCTACTAGCTCGTTCGTGGATGGATTACAACATATAAGCCGATTATCTTATCCGACTTCTCCATTTATAAAACTTGTTATCACCGAGGACATCGATGACTAATATGCGAACAAACGAAACATTGCTGTGCCCCCATGTGATGGAGCGGGTTGGAAAGGATGCAAACCTGCATGCAAGAAGATAATGATTTGCAAAATGGGCTTGGCTGGTATCAGACTCGAAGCAACTTGAATCTTGTGTATAGTTGTTCAGACAACTTCCTGTCAGACTGCAATATCTCCAGTTCATAGCTTACTATAGTGGATGCCACAGTTTTATCCGTATCAGCGGATGGGATAGGTAATTAGTCCAATTATTCACAAACTGAAGATCAGAAGCCCGAGGCTGCAGTATGCGTGTACTTCGTCGTCTCGCCTGCATTGAAGATGCACGTATGCGTTCAATAATTCTAACGCCCAGAAGAGAGAACATTGCATCTCTTTTGATGACTGTCTATTGTTCTTGATAAGATAAGATAGAATTAGATACCGTATTAGCCCATTATAGGAAATTAGTTTTACAGCCTACAGACCAATATTTATAAAATGCTTATAAATCAAAACATTTGACATCGCTTTTATCGCCATTTCCATTAGCGTTCTTTTGGATCGCATAGTTATGTACGAACTATAAATGGAATTATCTCAGACATTGCAGAAGCGACTTTTTAAAGATATTATTTGCCTCCAGCATATCAAACCAGCCAAAGATCTTCACTGACCAAGTAACCAGCTTTTCTACTTCTGTGTCCAATTCCTTAGTTGCCCTTAGTTTTACTAGACCATCAGACTATAAAGTTGTAGGTTATTTCACTTTGGACAATGGATTGGTTGAATTATAGTGGAATAGCACTAGCAACATCTATCGAGGTGTGAGTAATATGGACGATTATGACATTTTTGATAGAGTTTACAAATGTTCGGAGATCATACGAGATGGCCATGTATGATAGGATAGTACCTAGATATTAAGTCGAAAATTTCAACAGTTGTCCACACTGTTCATCACTGACATCAAATTCAAGTTCTTTGGTCTTTTTGACATTTCGAAATTAATCATGTAATGGCATCATTACGAAATTATCATAGCTCACAACTATCCTTCCATTCATGTTAAATGTTCAGCCTCATATTTGGAACGAGATTGCAACTGCTCCTTGGAAACCAAAAGTTAATAGTTTTCGCCATTGTTTTTGTCGAAAATACCCTTGCGTACGCGTTGGTGTAATGTTTAAAATTTGGTCATGTATTTAGTTCAACATGGATTATGATGATGTTATCTTTCATACATCCTTACTGACCAGGTTTCGGTTTAGATCGGTGACCGGCCTTCCATTTACTTGAAATTGAGAACGAATACGTAAGGGTCCAGTTTGTATTTTGTAATAGCGAGTACAGCGAGGTGGGGCGTTTAGAACTCTCGTGAGGGTCGGCGCCATCAAATTACTGTCAAGTGAGAACGATCACTAGGCTCCAGTTTGTATTTTGTAATATAGAGTACTATAAGGTGGGGCGCTTGTAACTTATTAGCTTGGTGTAGCACACAGCATTAATGAGATTTGACGAAATATACATGATGCAACTTTAGCGAAAGTATAAACAGCAGAAGTAAGTAATTGGGCACGCGAAATGATTTCAGCCACAACTCATTAGGTCCATGGTTTAAGGGAGGTGCCGTTTATCGATAAATGGGCACGACTATATGAAAGAGCATCCAGCCTAATGATATTGTTACAAATCGATCGGCATATGTTTTTGCGTTTAGTTATAAGTGTTTTCAATCTAAGACAAACTAGAAGGTGGCTATACCGTTTCACGTTTTCTCTCTATTGATTCTTCCTAAGTTTGACAAAATATTTTATCGACCATTCGACGTGTTTATCAACGCGCAGATCATCGCATTTCTGAAAGTAATATAAGGATTTAATCGAATAAACACTGCAGCTTACTATCTCATCAAATAGCTTGCCGAGAGTTTTGTACAGCTTAACACATATATGCGCCTAACTAAAAAACTTAAATAATATACACAAAATACAAGATGACAGGCCGAAGGATAGGAGCGCCGTTAAAAAGCAGCGCTGTGTGGTATTCTGGCAATGAGTAAAAGCTAACAGAAATTCGAAAAAGTTAAACGGCACGATTGAATAAGAAAATATAGTGAGGCATTTGTGTATCTAGTTGTTAGACATAACATTAACAGAAAACACTGTGATTGAATGTAGAGTGCATTGTTTACTGCGCAGGTTTCATGACCGTTAAAACATTCAAAATTCAAAATTCGCAACAGATTAGCGCGCAAACATACGCATTCACACCCCGAAAAACAATATTGCCCATAAGCATGTTGTCAAATCTGTAAAAACGGACATGGAACATTAATGCAAGTTCGATTGCGCTTTGTCATTGATTTGTGAGCACTATATTTTGAAGCCAAAAGTTTTTTGCAAATGACATATTTTAAGATTGTAGCTACTCATTACATCTTGTGCATATCTAGGATATATAGATAGATATGTTATATATATGCTATATATATATAGATATATGGATAGGATATATATATATTGCGTTATATATCAGCGTACTGCATGACCTTATATATATATACGTGACACTTATATATATATTATATTTGTCAGAGAAATATACCTGAGTCTGGATATCATTTGTAAAAGACATATATCTATATCAACTTAGTATCAGCTAGATGTCATGATATATTTAGGTATATTGTATATATATATATATAATGAATTATATATGTTCAGAAAGAAGAGTAGATACAAAGTACCACAACATATATTCAACTCCCATCTCGTTAACTGCTTTAATATAAATTAATAAATGTTTTACAATGACCACAACACTATAATATGCTCATCTCGTTAACTGCTTTTAAGATTACAATAGCTATACAGTAGACATTGCAATGGATTCCCCGTAGCGTTAATGTTATTTGACATACCAATGGTTAGCAATAGAACAGCAGCTGTAAAGGATAGTACTGGTGATAAGTTCATTTATATTCCTCTAAATGACATAATTAAGATTGTTGTCTACGTACAGTACATTGACTAAAGGTGTATATATCTGGCGTCACCAATATAAACATTTGCCACCACAAACTTTTGCCTTTGTTGATATATAAAGGTCACATGCTGATCGATGATTAACAATATATAATCGAACTATATAGTCATATAAAATATATATATATTCGGCGTCCAGCATATATATATATATCGGAACTAGGCTGACTTACGATTGCGTCGGACTTTTGTGTTTGTTTATCAATAATTCCATGTTGTAGGTAATATCATTTGAGCTTTATAAAGTATTGGCTGCGTTAATCGATATGCATATTTAGGACAACGTAGATAGATTGTGTTATAACGCGTGAATTAGGGCTTTGGAAGGATTGAGGATATTGCGTTCACTTATCAGCGTCACTGCATGACCTTAAGGGTAAAAAGCAACGCGCAACTCAAACATTGTGTTTACTTCCCAATAAAATATTGCCGATGGGTCAACTGGATTCTGATTGGTCTACAATCAGGAGATAAAATCCTTCGGGTAACTCATGGCGGCGAAAGATTTGGCATTTGAGTGACAAAACGTACAAGGTGGTTTTTTGTATATTTGTACTCGACCCTCAAAGGTCTATTTTTCAAAACAAACCCTCTCACTCTCTATCTCCCTCTCTTTGTTATTTGACAACACATACGTCTTGCAGTCTTCAATAGATATTGATACGTTTTCAAATTATTAACATCATCAAAAACATTACATTGCCTGTGTAGATGCAAATCATTCGAATACGTGGTGTAAGGGAGTAACTGTAAAACTGTTCGAATCATACTCTGTTTTGTAATTGGTAAATATCGGCTGCTTTGATGTACCAGGGAGATATCAATACTCTTATGACCTGTGGTGGGAAGGGGTCCACCGGAAGCCACATGTTGTAATCACTAGGACAGGGCGCAGATGGTTGTACAGATGAACCAACTCATTAGGGAGAATTATGCACGCTATGAAACCTCATAACTAGCCCCGCCATTCGTTGCAATAACTGGCGTATTTGTTCAGCTGAAACACGACAAGGCACTGCATATGCATCACACTTTGTGATACTGCTTGTGAAGCTCATCAATATAATCAAGTAAAATCTCAAAAAAAAAACAAATATGACCCGTCGGATTATTTATTAAAGAAGCTTTAGATGTTGACAACGTTTCCATAAAGACTAATATATTGAAACAACTAAAATATCCAACAACAATATGCATCATCATATGCAAAATAATAATATGATGTCTTTGCACATCCACAATGCGCCATTGTTGGGCACCATCTAGGCAGTTATGCTACATACAATGCTATCACCGAATAACATTACGATCGTGATAAAACAGGGAAATATATTCCACTGCACCGTAAATTACAACTACGTGTTACCATATGTCATCGTCATAGGCAGAATAATAACATGTCTTTGTACATCTATAATGCGCCGTTGTTGGGCACCATTTAGGCAGTTATGCTACATACAATGCTATCACCGAATAACATTATGATTGTGATAAAACAGGGAAATATATTCCACTGCAACGTAAATTACAACTACGTGATACCATATGTCGTCATCATAGGCAGAATAATAACATGTCGTTGTACATCTACAATGCGAAGCAGCATTCAATTTTTAGGCAGTTATGCTACATACAATGCTATCACCGAATAACATTACGATCGTGATAAAACAGGGATATATATTCCATTTAGGCAGTTATGGTACATACAAGGCTATCTCAAAAAACAAAGCATGAACGTGATAAAGCAGGGAAATATACTACACTGCAAAGAGAATTACGTGACACCATGTCGTTGTCATCGGCGCTTCCATAGACCATATCTGAGAAGCAGCATTCAATATTTATCAGATTCTCAATTAAGCTCAGCCTCACCATAAACACGAGGATCATGTTGACAGGTGAGTTATTAAAAACCCAGGCTCACGCGTGCATCACTAAATTATAACGACCAGGACTTGCCAGATTAATAGTCACGTTAAAAACACTACCGGCTTCTTTTGCCCTGGAGAACTGAAGCAAACAGCTAGTCCGCAAACTGACAATAAGGAGACAGCTTGTCAAGAAAAAGACGGAGAACAATATATATATATATATATATATATATATATATATATATATATAGATATATATATATATATATATATATATATATATATATATATATATAGAGATATATATATATCTATATATATATATATATATATATATATAGATAGATATATATATATATCTCTCTCTATATATATATATATATATATATATATATATATATATATATATATATATATATATATATATATATATATATATATATATATATATATATATATCTATATATTATATATATATATGCATAACTTTATCTTGTCATTGATGAATAGACCAAAACCATCTCCGACGCCTTCCTTGTGAGTACTTGTGATCAGTTCTTGATATCCTGGTTAACCTAAGCGCCCATTTTGGTTAAGGTTGTATATTTCCGTGTTGTTTGTAAGTGTACACAATAATTGGATAATCTTATCCTAGTTATCAACTGGTAAAATTAAGGTAATATCATTTAATGGCTTACGAACTAAAATTGATGCGGCTAATAATAGCCACACTTTGTTTGCCGAACAAACGACTCCTCTATTTCATAAGTTAGTCCGCTATGAGGAATAGCGTAAATTGTAAATGGAAAGTTGATACAAAATAAAACTTAAGTAACTCTGTCGTGATAAGAAACAATACCCCGTGATGAATTATGACGATCAGATTTCTAGTGATTGTACCGAGGAGTTATCCACAGAAAGCTGTTGAACGTTCTCGCAAACCTGCTGTTGTGAAGTTAAAAAACATGGTCTCATCATGAGTCAAAGTATTTTTATACCATTCCTCGTCAATAATCAGCACGGGTAGGCCGCCTCACTTCATTGCTTAGTAAAGTCTTCCTAATCGAATTTCGCGTTTTTTGTTAGCCTAAATCAATTGTAACATCAGCATGGTACTGTATAGAGTTGATGAACTATGACGTAAACGTCACTTCTTCAAATATGTGGCCAACTTTTCAGTTGAAAGAACAAGCCCATGAGAGTCATTAGCGCGAAGTAGAATTTAATGGACCGATTAACGACCGGTAACAGTAAGAGAGGGCTATCCAAAAGCAAAAACTGTCGATCATAGCTGCGTACGGTAACAACGCACGCAGAACGCTGCCACCGAAGCAAATGCAATTCCTGTGGGACTCACGAATGCACGCAAATTGCACTGTCAAATATTTGCCCTCGAATATTTTTCCACTGTCAATTCATTGTAATGCACGCAATTGCGTTCAAAATAAAAGTGCGATGTTTAGCTGGCATTGATGGGTTCGTTACGGACATGAGTGACAGCGTTATATTATGGCTGTCATTCAATTCCCTCTGATCGGAGGTAATACCTCCGTGTGTCTTATTTAATCGAGTTTGCATTAAATTCATTCGTAATTAACTCAGCATACGATGAATCATTCGATTAATTGTAACGCACTTTATTGACATATACAATTAATGTAGGCTAAAAGTTATGCAAAACACTTGAGTAGACTCAATTTAATGATATCTGCACAAGTGTAATTCGTGTTGTTTATGCATTTTACGGACTCCACAGAACCCGACAAAGCGTATGTCCCATAGGTACCATTGCAGATGAATAATAGGATGACAAGTTGATTAGTTGCGCAGTAATAGTGAGATGGGTTTAGTTAATCCTAGATTATGTGTTTTGCACATGAAGTGTGGTTCCCCTAAGGTTACCTGAGCATGGCGTAAACACCATGTTGTCGATGTCAATCAATATAGCTACCATCCCTACATATCAGTTACCAACCCTGGCCGCTAAATGTACATTCCTGTGCACGGGGGATTTGAAGGGGTACTGCGATCCAAATGTTACTCCTAATTAAGCATTTAGATTAAGTTCGTTTATATACAGGAACAGGGACATATCCCAGTGTTTCAATAGGCCACAATGGGTGGTTAGGGAAAGCTTTTCTGTGGTCTTCGCTAGATGAATATTCAAATGGTCCTTACACTTTATATTTGAAATACTATTGCAGCAATAACCTGGATACTTTATGACAATGCTAGTTCTTGTGGGGATGATCAACAGCGTACACGAGACTTGCAATGCAGAAACAGCATCTCCATCTAGACCCTTGTGTAGATTATGGGCAGTTATTTCCCTTTAATGTGCCACATACAGTCCCTTTTCATGTAGACACACGATGGGTTAAGCACGCTAAGGAAAACAACATTCGGAATATCTCCATGTCATTAAAAGTCAATTGATTCCTCTGGCATACAAGAAAACATAGTTCAAATGGCGTTACAGTGAATACGGCCCAACGATTCCACATTAGTATGTATGTTCAAGTTTCCGAAACATTGATTGCAATGTGCAATAGAATCAAAGCTAACATTAAAAGCTTTTGACTGGTACTGCAAAAAACACAAGGCTAAGTTATCGACAGTGGTAGACCTATGGTTTGCACGTCATCATAGACACTCCCAATGCAACTGCATTTACATCTACATTGCTATCGAGTATATTAGTAGTATGGGGTACATTACAATGTAGGTGCACGTTACAACTCCATATTGCGCTTATGTTTCAGATCCACGCTTGACAAGGTCAAATGAGTGCGTCGTGGCGGATCTTTGATAACAGTGTGACCCGTGAGGTTAACTAGACCTTACGTTGCTTGACACACCACCCACCGACACTGCACATGCCAGCCAAATGTCTCGTCGCAGTGTGAGCATGTAGCCGCAGTCGTGGGACAAAACCTTTGAATAGTGTCACCTTATCTCTAACTTTATTATATTCGTGCAAAGTATTCGGAACAAATAACTATGATAATTGGAAATATATCATTGAAAGCATGTAATCATGATCGAGGTCAAAAAAGAATACATTTATGTCCATTTTGAATATTACAAAATGATTAATTTACTTTAGTACGTTAAGTTTCAATACGTTTATAATGCACGACTCTAGCTCATAACTCTCCAAATATAGCTTGTTCTCAAGCTGAAACGTCTGGTTATCATGGCTAATCGTCTTACTGCAACAATGCAGCCCACCTTGGCATCTAATAGCAATCATAGAAACCTAACCTCAATTACATAAATCCTTACCAGTTTACTATTTTGCGTTGGTAGAAGTATTTGCGTTCTTAGTAAACGCTAATCATTGGGGGCAACTTATCTTAACTGATAACCAACACAACATCTACGGAAAGCAAACACACAAAACTAACTGCTTGACATTGCTACTTTAGACCACATTGTTACTAGATCCTTGGGGATATTTAAAGTGTTGATTACACACACACATATATATATATATATATATATAAACTGGTAATGAGCAGAGTACGGGCAATTAGGTCAGGGCAATATATATATATATATATACATACATACATATATATATATATATATATATATATATATATATATATATATATATATATATATATATATATATATATATATATATATATATAACTATATGTATAGATGTGCAGATGAATATATATATAGGATATATATATATACGATATATATATATATATATATATATATTTGTATATATATATATACATTGATAAAAATGAATATATTCATTTATGCACATATATGTATATATATATATATATATATATATATATATATATATATAATATATTTTATATATATATATATATACATCTGTAACAAGACGACATTGTAGATGTGCAGATGAAGTGGCTTGAGGAGATCGAATACGAATTGATGCGTGATATGAACAATGACCTCAGGTGCGATACGTGCAGCAGGAAAAGCATGAAGCAAATGTAGATCCATGTGGATATATATTTTGTATGTATGAAAGGCAAAAGAGGCCAAATATTGTAGATCAATTGCGAATTCCTATCATGTAACTACATGCAAACTGTTTCCTACCAACATGATCGCGTAGTGGTTACTAGCTGTGGTTACTATGCGGCATATTAGGTTGGACTAAAATGCGTCGGCGACAGTGGTCATCCTTGCAGTACACTGAAACATTGCATTTTCATGACAAATATTGCTCTTTGTGTTCGTTGGCTGTAGTCATATATAACGCTCAAAATGTAATTATTCTAGTTTGAAGCGGTCAAATGCAATTAGACATATTCCGACTCGGAATGAACACTAATTTCCATAAATACGTGGTTTCGAGACACGCTCAAAAAGTTAAGACAACTGTGCTGCAGTAATAAATTGAATCATTCCATGTATTTACCTAATTTACCCCAGCCAACTCTTTTCCAAACATTCCGAGCGTGAATTGGTTTATTTGTCTTCCCGTCGCAACCATATGCATATAGTATTATTTACCGGCTTGAATAATACAATTTTTCTTGCATTACATCTTTTTTATTCTACTTAATAGCTATTGCAAGTATAAACAGGATGCTTTGACAAGGATAGTTTGTGTGGGAATGACGCATAACGCTTAGAGAACAACATAAGTCCCATTTTATTGTGTTCAGTGATGCGCATAATCAATGTCACCGTGAAGAACTATTTGCAGCTGCAACGGACAGTTCATGTCCTCTTTTGTTCCATTAATTGTATCGCATCGTACAGACTAGGGAATGAATAAAAAAACAGGTAGCAACGTTCGGGAGTTCTGCTAAATAATTGTATTCAATTGCTTTCACTGTCGTAAAATGGCTTTGGTCACATGGACAATTGATAAACATCCAACCAGTTGGATCTCACGTGGCGCGTTCAGATTTTCGGAATGAAGGGGTAGCATACTGTTTTTCTAGCTTAAAGCTATCGACCCCTGGTTTGAGCTAAAGCACCGAAATAAATGAACAATATTGGCAGGCATAGGACTTTATTGCCACTAAAGGAATTGATGAGTCATCAGTATACGACTGAGATAACGCTTCTCAGCATTTGCTAGACATGGTCTTTACAGCGCTGATATTTGATGGCAATTGAAGAGGTTACAAAGCCACTTGTGAGCTTAGATTGTTCGTTTTAACACAATATTTTGGTTTAAAAAGAGATGGCGGGAGATACTAAATATAATATCACTAATGAGGGAGATGCAGCCGTTGATTACGTCGATGCTGTTGATGATGATCAGTATGATAAACTTCCTTGCTGCAGCGCGTTCCAATATATCTGTGATTCTAGTGAAATCTAGATGACACGCTGGATTGTTATCACGTGAGTGTGTGTGTGCGTGTGTTTGTGTGTGTGTGCGTGTGTGATTGTGTTGGGATATGTGCGCGTGAGTGTCTGTGCCTAAAAATGCTTCTAATAATAATTGCTGCAATGACTGTACCTATTTTAACATAGTTGTACATTTTATTTACATTCACAACATTTGTGATATACCAAGTTTATAAATAAGACATTGCAGTTAAACATATGGCGTGTCCATATTATGTAGATTGTGTCAGTCGGTTGAATGACAAAGTGTGTTCAATAGTGCAAAGTAGGGTTATGGTCATTGATTAACCCTGCTTTCGGGTTCATTTTTATTAGGACTACGATGCAATTAAAACACTGACTGACTTAAATTGACGACTGATTGACGAGATGTATGGCGGAAAACTACATTAAAATAATCCTTTTGGAAGCTTTGACAATAAATATGGGGGTTTAAGTGTTTCGTATAACACTTCTTGTATGCCCTAAATATATACACCGCAGTTTGATATTAAAAGAGAGCAAGTTAAAGTGACTCGTTGAAAAGCCATGGCGCGATTGCAGACCAAGACAGACGACTGTATTCCAACGTGCGCTGGACTATTTATGCGGAAAAGAGGTGATTCAGAAAACTACATATATAATCATTTGTGTGAAGTAGTTACAGATGAAAAATGCTATCATTGTGCACACTATGTGCCACAACAAGCGAAAAAACCCTAGAGCTGCTATCATCATAGTGAAAGAACATGAAAGGATGCGAACGCTACGGTAGAAATGTTGACCAAATGTATTTATGTAAAGGTTGCATTGCTAGTATTGTTTATTAATTTGGCCATGGGCAGCATACGATAGTGTCTAGACAAAAGATATCTTCCCCATCACACTATATGACGCCAAATGTCTGTGATATCGGCGCTACATTTTCCATTTGTTCCTTAATTAAGCTCAGCCAACCCTTTTAACCAGATTATCATGTTGACAGACGAGTTCAAAAGACATGCAGACCTCTCATGCATCATGATTGATATTAGAATGACCAAGAATTGCTGGGAATGCATCCGTACTGACATCCTGCGAATCACATTAAAACATTCCCCCTTTTTATGACCTGGAGGATTATTGGAAACAGTCTGTTAAATACAATGTCATAAGCCAATAATAAGGAAAACAATTATCTTGATAATTAAGGATAACATGAACGCGTCCGAGGTAACATTTGATAAATGTGTGACCTCCGGGGTCATAATGACTGCAAACGCTGCTGTCCGGTTGTTAATTTGATCCGTAGATATAACACTAGTAGTTTATCTCATTCTGCAAAATAAGTGACGCTCGATATGATTTGATAACACAGAATTAGCAATGTCAGACGATCTGATTTAAAGCCTCTATTATCAAATCATATTCCTAACTGCATAAAGTGGGAACAAACAGTGCCACAAAGTCATCGCACATATGTAAAAACACATATACATTAAAATTCCATCAACGCATGAGTACAGACAGCCTCCTGTGTTCGACAAAGTTTTTTGGGCACATTCTTATTGAAAAGTTGTTGAACAGTGGTTCAATTATTGGCATGACATTAACATAAACAAATTAACGAAATTAACTCTCTTCATAATGCAAGTAGTTACAGTGCAGTAATGATAGCAGGGATCAACCTATCAACGCTGCATCATAATTTGGATTGTTTTTGTCATGCTCAGCATGAGAAATCTGTGTTTCGTCAATTGGTTCGTGATGAGTATCAAGGAATAAACAGTTGATCTCCCAGTTGTATACCTAATGACGTTCTTTGTTTTGGTGATTTCAATTCACAATAATGTAAATCTCGAGGGTTCTCGATATAGTCTATGAAGTTATCAAGGTAGAATCTAGAATAACACACTTAAGGTTGAATACTTAGTCTAATTTAGCTTTGCATTGCATTGCTGTTAAATGCCAGCCCATTCGACAGTATTAGCTTTACAGATGCAAAACCCACATGCCTTTTCGATAGCTATATTGGTCGGTATCGTGGCTAGGATTTTTCGATCATAGATCACTTCGGCCTCACGAAATCGTTCATTGTTGTGGTGCTCTCTGTCGTTGGGTGTGTATTTCAATTAATGCGTTTTAGCCTTTTCTGCCTTTTTAAAGCTTGAAATCCTGTACGATAACTAAAGTAGCATCAATTGAGTGAATGATAATGGTTTGGAATATATATATCTGTAAACATTAATATATAATAACCTTTACAAACAGTTCTGATAGCTCTAAAAAACGATTGCTACTACCGCAACGCAATATTACAATGCAACATCAGCCCACGAACCATTTATCCGATACCCCCGTTATTAGGAACAAATATATAATACATATTTGGAACTGAGATCCTCATTCCATTCCTGATAGTTAATGTCGGAAGGTAATCAGAATAAATGCATTGCAACATGATAGCATCCGGTTGTTGTGAAAGATAAAGATAATTAGTCTTCTAAATGCAAAGCAACAATGCTATCAACATAATCAATCTACAAATTTGCGGATCATTATTCTCGCAATCTAACGCCTCCCAAAAGAAATTGATTCCTCGTGACTGATAGAATGCTAACAATAAGGTTCCACTAATGAATATCAACGGGACCATTTCTTCAGCATCCGGTCGGCATTGCGTGGATGAATAAACATGTGTCAACATATATTTGCCAACGTATTTATCATCCAGTTCATCCGCCTGATTCATTTGCCTTGGAATAATTCCCATTCCATCTGCAGATTAATGTTTCATCAATCAAATACATTTTTCCTTTGTCTATTTCCCATTCCATCAGCAGATTAATGTTTCATCAATCAAATACATTTTTTATATATGTACCATAATTCCCATAAGTTAAGATACTGAGGGCTAAATTCTAATCTCCCATGGTGGCAACATCCATCGGAATCACCATGCGCGCCAGCAGAACTGGTAACTTTTCGCTGCAATGAACGAGTTCAAAAGGATGTTATCAGAATCACACTGAAGCCACAACTGTGTTATGTTACTTTCGTTATTTATGAGATCGGTAATATAAATCCACCCAAATTGACGTTGAAAGTATATAAAATTATAATGATTTTGATGTCGAATTAGTTTTTAAAGGAGCAACATTATACATAACCAATATTTAATATAGTCACTTCTTGGAGCATATTCGTCGCGGATCAACCTTGACTTTTGTCAAGAAAACCATATCACAATGAGTTTTGTAAATATGTGATATATTTTACACGTATTGCCACTAGTATATGTCTATAATGGCCAACTGAATTCGGAAGACAGTACCATGGGCATAGGCTACACTAAATCAGCAACAGATTTGTATTTGTGATATATTTTTTGATGCATCAAACAGGTTATTTGGTTTGTTTATCGCATTACAGGCAGTTAATCGAAGAATTTATTAATGTACTTATGTGGTCAACATCTTGTACTTCCACAGCGCGATACTAAATTTAAAAATGTTTGGCTATAATGATCTTTGGTAATGCCAATGAGACACCGCGTTGCCGTTTTGTCTGAAAGGTGGCAGCACAGAGTAATGCGGTCCCAAGCTCGACCGACCGAAAGTTTTCCCCTCAATGCGCTTACTGTACGGTTAACGCGTACACGCAAAATATTTATTTCCATTTTGAAGAACTGAGTTTTGCAAGATGGCTGGAATAGCGTATGATGTTTGCCCAAAGATCTTGTTATAATAAGATACCCAACTCGGCAGCGCACCCGACAAATTACGTGACACCGCGTAGGCAGCGCCCCCTACTTTTGTGGAAGCTACTCGACGCACAGCAGCCAACCAACTTCGTTATGAAGTGCAAAGGAAGGGTTCGTTGTCCCAAGCAAGGGTTGTAAGCATTCTAGCTAAAGAGGTCTCATTAGAGAAACTCCAATGTGAATCATGTAGGTGTCATGTTTCTCTAATATGCATTATGGTGAACATCAGGCTGCATCATTCCCTGAGAGAGGCTAACTGTAAGTTAAGGGACCATAATGAGAGAAAAAATCGTAAGACATTGACATTTTCCCACACATGAAAATTTGTGCTTTTATTTGTTTTAAGTGCTGTTGTATGTTTAGATTTCCGAAAAATCAAATATTGATATCTGTTTACTTAGTTCCTTGAAAGCCCTCTATGGCAAATGTACAAGGACTATTCTATCATAAATCCACACAAGTATATAGGACTACAGCACCTTAGATTGTAGTGGTGGGGGGAGCTTGTCGAACAAAGGTGTCCCTGTATATACTGTTAGAATGGTTGGTTGCATGGTACTCCAATCAAATGTGTGTGTCAGATGGGGCAGAACTATGTCTGGCTGATTTGGTGTGTTTTAATGGCATAAGACAGGGAGGCATATTGTCAACCTATCTGTTTAGTGTTTATATGGATGAATTGAGCTCTGTTTTTTTATAATAATTGTTGTGTTCAGTGTAGTTTTAGTGTGTTTGTTGTTATTCTTCTAATGCTTGCTGATGATCTCATTTCATGCGTGGTTGTTCTGAGTAAGCTATTAAGACTGAGAGTTTTAGTTGTAATGACCTCAAATATATATATATATATATATATATATATATATATATATATATATATATATATATATATATATATATATATATATATATATATAAATATATATATATATATATCGAGAGAGGGAGGAGACAGAGAGAGAGACAGAGAGAGAGACAGAGAGACAGAGATAGAGAGAGACATCATACGTCGGCACAGGGCTTGTTGATTCGGTGGAGATTCGGGTGAGAAATCAAATCATTCAATCTGGAAATCATGAGCATGTATTTAAATCTACTTCTTATAGTCCGCCGCAAATATGTCCACACTAATGACAAATCCAACAGCTTCAATTAAGGGTAAACTAGATATCCGACTGTAAGTATGTATTTTACCGTCCGATCGGGGCTAGGCCTGGGGTAGATAGTGATATATGTGACTTCGTTCAAACGTTCATAAAAAAAAATATTGTAGTTAATAAATCGTCACACAAATTGATAAAAAGGTGTCAATAGTAATTGGCTTTGTTTTTATGTATTGGCTCTATCAAAAAGTCCTTAAATTTTAAAAATACAGCGGTAATTTTGAGTACATACTATCGCCAATCGATCTTTTACCATTGAGCCACGCGCTTTTGTTTACATTTTAGCTTCCACGAAACCAGGTGGCGCGGCGGGTCGCGAGCTTCACAACGGAAACGTCCAAGTCGGGTATCTTATTATAGCAAGATCTTTGGTTTGCCCCTGATATGATACAAAAGATAATTTTGCCCCATATGATACCAGATGACGTGAATGTGTAGATATTAACAGAACCAGTGTCTTGGTGGGAGGGATGCGGGTATAAGCATTCTTTGTGGTTTTTTTAAAAGTTGTCGACATAAGCACATATTATGTTAGCTCTTTGCAGAACAATTTTGGATTGTTTCATGGACATGAGTACTGTTATCATCTTAGTGAGTATATGTTTTATAAATTAACATTCATTAATTGCACACTCTAGTAATTACCGAGCCGCATGTTCGTTCGAAATAGAAGATACTGCATGCATTCTGCCTCTCTAAGCGCTGTTAAGAATGCTTTCCGGCTTAGCGTTCTACTGATTGAAATAATTCCTATGCAGTAAGAACATGTGGCTATTGAAGACAGCATTTCATATTTAATATGCACACAATGATCTAGAGGGCCACAATTGCAGCATTGCTATTTTTCAAGTAAACTAAAAAAAAACATATTGTGTTGATGAAATGTAATAAACGATTCCGGGACCCATTCTGGCACTCATAAGCGTATACAACATATCCGGTATGGCCTCGGTATTTTTACATAAGCCACTTTGTAATTCTATCTGACATCGGGCAATATATAATTGTGTCTTCAGCTGAATCTCGATTGATTAAGTCAATTCCATTCAGAATTATATGCCATTTTTCCTATCTCGAGACGCATATATGATATATATATATATATATATATATATATAGATATATAATATAATATAGATATATATATAGATATATATATATATATATATATATATAGGGATATAGATATATAGATATATATATATATATATAGATATATATCGTATAGATAGAGAGATATATATAGATATATATATATAGAAATATATATATATCTCTCTATATAGAGATCTATATATATATATATATATCTATATATATGTATATCTATATATATATATATATATATATATATATATATATATATATATATATATATATATATACTATGTGATATAATAAGGAAGCAATCTTGTTATGCTGGCAAACGCACTTTTTTATTATGGCACACTATTTACTCATATTCTCTCTGAACCACGATGAGTTATCGCGAAAGTTATGGATATGCTTGTTGCTGATTATCCTGAGGCGATGGGGTTTGTGGTAGGAGGAAGCTGTGGGTCAGATGTCTATCATTGGTTTTCTTTACGAAGTTGGTGACTTCTGTGCGTGTTTCAAGTTCATTTCATTTCTTATACGCAATGCGTCAATGTATGCGTTGTGGGGCATATTCCCCACATTGTACTTAATCCAGTTATTCGTAATGAAAATACAAAGATGCGATTCCTATTCTCATTTGACTTGCTCTGCACTGCCGCAGTAATACCCTTGAGTGGAAGCAGGGTTTTGCCAAGCAGCCATGCACCTTAATCATCAGCAACAATTATCGGGGAGATATCACTTGATGTAAAACACCAGTGTTTCATTCCATATCGCCTACTATATACCTGCATGGAGTTTGACAAGATCAGATTCTTGAAATGGTATGAGTAAGCAGCACCAATAAGACATGATGCGTGTAACGCTTTACATTAGGTTGCATTGTCATACATAGTTCGCTCAAGTGTATCACTTTAAATTAGTTGGGGAAGGTTATATCATTGCATTAGTGCAGAGAGACAATGGACTATCGAGGCTACTTTAAAAATAAATACCACACAATTATCCTGCAAGTGGTGCATGCATTACCAGTGATGACTCATTTTGTATAAGTTCACAAATGCATCATTAAAATGTCAATTATTCCTGATGAAAAGTCCGTGATTTGTGTATACAACATACCAATACATGTTATATGTAAGGCTTGTATCTACATCTGTAATAATCAATGACATATGTTAATGGTAATGATGACAATGTTCAATGTACATGGGGTACCACCGTAATGTACACTGAAAGTAACTTGTTACATATAATGTGATAAATGATGCACAGGATGCGTACAGTGGTTGGTTGTGATACAACAGTCTCAGTAACATGCAATGTAGCATGTATGACTTCAATCATGATCCAATACAGGTGTGAGTATAATTTGTGAACCCGTTTATAATGGTGACGGTGATTTCAAGTTGCAGGATTGGCCATATACAAAGCATATGTCATTCTGAACCAACTTCGAAGTCAATAAAGAAATCAGATGTCGAATCGAATCGTAGCAAACAAAAGTGGAATTCAACAGCAATCGTGGATATTAAGCAACATGAACAACTATTATCTCTAACCACGAATATCCCATTTAGATCAATGGACACGTTTTCAGCGCGTTGTAGGATCCTTACGAAAAAGCCTTGTCATCATAGCGTTTATCTCAAATAATTTGCCAATCAACATGCAATGGTTAACTCTAAATTGGTGCGGTTAAATGCGCGTTATTCGCGAAAAGCTAATAGTCCAACAGTGTTTAGATTACAACATGTTGTAACCGGGCAGTTTTGACGCTGATCTGGATAATTTAGGGAGATTGCCGGGATCCATTGTGTGAACCGAAAGTTTCGCCTACCATGTACTACTGATAAATACAGCCAGTAGGTTCACAGTAAAACGGAAACACTATAAGGTTCTGCTCTAAATGATATAAATATGTGATATATTTTACACGTATTGCCACTAGTATATGTCTATAATGGCCAACTGAATTCGGAAGACAGTACCATGGGCATAGGCTACACCAAATCAGCAACAGATTTGTATTTGTGATATATTTTTTGATGCATCAAACAGGTTATTTGGTTTGTTTATCGCATTACAGGCAGTTAATCGAAGAATTTATTAATGTACTTATGTGGTCAACATCTTGTACTTCCACAGCGCGATACTAAATTTAAAAATGTTTGGCTATAATGATCTTTGGTAATGCCAATGAGACACCGCGTTGCCGTTTTGTCTGAAAGGTGGCAGCACAGAGTAATGCGGTCCCAAGCTCGACCGAAAGTTTTCCCCTCAATGCGCTTACTGTACGGTTAACGCGTACACGCAAAATATTTATTTCCATTTTGAAGAACTGAGTTTTGCAAGATGGCTGGAATAGCGTATGATGTTTGCCCAAAGATCTTGTTATAATAAGATACCCAACTCGGCAGCGCACCCGACAAATTACGTGACACCGCGTAGGCAGCGCCCCCTACTTTTGTGGAAGCTACTCGACGCACAGCAGCCAACCAACTTCGTTATGAAGTGCAAAGGAAGGGTTCGTTGTCCCAAGCAAGGGTTGTAAGCATTCTAGCTAAAGAGGTCTCATTAGAGAAACTCCAATGTGAATCATGTAGGTGTCATGTTTCTCTAATATGCATTATGGTGAACATCAGGCTGCATCATTCCCTGAGAGAGGCTAACTGTAAGTTAAGGGACCATAATGAGAGAAAAAATCGTAAGACATTGACATTTTCCCACACATGAAAATTTGTGCTT
>CM067354.1:12818596-12871096 GCA_034190875.2 Urechis unicinctus
GGATGAATTGAGCTCTGTTTTTTTATAATTGTTGTGTTCAGTGTAGTTTTAGTGTGTTTGTTGTTATTCTTCTAATGCTTGCTGATGATCTCATTTCATGCGTGGTTGTTCTGAGTAAGCTATTAAGACTGAGAGTTTTAGTTGTAATGACCTCAATATATATATATATATATATATATATATATATATATATATATATATATATATATATATATATATATATATATATATATATTAAATATATATATATATATATATCGAGAGAGGGAGAGACAGAGAGAGAGACAGAGAGAGAGACAGAGAGACAGAGATAGAGAGAGACATCATACGTCGGCACAGGGCTTGTTGATTCGGTGGAGATTCGGGTGAGAAATCAAATCATTCAATCTGGAAATCATGAGCATGTATTTAAATCTACTTCTTATAGTCCGCCGCAAATATGTCCACACTAATGACAAATCCAACAGCTTCAATTAAGGGTAAACTAGATATCCGACTGTAAGTATGTATTTTACCGTCCGATCGGGGCTAGGCCTGGGGTAGATAGTGATATATGTGACTTCGTTCAAACGTTCATAAAAAAATATTGTAGTTAATAAATCGTCACACAAATTGATAAAAAGGTGTCAATAGTAATTGGCTTTGTTTTTATGTATTGGCTCTATCAAAAAGTCCTTAAATTTTAAAAATACAGCGGTAATTTTGAGTACATACTATCGCCAATCGATCTTTTACCATTGAGCCACGCGCTTTTGTTTACATTTTAGCTTCCACGAAACCAGGTGGCGCGCGGGTCGCGAGCTTCACAACGGAAACGTCCAAGTCGGGTATCTTATTATAGCAAGATCTTTGGTTTGCCCCTGATATGATACAAAAGATAATTTTGCCCCATATGATACCAGATGACGTGAATGTGTAGATATTAACAGAACCAGTGTCTTGGTGGGAGGGATGCGGGTATAAGCATTCTTTGTGGTTTTTTTAAAAGTTGTCGACATAAGCACATATTATGTTAGCTCTTTGCAGAACAATTTTGAATTGTTTCATGGACATGAGTACTGTTATCATCTTAGTGAGTATATGTTTTATAAATTAACATTCATTAATTGCACACTCTAGTAATTACCGAGCCGCAATGTTCGTTAGAAATAGAAGATACTGCATGCATTCTGCCTCTCTAAGCGCTGTTAAGAATGCTTTCCGGCTTAGCGTTCTACTGATTGAAATAATTCCTATGCAGTAAGAACATGTGGCTATTGAAGACAGCATTTCATATTTAATATGCACACAATGATCTAGAGGGCCACAATTGCAGCATTGCTATTTTTCAAGTAAACTAAAAAAACATATTGTGTTGATGAAATGTAATAAACGATTCCGGGACCCATTCTGGCACTCATAAGCGTATACAACATATCCCGGTATGGCCTCGGTATTTTTTACATAAGCCACTTTGTAATTCTATCTGACATCGGGCAATATATAATTGTGTCTTCAGCTGAATCTCGATTGATTAAGTCAATTCCATTCAGAATTATATGCCATTTTTTCCTATCTCGAGACGCATAGATATATATATATATATATATATATATATATATATATATATAGATATATATATATATATATATATATATATATAGAGATATATATATATATATATATATATATATATATATATATATATATATATATATATATATATATATATATATATATATATATAATATATATATATATATATATATAAATATATATATATATATATATATTTATATATATATATATATATATATATATATATATATATATATATCTATATATATATATATATATATATATACTATGTGATATAATAAGGAAGCAATCTTGTTATGCTGGCAAACGCACTTTTTTATTATGGCGCACTATTTACTCATATTCTCTCTGAACCACGATGAGTTATCGCGAAAGTTATGGATATGCTTGTTGCTGATTATCCTGAGGCGATGGGGTTTGTGGTAGGAGGAAGCTGTGGGTCAGATGTCTATCATTGGTTTTCTTTACGAAGTTGGTGACTTCTGTGCGTGTTTCAAGTTCATTTCATTTCTTATACGCAATGCGTCAATGTATGCGTTGTGGGGCATATTCCCCACATTGTACTTAATCCAGTTATTCGTAATGAAAATACAAAGATGCGATTCCTATTCTCATTTGACTTGCTCTGCACTGCCGCAGTAATACCCTTGAGTGGAAGCAGGGTTTTGCCAAGCAGCCATGCACCTTAATCATCAGCAACAATTATCGGGGAGATATCACTTGATGTAAAACACCAGTGTTTCATTCCATATCGCCTACTATATACCTGCATGGAGTTTGACAAGATCAGATTCTTGAAATGGTATGAGTAAGCAGCACCAATAAGACATGATGCGTGTAACGCTTTACATTAGGTTGCATTGTCATACATAGTTCGCTCAAGTGTATCACTTTAAATTAGTTGGGGAAGGTTATATCATTGCATTAGTGCAGAGAGACAATGGACTATCGAGGCTACTTTAAAAATAAATACCACACAATTATCCTGCAAGTGGTGCATGCATTACCAGTGATGACTCATTTTGTATAAGTTCACAAATGCATCATTAAAATGTCAATTATTCCTGATGAAAAGTCCGTGATTTGTGTATACAACATACCAATACATGTTATATGTAAGGCTTGTATCTACATCTGTAATAATCAATGACATATGTTAATGGTAATGATGACAATGTTCAATGTACATGGGGTACCACCGTAATGTACACTGAAAGTAACTTGTTACATATAATGTGATAAATGATGCACAGGATGCGTACAGTGGTTGGTTGTGATACAACAGTCTCAGTAACATGCAATGTAGCATGTATGACTTCAATCATGATCCAATACAGGTGTGAGTATAATTTGTGAACCCGTTTATAATGGTGACGGTGATTTCAAGTTGCAGGATTGGCCATATACAAAGCATATGTCATTCTGAACCAACTTCGAAGTCAATAAATCAGATGTCGAATCGAATCGTAGCAAACAAAAGTGGAATTCAACAGCAATCGTGGATATTAAGCAACATGAACAACTATTATCTCTAACCACGAATATCCCATTTAGATCAATGGACACGTTTTCAGCGCGTTGTAGGATCCTTACGAAAAAGCCTTGTCATCATAGCGTTTATCTCAAATAATTTGCCAATCAACATGCAATGGTTAACTCTAAATTGGTGCGGTTAAATGCGCGTTATTCGCGAAAAGCTAATAGTCCAACAGTGTTTAGATTACAACATGTTGTAACCGGGCAGTTTTGACGCTGATCTGGATAATTTAGGGAGATTGCCGGGATCCATTGTGTGAACCGAAAGTTTCGCCTACCATGTACTACTGATAAATACAGCCAGTAGGTTCACAGTAAAACAGAAACACTATAAGGTTCTGCTCTAAATGATATAAATTTTAGTAGCTATATCAAAAACATCCACGCAGACGTTTTATCCAATGTTAACCGCGGCCATCTTGTCTATTTTCTCTGACCGAAGATTTGAACAACATCACAAGGTGCTCTTCTGGTTTTGCTGCTTTCTTTTTGTGTGATGTTCCGGAAGAATTGTAGGTATCCCGGCGTTTAGAACACATCATTTAGGTTTTTTTACATGATGGTGCAAGTTTTCCTCTGAGCCAAATGCATTATTTTCTTGTGCATTATTTTTTTCAACTCATCACGTACTGGCTTACAGCTTGCAGGAAAGAATACTAGATGGCTTCGCATTTACTCGAATAGTTGTCATTGGTTTTGTATGGATTACGATTCCTAGTCATAAAAAGAGTTTAGCGCAATGGTTTTTCTTCATTGCATTTTGAGTGCTAAAGCGCCTTTATTTCAAAGATGGTAATGCATTGCATGACATGGCTATTGCAAATCCTGTACATATGATAGGGCATATAGGACTAATTGCTAGTGTACGTGTCTGTGTGTGTGTGTGTGAGCTTGGAGAGGGGTGATGGGATGGGGTCGGGGGTTGTTGATTGAAGCAGCCTTCGAAAGGTCTAGTGAGACGCTATGACAAAGCTGTAGTTGCTGCAAATCGAACAAGAAATTGTCAAGTATTTGGTAATTATGTGTAAACAACAGCAGTTGCGAGTATATTTGAAACAATCCTCGGTCAATGATCAATCTAATATATTAACAAGCATAGAACAAAATGACACAAGTGGTTTGTATTCAGCACTCAAACTTCTACTGATTTCTGCCTCCGTACATAATCTTACTCAAAAAGCGGCTCATCTTGCTAGATGAGTGAATGTCAGTGATTTTGGCATGTTAAATAATCCATGCTACACTGGCACCTACCCCATTAGTAGCTCAATGAAGTTTACTAAACATGTTAACGTCTACTGCGTGACAGTTTTGGTACACCGTTGAGCGCGCAAATAGTCTTCAGCGTTCCTCAAAACTGCATTGATTGGTAAACCGACTTCAAGCGTGAGTCTTTATTTGTCATGGTAATGTTCGACATTGGAGCATAAAGGTAACAGAAAGAAGAAATGACGTTGAAAACATGTCGGGACGAGTGCAATTTAGGCGTAGTGGGACAATGTTGCATTGCATGGAGAAGAGTGAGTTCAGGTAATAAAACCATTTTATCGCACGTATCATAGGCCAAGGCATCCAACTAATAAAACTTGAATTTCATTATCCTTTGGATGCCAACTTTAGTCAGTATTATGCATTATCTATAACATATGCATTAAGAACGGTGTGGATATCGCTGACAGTTGAAAGCTACCTATGAATTTAAGTAAGATAGGCAGACCTTGCCAGGCCATGGTGCAAGCTATGGCAGACTTTGCCAGGCCATGGTGCAAGCTATGACAGACCTTGCCAGGCCATGGTGCAAGCTATGGCAGACCTTGCCAGGCCATGGTGCAAGCTATGGCAGACCTTGCCAGGCCATGGTGCAAGCTATGGCAGACCTTGCCAGGCCATGGTGCAAGCTATGGCAGACCTTGCCAGGCCATGGTGCAAGCTATAGCAGACCTTGCCAGGCCATGGTGCAAGCTATGTCAGACCTTGCCAGGCCATGGTGCAAGCTATGGCAGACCTTGCCAGGCCATGGTGCAAGCTATGGCAGACCTTGCCAGGCCATGGTGCAAGCTATGGCAGACCTTGCCAGGCCATGGTGCCAGCTATAGCAGACCTTGCCAGGCCATGGTGCAAGCTATGGCAGACCTTGCCAGGTCATGGTGCAAGCTATGGCAGACCTTGCCAGGCCATGGTGCAAGCTATGGCAGACCTTGCCAGGCCATGGTGCAAGCTATGGCA
The DNA here is from genome assembly GCA_034190875.2 of Urechis unicinctus. Classification (NCBI taxonomy): domain Eukaryota; kingdom Metazoa; phylum Annelida; class Polychaeta; order Xenopneusta; family Urechidae; genus Urechis; species Urechis unicinctus. The sequence goes on from CM067354.1 coordinate 12,823,937, forward strand.
GACCTTGCCAGGCCATGGTGCCAGCTATAGCAGACCTTGCCAGGCCATGGTGCAAGCTATGGCAGACCTTGCCAGGCCATGGTGCAAGCTATGGCAGACCTTGCCAGGCCATGGTGCAAGCTATAGCTAAGCTACGGCTGCACAATATAACGTTGCACATTTGGTATTTTTAAGAAAAACTCGTTTCCCGGTAACGGTGCATCTGCTGAATTATGGCCTATTTCACAGAATATCGCCCTGTTTGACTAAGCATGTCTACACATCCCGCAAGTTAACTGAAAACCAAATGGATCCCAGTTGGAGCAAATAAGGTTATTATTGAACAGCTTTATCCCGTAGACTATGATGCCTTGCCTTGATTAGCAATCAATATATGACGCGAAAGCGCACCTGGCGTCCCATACCACAACTATCGCTCTTATGAATTGATGTTTCAATTTTTTGATTTATCAGACATATATTTATTTTAATCAAGCCGCGTCCAAATAATTTCAACAACCTCGATGTATCATTATGTGCGACCTGATAATAATCCATGTTTTCAATGAAGCAATCAATCTCTGTACATAGACTGAGACATATCTATTATCGGCTGGTAATGATCCAACATAACTGCACGCGCGATAGAACTTCATTCAGAAACTACGACCACCTGAAGCTACACTCGATATAAGATTATTTCTACCTTAATTTAGAGTAGATCAGTTCTGACAGATATATGCCGTAGTTCATTGTCCTAGTAAAACACTTCCGGCTTTTTCTTCATATGACACGGCATTAATGCAAGACTCGTATATTCTATTGCAACCACAATGATGGCACAATTGATCAATTCGTATCATCTTTTAAACATTGTATTATTAGGGGTATTATATGTAATTTTTTCTTATATATATTGTTAGTAATAATCGGCACCTAATACATCGTATGCAAAACATTGTATTATTCCAGGCCGCTAGTCATCGATGCTCAACCACAGCGAGTCAATACCACGGCACGTTAACGGTAATCCCCTGTTTTCGCAGTGTATAGCAAGAGTGTTTATTGATTCATTTCGCCGTTCAGTATTAGCTTTGCTGTTGTAGATGCATGGTTCGTGCGGCTATTCTACAGGAAGATGTATTAGACAAAAGCGCTCCATTGGAGATAAAGTATCTCACCGAGCTACTGCAGAACCCGAGGAGCAAATATACGTTACGACTGACAACTGTACCAGTGGGTTACCATGATTTGTGGGCTTGTCTGAAGTCCCATTTGAGCCGCCTCTTAATTATTGACAATCACATCGATCCCCTCTGTAAATAATTACATTATTCTCAAGCATGAATGTCGATAAGGGACCACTGATGAATGAATGTAGAGAAGAAATTATCCAGAGGGTTCATGATTTATTATCAGATCTCATTAGCCATTCGCTAGGCACTTGACCCAGCTGTCTTAGAGGGGCCGTGGAAGGTCATTGTGGCCATTAAGAATTCGCAGGTCGACGTATGTATACGCCACCGTAGTCATATAAGCTCGCAAAGATGCGAAGTAAAGGCTAATAATACAGGGTTAAAAGCTACCAAAGCAAACTTGCTGCAGCTGCGCTGAAATTCGTTTAGTACCGGATTGGCCTTTATATAGGCCAGTAGAGTAGATTAGATTAACAGATAGGAATTAAATTATTGAAATCGAGAATTCAAGAATTTAGATGATTGGCTAATTTTTCAGGACCCAATGCGACTTAACTTGAAAGTGTCACATTTAGCTACTATGAGCCGGTAGGTCGTTATCGAAGCGAATCAACCAATACTGTAATGGCTGACAATATAAAATAAAAATGCTTTATACAGCCATATTTCATTTTGATAATTCCATAACAGAACGAATATTGTACAAACTGCGATAGTCCGATACCACTCGCATAAGACATTTACATGTCAAGATGATTGTAATATTTTTCGTCGGAATCACACAGGCATGTACTTATGCGTCAACACTTAGACCTATAAACCCAAATACACAGACACAGACACACACATACTCACACACAGGCACATCCTCAAACACACTCACGTGCACGTACGTACACACACACGCGAACACATTCATGCACAGATGGTATGATCGAAGAAGTAAATAACTGCGCATTTGTCGCATATTAGAAGCGCCTTTCCCCTTTAATACCAAATACCAGAGCTAATAGATTTCTCTGGCGTGACTTTAACAGCCGTGTTAACCGATTGCATCTGTAGGCTCCTATTCGTCTTCATGGGCCATGCTTGTACACTGTAACAGATCCACACAGGATCAATAATCTATCACAAGCTCGACCATAATTTACGTAATCTCCATTATATCAACCGATAAATGTTTGTAAATTACCATCCTATTACACCTTTTGATTTATATCCTCTTTTTCTTTTAGAGGACATCAAGATAAACACCGTAACAATTATATTATCAAACTATATATATATCCTCCTATGAATAAGGAAGTAGAACATGTTGCTTGCTTATGGTATCGACTCATCAAATCATTATTCATGTAAAACCACCTTTATGTTAACAAAGTAAAGTATGACAAGAAAGACGCGACTTTGTTCTGGTTTTAGGGTCACCATGTATGGTTCGGCTTGCCTCATACTTCCAGGTGACACTTGTTGAACTAATACGCACCATAAGATTATTGATCCGCAGCAAATCCAGAGCTTCCATCAATGGATTGCTATTTACTATCGAAATATGTTTAGATAGCGGTCTGAAATAGCGAGCATTCATGTCAACCGTTTCCGTTCGCTATAAGCGGATATCTGGTTAGACTTAAGCAATTGGTTTGGGACTTGGTTTTTCAAGGAATATTGTGGAAACGTGATTGCTGATAATAAAAACCTTGTCGACCACTCGATAGCATTATAAATATATGGTAAATCTCTTTGCAATGCCTTTTTGCCTATTTTGCATACATGTATTAACATAATATATTGGAGAGTTCATAGGATCGTCTTCTGTATTATTTAACAACAAGGGTGCAGCTGGGCTGAGATAAAATCCATTTACAACGAGAGGGTAAGTAAGATACACACTCAACACCATAATCAGCCATACCACTGAAGGTATTTATCATAGCCACATGAGCACTAAACAGGTAAATGGTACTATCAATTTATCAAGGACAGGATTTATGAAAACCTCTATGTGATAGATTATTGTGGTGGTCGTTGGCTGTTTACAGCAGTGTTACGCCATATCATAAACACATAACAGCTTCACGTACTATATAGTATATATACATATAGAGAGAGAGAGAAACAGTATGCAATACTTTGCCCTGCTTGGGCACATATTCAACACGAATCAATATATAAAATTACTGGACTATGGTCGGACAGGTTATGACTTTCATGTAAGCAATGATAATCGGTAATGTAGTGAAACATATTATCAGAAACAATAAAGCGGCCAATACAAGACGTGACATACGAATATGACAACATATTCCACATTATCTTAAGTGCAATTAACGTCCTTATCACGCTCAACACATCTCGATACAATTTTATATTACTATTACAGTATGAGTCGCTATTTGATTAAAGTCATTATGTAAATCTCCGTAAATCGAAAACAGCAGGAGGTAAGTACTGTTTTGAGCCGGTATTAGAGTACAATCCTTCGCCTCTGATTCAGCGGCGTGTATCCATTTATCTAAGACTGCGTGCCACAACAATGTCAGGCAACCGGGCTTTGGAGTCAATGCACATTCTTTTAATCCATCCAACACTTTGCATATTCGGAACAAATAATTACTTACGGTTATTTACTGCTGGCACATGTACTAATGACGCAACACCCAAATTGTAATTCTGACATGTTATAGAAGTCTTAGCCTATATCAAATATTCCGACTGAGCATGACCGCTAGGTTCTATTGCGATTCCCACTATCATAAATACCTAAACATTCAAACGTGTTTGCTCTTCAGTGTTGTCATTACTAAAATAAAGTGGTCAACGTTGCTGACAAATTCAATATTATGAGACCCGTCGGTAGCTACTTACATGATAAACAGTGGCGTCGTGCATAATAGTTGCATGTATAAAACACAGAGCCGATGGCATTTAAGTTCTTTGATAACATCACTAAAGAATGCAATAGCTGTGGCACAAATTTCCACATGGAGACTCTTGTTTCGACCTCCCTCCATTGGACTAATTAGCCTCTGATTCACCTGTAACATGATGATATTGGTAAAAGACAAGTTATGCAATGACACAGGGCCTCGCGCTTGGCTTCAGGAAGAGATTGTGGAATATGATCGGGCTTCGACCGGATCGTTGTCACGCCAGTTTTCTCTGGATATGTTTTCAAATGCAGACGTGCTTCTTTTAAACGTCATGAAGTTACGTTATTGGTCCACTTGATCAGCAAGATTACATCATTGTAAAAGCCGCCGTGGCGCCCACTTAGACGGAAACTGGATCAAACCATAACCAACGGGTGTCACGTAAGCAGCTCCAAAGCCGGCCAATCGCTATGATTGTTCGCTTTTGTTTCAGTGTTGTGAGCAACATATACACATACTATGTTGCATGCCCAGTATATTCAGTATAGAATTGTCCTATATACGTTGTTACCATTACTTCCCAGGGCTTATAAGGTTCGAACTCACCATTTGCAATGTGTAGAGGTGGTTCGGAGCCTCTCTACAATACCCATCTACAATTACCTCCGGTTTTGGGGCCTATACTTTATCATCCTCTTGCCATCAATTACGTTTGGTGCGTGAAGGTGATAGATCTTGAGCCATTACGAGGTCGGCCGTGTTGGGTGACAGACAGCGCAATAACCAGTAGATGTGAGGTGTGTGCTTAACCCGGGGCCCCTATGGGCTGCTGAAGCTGGTGCGCATTTGTTATACTCGAGGGCTTTTAAACTATTGCTCTCATGATATATGGGATGTACTCAGTTCGGTCATAAGAATAGTTAACTATATTTTCTCAGCACACAGTCTTCAATTTAGATGCACATGGGCTCATCTTACAAGACAGTCAAATATATGGACAGTAATAATGCATATGTTATAGTTACAACACAACCCAACGCTGCATTAGGTCAAGGAGCAGATCTTCTAAGACCTATTAATGTCACAATATATATACAGAGGTGTAGCTTTAACTCTCCTTTTTATACTTGTAGATATGCAGATTCGTTGTCGACAGATTCTCCGATTCGATATCTTGTCATTAACATTGCTACACATTTGCCCGTGTCCTTAAAACAGGCTTAGACGTCACAGGCTCCATTCAACGCTTCTTTGGGAGTAATGCTCGTCGTTATGAACATGCGCACCAGCATAACTATTGGTATTGCTCTACAAATTGCAATGGCCATATAAAAATAGATTTTGTTTCTTGTGTTCATAAAATGTGGTAACAACTGCACTGTATTGCCTTGCATATTTGTCGAATCCACTAAACGCCTGCCTTCATTTGAAGATAGAGTGTTGTAAAATGCAACGTGTCACATTAATTGAATAATTTTACATAAAATACCCATTTCAAGGGGCACAATTATATGTGAAACCAATGTCTTATAGTCATTATATAAATCTGCGTCCGGTACGCATCAACCCTAACCATTTACGTTATGTTGCCACAAATAATAATAGCATTTATTTCGCACTCATGGTACAGATATTTGATGACGATCAAGTTCAAGTGCAATCATTTAACAAAAGAACATGTGAACTGAAGTGACTAGAAGTAAGTCGGTGATATGTTGTTATATCATATTGCCGGTAACGCATCGTAATTCATCTTGGATAGTTCCTAGATAGAATTTTTAAACATATAGCCACGAGTGCAAAATGTAATAAACGAGCAGCTTATAATAAACGGCTTTATATTATGCATTTAATTATTTCTCCATTTACAGTAGAAGTTGATATTCGTTGACTAAAGTTAAGCATCGATGCATTGCTGAATCGCAAAAATTATCATGGTTGTTTTCTCCGTCAATCTAAACGGGTTTTCTGTTAAAACCATGGATAACAAATCTCCACCAGTTTTTCTTTACAAACGCGCTTTTCATATCACCCTCTAGATATTCAAGTAAATATAAGTTATTTTGACCTCCAGTGGTAAGCTATCAAACTTAAGACCCATGGTATCAGTGGTATAGTGTCAGCTTGGATAAATGGATGACTAAGTACTAAAAGACACAAAGCGGTAATAATGGCATATATTTCGATTGGACGCGTTTTACTTGCGGCGTCCTCCTTATAAGGGTCGCTCTTTGGGTGTCGGAGGGGATCTCTACTTAATATACATAAATTATATAGTTACGGCACCATTGTTATTGTGGCTTATTGTAGCAAATATAGAGCTGTATCATTTCAAAAGTTTTATATGATCCGTTGCCATTTGAGTTGTCAGAAATTACCCTCCTTGCTCGTGTAATGACCGTCAAGCACAAATGTTGAAAATGTATCTGCACAATGAAAACCATGAGTTTAAAGCTTTTCAACTGTCGGTCGCTACTCGGCGCTGCTGTCTCTGCAAATAGTTCTGGACGTCGACCGTTGCCATTTGAGTTGTCAGAAATTACCCTCCTTGCTCGTGTATTTACCGTCAAGCACAAATGTTGAAAATGTATCTGCATGATTTTTGATTAATTGAAGTTTGCGGCACGAATGAAAAGATGACAGTATTTATGTCTTCGCCAAACATAGTAATGTAATATCAAAGTGATGTCTGAGCGCCCGGTAAGGACTGAACAGACTCTTTAAGCGATTATTCAATAGTTTTATGTTATATGTTTACAGTCGCACCAGAGCAAGCATAATATTTTGTTATGCACATTATCTCATATTAGCGAGAGACGGTGATTATGGAGCTTTGATATGCATCCACAAAGGTTCAGCAATACTGGTACACTTCCTTATATAGCACGTGAATAACTGCCAATCATACACATAACAGTAACAAGATAATATACAATGAAGTCCAAACACAAATTATCTCGAGTTATATTCCAAACTTGTGGCGTTGTTACTGGAATGCTGAATTTGATGCAAGGAAAAGTCGAAACCCTTTCAATCACCATGCATGTTCCATCGATCTATGCCTTCGTCGCCCGTAGCGTTTGGCAACAAGCAGACAACAACACGGAACAACTCCCAAGCATTGTGAAATAACCGTTGCATTGGAACATTATCTCCACCCACTGAATGAAAGAGACTTCCTCGATTACTGCAAAGTCTTATCATCACCCATGGTACATTACGAATGGCACGATAATAAACACCGCTAGATTGTTAGTGTACCTTTGCCTCGGCAATTGATGCAATCTATGTTGCTCTAATTATTGAATGCATTTGGGTGGACATAACCGCTAGTCTGAATCAGCAGTGTCCCCACCTCCCACACTCCGCTTATACATAATTATGAACAATCACTCTAGTACCACTCTACGACCACTATATGAGCAATTTATTGAATGGCAAAGACCATTAGCGACGATGACACCAGATCATCACTACATTGTGTATAATCAATATAAGCAATGCATATAACGAAAAACTACCAATTAAGCTATCTTTAAAATTTAGTTGGGCCCGTTAAGTATTTTGCATATTAATAGGTTCAGACCTAGCTAGTTGCTATCATTAAATCCTCAAGCGTACATACAGCTTCACAAATCAGGCACCATTTGCGCATATGGTGGTAAATGATCAAAATCACACATCGCTGTTATATGATGTGCAATTTTAACGATGTTTACGATCATAACTACCAACATATTTGCTTAATCACACTTCATCCATACATATATACCTAGATGGGAAGGATCTTAACTTCACATAGCTGTGGATCTATGACATTTTATTAGGTCGTAAAAAAAAATTAATAAATGTGAAGAAAGTAGTGTGTTTCAGGTGCATCATTTTGTTTACTAATAAAGTTGCCAAAAGCCTAGATAATTAAGAGACAGTGGAACAATAATTGGTCGATAAGCAATCTTTTATAAGGTTAAGTGATCAAATTATGTCATTTCCTTCAGAATTGGTTATCACTAATTTCGTTATTCTATGATATGTAAAATTATTTCTGGCGAAAATCTCGGTGCTAACGATATTACAGCAAATGTATTTGTCATCAGTTTGGCATCGGATCATGCGTACAGGACAGGTGGCTGCCAAGTACAGAATATTTGATTCCCATTGGTGGCAAAGGTAACCGACATTTATTAAGGTAGCAGCAATATTTACCTACAATAGTAGAAATATATTTGTCTTATCCATTGTTTTTAATTGTCATTCAATGTTACTGAGGCTAATTTTTAATCCAAATGCTCGCTCTTTGGTAAAGAGGCCCATTTCTCAACGCTTCGTGATTGAGCTGACCTTTTTGTTAGAATAAATTTTTCGCGCGGACACTCGAAGTATTCTTGATTGAGCTTCACATTTGTAAGTGTGGCAATCTCACAGTAAAAACCCTGCCTAAGTTCGAGCAATAACCAGAAATACTACCAATGAGTATATCCCAATAGACGTTTCTATGAATTTATGTTATTTTATCTAGATTCTACAAACCTGGGTGTCGCCACCAATTGTAAATAAAATGATTTCAGTTATTTAACTGTGCCTTGCTTAATTTTGTTAATTTGTTTGGTGGTATTTCACAAAAATTACATCTCTCACGTGAAGGGGTGCAATTGTGCAGTGATATTTTCTGAATGCAAAATGATTCGACAACAAGTTCAATGTTCTGATAATGGTTCTACGGACATATCGGTGTTGCATGGGGTCATGGCACCACCATTGTTGATGATCAAAATGAAAAGCAAAGGTGATTGCGGCTTGTTAAACTCTTTTCAAGCTGAACAAAGCTACATTAAAGAAACGAATGCTATCCCTAAAGCACCAACCAATCGACCAACCCAGCAACCAACCAAGCAACCAACCATCCAACTAGTCAACCAACCAAGCAACCAACAAACAATCCAAGCAACCAACTAAACAACAACCAAATAATTCCTTAACAACGGAAAGAAGCATATATTTGTCGTACATTAGCTTCATATCAATCATGACATGCATCTATGGGAAAGCCATTCTCAAAAGCTTCGATCAATGTTAGCAGTTGTTTGTCAAATCACAAGGCTCACAACTTATGTCTGAAAAGAGTAGCTAATGTTCAAGAGGACGAACACAATCACGTCGGTTGAATAGCTAAGTGTCTTTAAGTCTTTTATTCAGTCCAGCAACGAGCCGATGTGCCTGAAATGCTAACAGTATTGATAAGTAACGATCTCTGTTGCTACCATTCTGAGTTGCTTGAAAGCTTTTTGCGCATCAAGGTTTCCGCTTTTGATCTTAGTCATTATGTTGAGGCACTCGCGGCTCGTCTCGATTCTCTTGGGCAGAAAAAGTGGGAATGGTAAATTAACCTATTTAAGATCTGGTTCGTGGGATAATTGGTAAAACATCCACGATGCCATGTCCAGGTCTTTGTGAACACTCATTTTTATTGTAGATCATTAGTCCAAGCGGGTATCTTTATTGAATACGTAATGCAGTAGAACCATGGCCAAGTAGCGTTTATCTCTAGCTGCATGAACATCAGCAACATTTAGGGTCATCTGATACAAAAATTACGTCTAAATCAAGTTTTACGCATTCGAGGCATACCATTCAAATGTTTACGCTTTGCATAACGATTAAATTTGTATTATGTGCACAGATCAACCGGTATATTTAGAAATTGCCCACCGTCGTATTCATATACAATAATTCAAGCGCTATATATGTATTGAGGTCGTAATTAGAGATTCTGAGTTCTATAGCAAACCAAGCAACCTATTAACGTATATTCGAGTGTGTTGTATTTGGATGAAAATTATTAACGTCTGCGGTCATGATATATGTGTAAGTGCATGTGCATGTGTGAGTATGCGAGCATGTGTGTATCCGTGAAACATGCAGCAATAGTCATCTGTGACTATAATCGACGCAACAAATAAGTAGTCGTATAAATTTCTTGACTCATATGGACACGAGAGTTCACGTAGATGTTAGGACGGTTACTAATGATCTATTATCGATTATTTGGTTACAAGAAAGCTCGTTGAGAGACGCTCCTGCTATGATGTAACCCGAATCACTTTACAATATCGATTATTCTACCCCGAATAATTACCCAGGTGCTTTAGCAAAGGTCATTATACTCGGTAGAGTTCATCTGATCCAGCTTGGGAGAGTCATCCAAAAAGTCTATTTATTGATAAGATGACCCATATAGCTCAACTGAATAATTCGGTAATGTAATATCAGTAAAAAACCATAGGGAAGATCAGCACATAAATACATTCCTTGTTTGGCCATTTCTGGATCAAGATGCAAGATTAGCGAAGAATTTTCAATGTTATCATTTAAATAGTCAATAACAGAAAAACTATAACCATGCGCTATGGGTACAATGAAAAATAAACAAGTTTACCGACGTTACGAATGATTGAATAACAGCGTACCGCTAAAGGTATTTAGAAAAGAAACAGTAGCTCACAGTAGCAATCGCTTCCAAGTCAAATATTAGTATCCGGCATTAACGCTGGTAGCCTATGGTTAGACAAAATAGCGCACCGTTGGTTATAAAGTTGGTAGTAGATTCTCAGGGGTCTTCCCATGTGTAATGTTTCTCAAATCTAATGTGTATGTATTGAGATAATAAATTGAATGCGAAGAGGCAAAGGGGAAAATATCATATTTCGTTCTAAAATACTAAAGATTAGCTAGTTATACACTTATTATGTTTAGTTTCTATTCAATGGGCCGTCTGTAAGTGTTGTGGGAGATTAATGCGCTCTCACATCTCATTAGCAAACTCATATTACCAAAGCATGATTTAACAACACAAGAGTGTTAGTAACATTCGTTCGTGGCTTTTGTGTTTACTCTGCAGAGTAGTCATATCTTTTATGGACTTATACAAGGGTTCTGAGCACTTCTGTTCATTAGTGTCAATTGCAAAACAATCGGATAACATCACCCGCGCCGTGCTACATTGCATGCTTTAGTCGTCATTCATCTAAAAAGCAATCTAACAAAGGGATCATTCGAGATATAAATGTTATATCTGAGCTACATGAAAACCTTCAATTATTACGTAAAGCTTCAGTGGATGTATCGTCAGTGATCATTTTCTACTGCATCAACATACCGATTCATGTTTATGCAGTTAGTATAATAGTGAGGGGGCATTACACATGAACACTCGTTACTTAGTAAACAAATATCAACAATAATATGATGCACATTAATGATTGAATATAGGATCACGGTAGAACTCACACCATCGTGACATTGCCGAGCATAAAATTACAAATTACATCAATTGCAGACAGTTCAAAAATAAAGGCCTTGATTTGTGCAGTTGCTATTTATTGTTTGATTATGTGGCCCAGTTATTGATATACATACGGGTGTTAAAGGTGAGATTGTGTCTCAGCGAGTGTAAATAAGTTACGATAACATCATTATTACGACGGGACAATGGCGGGTCTATTTGGGGTAATATATTACATTTCGTCCCGTAAAATACACATGGAGCTTCGTCACATTTATTTATGCGTTATTACACCCGTGAAATGCCCCCTTCAACTCCATTCAATGCAATCGTTATTAACCATTAATTAATCTGACAAATGCGAAGGCTACTTAGACTATACACGCTGCTGAATACGATTTTATAAAAAAGTAGCAAGGGAAATGATAATAGCAACTAATGATTGACGTATAAAATAATTGGGTGCGAACCTTCCAGGTGTTTTTCTGAGTCATTTATATACAGTGTTGCCCCTTTTATGTTCTTCTATTGCACTCGAAGTATTCAATCTAGGTGGTATCTCGTCACTCACCGATTTGTCGCACTCCATTAAGGTGCATATTCTAATATTAATGTGGTACAGGCCTGATTAACACCTGTATGATATACCACCTATATTTTGAAACACAACCTCATAGCAACCCTTATCGTTGTACGCTTTAAACTTAATACAGATGTCAATGTTAAGAATGCGATCTGCAAATGATCGACTGCTGTGCGGAAACTTGCAAATACGTACATTGGTAACGATTATGACCTTGGTTTCAATTGGAAATAAAATCTTACATAATCCCAGGTAATAGCAATGAAACACAAACAAATGCACGAACGCATAAAATAGCTCCGAAACGAAGAGATCAACTAAATAGTATACTTCACGTCACGCCATTCGGCTCACATATATTTTCAACCGAATAAAACCATTGACGCCACATCATTTAGCCAAAGCAATGGAATGTTATTTATTGGTTACAATCATGCGGAATCCTTAAGCACTTACAGAGTGAGAGATCCAATTTCATTGACGATATCACTCATCGTAAAGTGTATACAAAGAACGCGCATTTTATTCGATATGCTATATCGTTATGAGCTAGCAGCATTGTTGGCCTTGACCTTTGGGAATAAAAGCAACCACGATGCTGAACACATGAGTTACGTTGAAAGCAGATTGTCTGATTACAAAATGTGAATTAGTTGTGACACTACCGCGCAAAAATATATCACTTCTATCTTTTAGTTGATGCAACAGCTCTTAAAGTAGCATGGTTTGCTGCATGATACTCTTGAAATGAATAGAGCTATGCATACCTACGCAAGCTGAATATGGCTCACCAATTAAAATGAATATATTTACAAGAAGTGCAAGCTGATTTGTAGCAGGTTACATTTTCGGAATAGAAAAATGCCCCATGTGCAAAGAGTTGACCCGATTTTATATGCGAGATGTGTGCCTGTGATCTCCTCAGCCATATATATCTGTGTAACTCCTTTGTCCTCATCGAGCCAAGGAGATCGGAATTGGTTATATTGTTTGACACTATGACTGTCTTAATAAATGACGAGCATTATTATGTGGGTGAAATTTACTGGATGTATAATTGAAAAAGAAATTGCTGGATTTCTGGACCATATTAAAAATCACAGCTGCTGATTTATGAACCAGATAATTAGTGTGCACTTTGGCTGACATTGAATAATAGCGTGACCAAAACCAAGTTAAACGCTGTTTGAGATAATTAAATGTCAGATCAAACAGAATATCACGCTATCAGAGAGCAGGTAAGCATTTAGTTTTTGGGTTGGTGCAGGGGCCACTGTATGAGCAAAGCAACAAGCGAAGGCACCGGAATGTAACAGGCATATTCACGGAACTGGTGCATAAATTTGAATGTCAGCGCAGCAATTTACTCCTGGACATAAAAGGTAGGCGTCTATTTTGCTTGCTTGGAACAAAATTCACATTATAGAACCTCTGCTCGCGAATTAGCTATACATCAATATGGAAGCGAAATTTAAGAAACTGTTCTTATATTTTGCATGCTATTCCTCCAATCGAAGTCACAAATGAATGCATAACACAAGACGGCTTATAGCAAGGGGCAAATTCCATTCATTAGTAATGGAGTACATTACATGCGCATGTCAACGTTTGCCGAATCCTAACAAAAATCATCCGTTGTTGGCAATATAAAATTGCAACATGCATGCTGCCTCGTAAAGTACATCGGACCACTTCTATCAACAGAGCTCATTATTGTAACAAAGCTAGTCTTGGCTAAGGGCCAATGCGCGACTGACAAACAGTTACAGTGTGACTTTAAATCAATTATATCATATACTATATTTCACCTTCAGAGACTTTAAATCATCTAATTATTTGCGATGCAAAACAATAATATTTTTACAGCTTTCCACCTTCTGCGTGATGTAAGTTCGGTAAATTTTAGCAAACAGTTATGACAAACGTACAAAGGCTAATGAATCACGCGAATGAACGCAATGAACAATGCGTCAGAGCATTTATATCTTGGCACATTTAACTACTCTAAAGGAATACCAATCGGATACTTTATATTCGCTTCCATTGATGTTTATAGCAGGCTAGACATGTTTTTTTTGTTGATCAATCAACCACAACCAATTCACAGCAATTTTGGTGGGTTCAATTTCAAGATTTTGCGAGGGACTGAAATTGATGATCACCAAATGATCGACTGCTGTTCGGGAAATTGCAAATGTGAACATTTGTAACGGTGATGACCAGGTTTTTCATTTGAAATTAAAACCTTACATATTTCGAAGAAATTTATATCAAGATAATATGCAGTTGCAAATTCAATGAATCATTATTTAATCAGACGATCTGTTGACAATGATCAGCATATATACAAAAAACCCGAAGTTAATTTATATTTTGTTATATAACATTGCAATTTATTGTTCATTATTGCGACTAACATTACACTTTTGCTATGTTCCAACCTCAATGCGGCCTTACATATGACACTAAAATATATCATACTTTCGAATGATCCAACCTCAATGCGGCCTTACATATGTCACTAAAATATACCATACTTTCGTATTATTTGTAGCTGAAGCAACTTAGAGGTTATTTCGAATTAGAAGTGCATGGCTTTGAATGATAATGTTGCAAAAACGACATATATTATCATTGGTTGTCATTACAACTTGTCTCATAGAAGTTGTCATGCATATGGTCTTCAGTAGTTTGATGGTATTATACATCCATTTGATTACTACTGGAAATATATATGATGCCTTTGCGGACGAGAGAACAATTGCATCAAGCTTATTCCTCAATATATCATTCGAAATTATGTAGTTATTTGAGTATCTCACCTCACTTAGTATAAAATCTCCACTTCTAATTCAATAACAAAGGAAAATGATGAATATACAATTGAGATCTTGTATCGTTTACAATAACGCATCATGTATTTTTCCATATAATTGTGCCGAACCAATTTATGCCACAATGACATGATTAATGTCTGCTTATTTGAAATTGACTGAGTTGATCAAGGCCGCTATGACTTTTAATGCTGTCAGCATCTAGATCGTTAATGTAATATATATTTGCTTAGTAGCCTAAGCTGCTTTTGTCAGGCAACGATGATATCCTTCAAATAGCGAGGTTTTATACCTTCCCGAGTCCATTATGAAGACAGGCCAGTTGCATAAATATGTCAAACAAATATCCTTTCAGCACACATGCGGATATTATAGTTATGTTGTTCGGCTTGATGTGTCTATCAACATTGAAACTGGTACCTTGTAGAGACCCCTTACAATATTTGACGGAACAAATGGACCCGAATAATGTACATAATAGATATTCCACTAATCCTGAACTGATTCAAATAAAACTTTATTTAATGTTTATGCAATATATAAAGCTTAGCCTAATGTCCATAAGGTAAAAGCGACATAAGTGCATTTCTTGCAAGTTCTGCCCGATTACGTCGTTCGGCTTTTACTTTAGCTATAGTATTTCAGTGTTTTGCGCCATATTTTAGGGAAGAGCAAAATCACGCTAATGCTTCAAAGACGGACCATGTCCTGTATGACAATATTTTAACAATATAAGCACTTTCATCCTGATTAAGGTTCACCTACAACTATCGAATCATGAAGCATATGACACAATTACAACTCATTGTAGTTCCGATCTCTACATATTTAAGCATTGAATCGGCATATTCAGCCAATGCAACTCCACGGCCACAAACTACAGTCAATGATGTTTAGAGACCTGACATAAGGTAACAGGTTTTGTAACCACAACAATAATGCGTAAACGCCACGTAATAGACACCTATTTTAATGTTAATGCATTGTGCATGTTAGTACAGCTTATATACAACAGAGAAATAATTTACTCCAGAGTATTACCCAAGTTTTGTTCACAGCCATTCGTGTATCAATGTTAAACAGCACTTTATAATGAACATCAGAGGGAATCAGCTTCCCGTTGCGGCAACATGTGGGTCCACTTGAATAGATAGCTCGCGCATTACAATGACAGCGCGCAATGCGTTCGGTCAAAGTAAGTTAACTAAACATTGTTATTATCCCCAAAAGAGCTATGATTGTATAAAAGTATCCAAGTTATCGTTCCAATAGAAAATAAGTAGAATAATAGACTGTACAATGCGAGGACCATTGTAATATAAGCGCTACATATTCCAGTACGCGGTGGCCTACAGTAGCGCGGATATCTACGACATTTGGTATTACGTTATGAAATATCCTTTCAGCAGTAGATTTCCTCGTTTGTATGTACTGTTCGATATTTTACTCAAGATAAAAATAGCTTTTTTTAAAATCATCGCGCGTAAACTTGGATATTACATAAGCCATGCACGGCTGCTTTAATTGTTATCAACTCGGACGTTTTGATTATGTACATCTGTTATGTTGATGGTGATGATCACAATATGTGATTTAGGGTTCTATTTATATATGACGTTTATGGCAAAGTTATCTAGAACATCTGTAATAAATAATCCGACAGGATATATTAATCCTTATGTATTACTTGGATATGTTGTTGTGCCTCCGCTCATTCGGGATTTACAACAGATAAGAGAAGAAGTTTTACGCCGAGTGACGAACATGTAAAACCTCGTCGTGCAAAACAAACATGCCACTCACTGCTACGTCTGGCCTCAACGATAGTGAGGTTTTGTCGCATCATCCTACCTTATAAGTCGGCAAGCTGCGCCACCGTTATTATCAATTATTGCTTCCGATGGACAAACCCTCCCATCTTGGCAATGAATAAGCAGCCTAGGCCACAAGTCTCCATGCAAATGAGGGCAGTTGATATTTGCAAAGAATACAACCATGGTTTGAAGAGGGTTGACGCCAATAATTAAACCAAAGGCAGAATTCATTTTAGTAATTGGTGTTAGAACCTGCAAATTAATTGTGATTATCATTGGTAGCAATAATTTTTCGATAACTAATATGTGCCTTGAACGAGTCCCTCTGTTTAGAATGCGTTCACAAGCAACTTTATGCGAAATGTAACACGGACTTGAGCTCCATTAAAGCCTGTGCATTGCAAGGGTATTATGTAGATCATCTGCATTGTTGAAACCTCGTAATTATTATTTGTCACCAGGATATAAATCGTCGTTTTGCATTGGTATATTAACTGGCTTTATGTGGAATTTTGTAACGTTTAGGATATCACCAGGCCTTATTATTATGGTGAAAATCGGATCATTCCAATGGTTAACAGCTATTGATAGGTAATAGCACAGCTAACAACGCTATTCCATTTGCGTTGTTAGCTCTCCTACATTTTGAATTGACCCCGTACCAACTACCAAGTTATATATCAATTGCCAGAAGTCTTTAATATAATTCTAGGAGCTGTCACCATTAGATGTGAACTAGTGAGTAATAATTTCTACTTCCAAGCACTTTTGGACGACAGCGCCATGAAATGTATACCATGGGACTTTATTCACATATTTAGCTCAGTCATTATTGACACACTTCTGAATCGCGAAAAACAAGCGATATGCTGTGTTCTCTGTCTTTAATCCACTTACGACCATCAATAAACACAACCTTAAGGGATCTCATGTGTATCAACATTAGCGGGAACTTTCTGAAGTTCGTTGGTTTGATTCATCAATGAGAGTGCCATTGCCACTTAAAATTGATGAACTTGTCGCTTGCGTCATTCTACGCGGCAAAGTAAATTAGGTGTCCTCACTTAAAATTGTGGTCACTGGCAATTCGTTATTTCAAATTTTAGTCTTAGTCTAAACTCACAATCGCTAACTAAAGCAAGCTGAAACCTGCTCTAGCTCCATTGGTAGCTTATAACTGGCACATTGATATAAACTGATGTGACCGATGGTTGTATTCCACAAGAACGGACATAAAAAACTTTGATCCCTCTTCGGGTTGCAGTGCACGATACCTGTTGTGATAATTAACTAGCAGTTAAGGTATACTTAAGTTTCTCTCCCTCGCAAGATTGCATCAATTAAAGAGGACGGATTCAATCACAGTCAGACCAATTACAGTGAAATGTTCCTCAGTGCTAGCTAGCATGTCAAATCCGTAGTAAACCTTTTGTTAGACACAAATATATGTATACATATACACATATACATATATGTGAACATATTTATACATGTATATATATATATATATATATATATATATATATTTATATTATATATATATATATATAAATATATATATATACGTATATATATATATATATTATATATATATATACTATAAATATTATATATATAAATATATATATATATATATATATATATATATATATATATATATATATATATATATATTATATTTATTTACAATTCAAACATGGATACATATGCATGTATATATAGATATTTATATACATAAATATATATATATTTATCCATATATATATGTACATAACTATCTAAACATAAATATTTGAATAAACATATATAGCTGTACATACATACATGTATATACTGTTGTGATAATTGTTAGCAGTTGGGGTATACTTAAGTTTCTCTCCCTCGCGTGATTGTATCAATAACGTGGCCGGATTCAATCACAGTCAAGCAAATTACAGCGACATGTTCTTTAGTACTAGTAACCATGTCAAATCCGTAGTAGTAAACCTTTTGTTCGACACACATATATGTGTATACATATACACAAATACATAAACATATATATGAACATATTTATATATGTATATAAATATATATATATATATATATATATATATAAATATATATAAATATATATATATATAAGTATATATATACAGATATCTATATAAATATGTATATATATATATATATATGTATATATATATACATATATATATATATATATTTATAAATATTTATACATATATATATATAAACAAGTATAAATATGTTCATATATATGTATATGTATATGTGTTTATATATAAATATATATATATATATATATTAAATATATATATATTTATTTATATATTTTCAAACATGGATATATATGTAAGTATATATATAAGGAAGGATAATAATATACATATATATATATTTAAATATATATATTCATCCATATAAATATATGCATAACTTTTTCAACATATGTATCTCTACACACATATTTATATATACTTATATATAAATATATATATATCAATGATTATATATATGCAAATAATATATATATATATACCTACATGCAAGCATACATACATATATACATACATACTATTATTGATATATACATGTATTATTATATAATAATGTTTTACATCTCATTCATGCGGTCATTTTCTCTACTGATTGATGCACAAGAAATAAACCTCCTCGTGCTCATGGCACACTCAATGAATTTGCGGTCAGATATGTGAGAAGCGGCAATGGGAAATAAGTGCTTTCAAAGTCACATTCTATGCAAGCTGCTTACTTGTGGATCTTGCTAACTACCTTATAAATCGTCAAACGCCACAATTGCTTGTTTTAGCTAGGTTCTAGAATGCCATGCAATTAAGTTGAGGAGGGCATAGTTGTCTGTGTATCTGATATCTTATTTATAATTAAACTCAATTTCACCTGAGTGCTGGGTTTCTCGTTTATTTCAGATGCAGAACCTGAGCCCTCCTTAAGCGGTGTCTACAGTAACATCCACTTATACTGTGTTGAAGGTTCTTATTGCGAACATGGCCCCGTTGTGTTTATCATGATGAAAAACTCAACTCCTAAACTAGGTTGTAAGCAGCTCTGTGGATGAGCTTCACGATATGTAGCAGGAACTATAACAACACCCCGATCTGACTTTGTACACATTCTATTAACATAAGATAAATATTGACCCACGCTGTTTGCTGTTCAGATCATTGATCTGTTAATAAGTAAGGTGTGTGACACATTGAGTGGGCTATTTTCTACTATGCTCATATTGTCTGCTTTCGCCATTTTGAATCAAGTAAAAGTTGAGCAAGATAGTGAGCTGCACATGGCTTAAAACGACCAAGGCCAGACCCATGTAAACTAGGCTTAATAGTTCAACGTTCAACATGGCATGTCAAAATGTATCACAATATTTAGGTCACGTGTTTGCAATCAATATTGAGAACAAGCTGATTTATTTCCGATCTAATGTCAATCTTGAGGTGATATGCAAAGTGTAAAACCAACTCAAAGTCCAGAAGGTACAGCATGCATAGGTCAAAGTTGTGCACAGGTCTGGTCGTGTCTGGCAAACAGATCAGCACAAGACCCTGCAACCTTAGCAAACTGACTACAATAGCCCTGTGTTCTGACAGCATCATAACAGCTCAAAACGTGTGTCAATTGCAAAACAATCGGATAACATCACCCGCGCCGTGCTACATTGCATGCTTTAGTCGTCATTCATCTAAAATGCAATCTAACAACGGGATCATTCGAGATATAAATGTTATATCTGAGCTACATGAAAACCTTCAATTATTACGTATAGCTTCAGGGGATGTTTCGTGAGTGATCATGACTTTTTCTACTGCTCTTTTGATATGCATCAACATACCGATTCATGTTTATGCAGTTAGTATAATAGTGTGGGGGCATTACACATGAACATGTATCACTCGTTGCTTAGTAAACAAATATCAACAATAATATGATGCACATTAATGATTGAATATAGGATCACGGTAGAACTCACAGCATCGTGACATTGCCGAGCATAAAATTACAAATTACATCAATTGCAGACAGTTAAAAAATAAAGGCCTTGATTTGTGCAGTTGCTATTTATTGTTTGATTATGTGGTCCAGTTATTAATATACATACGGGTGTTAAAGGTGAGATTGTGTCTCAGCGAGTGTAAATTAGTTACGATAACATCATTATTACGACGGGACAATGGTGGGTCTATGTAAGGGTAATATATTACATTTCGTCCCGTACAATACACATGGAGCTTCGTCACATTTATTTATGCGTTATTACACCCGTGAAATGCCCCCTTCAACTCCATTCAATGCAATCGTTATTAACCATTAATTAATCTGACAAATGCGAAGGCTACTTAGACTATACACGCTGCTGAATACTGGCTTATACGATTTTATAAAAGTAGCGAGCGAAATGATAATAGCAACTAATGATTGACGTATAAAATAATTGGGTGCGAACCTTCCAGGTGTTTTTCTGAGTCATTTATACACAGTGTTGCCCCTTTTATGTTCTTCTATTGCACTCAAAGTATTCAATCTAGGTGGTATCGCGTCACTCACCGATTTGTCGCACTCCATTAAGGTGCATATTCTAATATTAATGTGGTACAGGCCTGATTAACACCTGTATGATATACCACCTATATTTTAAAACACAACCTGATAGCAACCCTTATCGTTGTACGCTTTAAACTTAATACAGATGCCAATGTTAAGAATGCGATCTGCAAATGATCGACTGCTGTGCGGAAACTTGCAAATACGTACATTGGTAACGATTATGACCTTGGTTTCAATTGGAAATAAAATCTTACATAATCCCAAGTAATAGCAATGAAACACAGACAAATGGACGAACGCATAAAATAGCTACGAAACGAAGAGATCAACTAGATAGTATACTTCACGTCACGCCATTCGGCTCACATATATTTTCAACCGAATGAAACCATTGACACCACAACATTTAGCCAAAGCAATGGAATTTTATTTATTGGTCACAATCATACGGAATCCTTAAGCACTTACAGAGAGAGAGATCCAATTTAATTGACGATATCACTCATCGTAAAGTGTATACAAAGAACTTGCATTTTATTCGATATGCTATATCGTTATGAGCTAGCAGCATTGTTGGCCTTGACCTTTGGGAATAAAAGCAACCACGATGCTGAACACATGAGTTACGTTGAAAGCAGATTGTCTGATTACAAAATGTGAATTAGTTTGTGACACTGTCACGCAAACATATATCACTTCTATCTTTTAGTTGATGCAACAGCTCTAAAAGTATCATGGTTTGCTGCATGATACTCTTGAAATGAATAGAGCTATGCGTACCTACGCAAGCTGAATATGGCTTACCAATTAAAATGAATATATTTACAAGAAGTGCAAGCTGATTTGTAGCAGGTTACATTTTAGGAATGGAAAAATGCCCCATGTGCGAAGAGTTGACCCGATTTTATATGCGAGATGTGTGCCTGTGATCTCCTCAGCCATATATATCTGTGTAACTCCTTTGTCCTCATGGAGCCAAGGCGATCGGAATTAGCTATATTTTTTGACACTATGACTGTCTTAATAAATGACGAGCATTACTGTGTGGGTGAAATTTACTGGATGTATAATTGAAAAAGAAATTGATGGATTTCTGGACCATATTAAAAATCACAGCTGCTGATTTATGAACCAGATAATTAGTGTGCACTTTGGCTGACATTGAATAATTGCGTGACCAAAGCCAAGTTAAACGCTGTTTGAGATAATTAAATGTCAGATCAAACAGAATATTACGCTATCAGAGAGCAGGTAAGCATTTTATTTTTGGTTGGTGCAGGGGCCACTGTATGAGCAAAGCAACAAGCGAAGGCACCGGAATGTAACAGGCATATTCACGGAACTGGTGCATACATTTGAATGTCAGCGCAGCAATTTATTCCTGGAAATAAAAGGTAGGCTTCTATTTAGCTTGCTTGGAACAAAATTCACATTATAGAACCTCTGCTCGTGAATTAGCTATACATCAATATGGAAACGAAATTTAAGAACATGTTCTTATATTTTGAATGCTTTTCCTCCAATCGAATTCACAAATGAATGCATAACACAAGACGGCTTATAGCATGGGACAATTTCCATTCATTAGTAATGAGGTACATTACATGCGCATGACAACGTTTGCCGAATCCTAACAAAAATCATCCGTTGTTGGCAATATAAAATTGCAACATGCATGCTGCCTTGTAAAGTACATCGGACCACTTCTATCAACAGAGCTCATTATTGTAACAAAGTCTTGGCTAAGGGCCAATGCGCGACTGACAAACAGTTACAGTGTGACTTTAAAGCATTTATATTATATACTATATTTCACCTTTAGAGACTTTAAATCATCTAATTATTTGCGATGCAAAACAATAATATTTTTATAGCTTTCCACCTTTTGCGTGATTTAAGTTCGGTAAATTTTAGCAAACAGTTATGACAAACGTACAAAGGCTAATGAATCACGCGGATGAACGCAATGAGCAATGCGTCAGAGCATATATCTTGGCACATTTAATTACTCTAAAGGAATACCAATCGGATACTTTATATTCGCTTCCATTGATGTTTATAGCAGGCTAGACATGTTTTTTTTTGTTCATCAATCAACCACAAGCAATTCACAGCAGTTTTGGTGCGTTCAATTTAAAGATTTCGCAAGGGATTGAAATTGATGATCAGCAAATGATCGACTGCTGTGTGGGAACTTGCAAATGTGAACATTTGTAACGTGATGACCTGGTTTTTCATTTGAAATTAAAACCTTACATATTTTGAAGAAATTTATATCAAGATGATATGCAGTTGCACAATCAATGAATCATTATTTAATCTGACGATCTGTTGACAATGATCAGCATATATACAATAAACCCGAAAAGAATTTTTTTTTTATATACTACATTGCCTTGTATATTCCATTTATCGTTCATTACTGCGACTAAAATTATACTTTTGCTATGCTCCAACCTCCATGCGGCCTTACATATGACACTAAAATATATCACACTTTCGAATGATCCAACCTCAATGCGGCCTTACATATGTCACTTAAATATACCATACTTTCGTATTATTTGTAGCTGAAGCAACTTAGAAGTTATTTCGAATTAGAGGTGCATGGCTTTGAATGATAATGTTGCAAAAACGACATATATTATCATTGGTTGTCATTACAACTTGTCTCATGGAAGTTGTCATGCATATGGTCTTCAGTAGTTTGATGGTATTATACATACATTTGATTACTACTGGAAATATATATGATGCCTTTGCGGACGAGAGAAAAATTGCATCAAGCTTATTCCTCAATATATCATTCGAAATTATGTAGTTATTTGAGTATCTCACCTCACTTAATATAAAATCTCCACTTCTAATTCAATAACAGCGGAAAATGATGAATATACAATTTAGATCTTGTATCGTTTACAATAACTTATCATGCATTTTTCCATATAATTGTGCCGAACCAATTTATGCCACAATGACATGATTAATGTCAACTTATTTGAAATTGACTGAGTTGATCAAGGCCGCCATGACCTTTAATGCTGTCAGCATCTAGATCGTTAATGTAATATATATTTACTTAGCAGCCTTAGCTGCTTTTGTCAGGCAACGATGACATCCTTCAAACAGCGAGGTTTTATACCTTCCCGAGTCCATTATGAAGACAGGCCAGTGGCATAAATATGTCAAACAAATATCCTTTCAGCACACATGCGGATATTATAGTTATGTTGTTCGGCTTGATGTGTCTATCATTATTGAAACTGGTACCTTGTAGAGACCCCTTACAATATTTGACGGAACAAATGGACCCGAATAATGTACATAATAGATATTCCACTAATCCTGAACTGATTCAAATAAAACTTTATTTAATGTTTATGCAATATATAAAGCTTAGCCTAATGTCCATAAGTTAAAAGCGACATAAGTGCATTTCTTGCAAGTACTGCCCGATTACGTCGTTCGGCTTTTACTTTAGCTGTAGTATTTCAGTGTTTTGCGCCATATTTTAGTGAAGAGCAAAATCACGCTAATGCTGCAAAGACGAACCATGTCCGGTATAACAATATTGTAACAATATAAGCACTTTCATCCTGATTAAGGTTCACCTACAACTATCGAATCATGAAGCATATGACACAATTACAACTCATTGTAGTTCCGATCTCTACATATTCAAGCATTGAATCGGCATATTCAACCAATGCAACTCCACAGCCACAAACTACAGTCAATGATGTTTAGAGACCTGACATAAAGTAACAGGTTTTGTAACCAAAAATAATGCGTAAACGCCACGTAATAGACACCTATTTTGATGTTAATGCATTGTGCATGTTAGTACAGCTTTTATACAACTGAGAAATAATTTACTCCAGAGTATTACCCAAGTTTTGTTCACAGCCATTCGTGTATCAATGTTAAACAGCACTTTATAATGAACATCAGAGGGAATCAGCTTCCCGTTGCGGCAACATGTGGGTCTACTTGAATAGATAGCTCGCGCATTACAATGACAGCGCGCAATGCGTTCGGTCAAAGTAAGTTAACTAAAACATTGTTATTATCCCCAAAAGAGCTATGATTGTATAAAAGTATCCAAGTTATCGTTACAATAGAAAATAAGTTGAATAATAGAATGTACATTGCGAGGACCATTGTAATATAAGTGCAGCAAGAACTAAAATGTTAGCTACATATTCCAGTACGCGGTAGCCTACAGTAGCGCGGATATTTACGACATTTGGTATTACGTTATGAAATATCCTTTCAGCAGTAGATTTCCTCGTTTTTATGTACTGTTCGATATTTTACTCAAGATAAAAATAGCTTTTTTTAAAATCATCGCGCGTAAACTTGGATATTACACAAGCCATGCATGGCTGCTTTAATTGTTATCAACTCGGACGTTTTGATTATGTACATCTGTTATGTTGATGGTGACGATCACAATATGTGATTTAGGGCTCTATTTATATATGACGTTTATGGCAAAGTTATCTAGAACATCTGTAATAAATAATCCGACAGGATATATTAATCCTTATGTATTACTTGGATATGTTGTTGTGCCTCCGCTCATTAGGGATTTACAACAGATAAGAGACGTTTTACGCCGAGTGACGCACATGTAAAACCTCGTCGTGCAAAACAAACATGCCACTCACTGCTACGTCTGGCCTCAACGATAGTGAGGTTTTGTCGCATCATCCTACCTTATAAGTCGGCAAGCTGCGCCACCGTTATTATCAATTATTGCTTCCGATGGACAAACCATCCCATCTTGGCAATGAATAAGCAGCCTAGGCCACAAGTCTCCATGCAAATGAGGGCAGTTGATATTTGCAAAGAATACAACAATGGTTTGAAGAGGGTTGACGTCAATAATTAAACCAAAGGCAGAATTCATTTCAGTAATTGGTGTTAGAACCTGCAAATTAATTGTGATTATCATTGGTAGCAATCATTTTTCGATAACTAATATATGCCTTGAACGAGTCCCTCTGTTTAGAATGCGTTCACAAGCAACTTTATTCGAAATGTAACACGGACGTGAGCTCCATTAAAGCCTGTGCATTGCAAGGGTATTATGTAGATCATCTGCATTGTTGAAACCTCGTAATTATTATTTGTCACCAGGATATAAATTGTCGTTTTGCATTGGTATATTAACTGGCTTTATGTGGAATTTTGTAACGTTTAGGATATCATCAGGCCTTATTATTATGGTGAAAATCGGATCATTCCAATGGTTAACAGCTATTGATAGGTAATAGCACAGCTAACAACGCTGTTCCATTTGCGTTGTTAGCTCTCCTACATTTTGAATTGACCCCGTACCAACTACCAAGTTATATATCAATTGCCAGAAGTCTTTAATTTAATTCTAGGAGCTGTCACCATTAGATGTGAACTAGTGAGTATTAATTTCTACTTCCAATCACTTTTGGACGACAGCGCCATGAAATGTATACCATGGGACTTTATTCACATATTTAGCTCAGTCGTTATTGACACACTTCTGAATCGCGAAAAACAAGCGATATGCTGTGTTCTCTGTCTTTAATCCACTTACGACCATCAATAAACACAACCTTAAGGAATCTCATGTGTATCAACATTAGCGGGACCTTTCTGAAGTTCGTTGGTTTGATTCATCAATGAGAGTGCCTTTGCCACTTAAAATTGATGAACTTGTCGCTTGCGTCATTCTACGCGGCAAACTAAATTAGGTGTCCCCACTTAAAATTGTGGTCACTGGCAGTTCGTTATTTCAAATTTTAGTCTTAGTCTAAACTCACAATCGCTAACTAAAGCAAGCTGAAACCTGCTCTAGATCCATTGGTAGCTTATAACTGGCACATTGATATAAACTGATGTGACCGATGGTTGTATTCCACAAGAGTGTACATAAAAAACTTTGATCCCTCTTCGGGTTGCAGTGCACGATACCTGTTGTGATAATTAACTAGCAGTTAAGATATACTTAAGTTTCTCTCCATCGCGAGATTGCATAAATTAAAGAGGACGGATTCAATCACAGTCAGACCAATTACAGTGAAATGCTCCTCAGTGCTAGCTAGCATGTCAAATCCGTAGTAAACTTTTGTTAGACACAAATATATGTATACATATACACATATACATATATGTGAACATATTTATACATGTATATATATGTATATATGTATATATATTTACATGTATATGTAATATATATATATATATAAATAAATATATATATGTATATATATATATTTATATATATATACTTATATATATATATATATATATATATATATATATTTATATATATTTATACATATATATTTATATATATATATTTTTATTTATATAATTCAAACATGGATATATATGCATGTATATATAGATAGATATACATAAATAATATATATATATTTTTATCCATATATATATGTACATAACTATCTAAATATAAATATTTGAATAAACATATATAGCTCTACATACATACATGTATATACTGTTGTGATAATTGTTAGCAGTTAAGGCATACTTAAGTTTCTCTCCCTCGCGTGATTGTATCAATAACGTGGCCGGATTCAATCACAGTCAAGCAAATTACAGCGACATGTTCTTTAGTACTAGTAACCATGTCAAATCCGTAGTAAACCTTTTGTTCGACACACATATATGTATACATATACACAAATACATAAACATATATATGAAAAATATTTATATATGTATATATATATATATATATATATATATATATATATATATAAATATGTATAAATATATATATATTTGTATATATATAGAGATATATATATAAATATGTATATATATATGTATATATATACATATATATATATATTTATAAATATTTATACATATATATATAAACAAGTATAAATATGTTCATATATATGTATATGTATATGTGTTTATATATAAATATATATATATATATATATTTAAATATATATATATTTATTTATATTTTTCAAACATGGATATATATGTAAGTATATATATAAGGATAATAATATACATATATATATATTTAAATATATATATTCATCCATATAAATATATGCATAACTTTTTCAACATATGTATCTCTACACACATATTTATATATACTTATATATAAATATATATATATCAATGATTATATATATGCAAATAATATATATATATACCTACATGCAAGCATACATACATATATACATACATACTATTATTGATATATACATGTATTATTATATAATAATGTTTTACATCTCATTCATGCGGTCATTTTCTCTACTGATTGATGCACAAGAAATAAACCTCCTCGTGCTCATGGCACACTCAATGAATTTGCGGTCAGATATGTGAGAAGCGGCAATGGGAAATAAGTGCTTTCAAAGTCACATTCTATGCAAGCTGCTTACTTGTGGATCTTGCTAACTACCTTATAAATCGTCAAACGCCACAATTGCTTGTTTTAGCTAGGTTCTAGAATGCCATGCAATTAAGTTGAGGAGGGCATAGTTGTCTGTGTATCTGATATCTTATTTATAATTAAACTCAATTTCACCTGAGTGCTGGGTTTCTCGTTTATTTCAGATGCAGAACCTGAGCCCTCCTTAAGCGGTGTCTACAGTAACATCCACTTATACTGTGTTGAAGGTTCTTATTGCGAACATGGCCCCGTTGTGTTTATCATGATGAAAAACTCAACTCCTAAACTAGGTTGTAAGCAGCTCTGTGGATGAGCTTCACGATATGTAGCAGGAACTATAACAACACCCCGATCTGACTTTGTACACATTCTATTAACATAAGATAAATATTGACCCACGCTGTTTGCTGTTCAGATCATTGATCTGTTAATATGTAAGGTGTGTGACACGTTGAGTGGGCTATTTTCTACTATGCTCATATTGTCTGTTTCGCCATTTTGAATCAAGTTAAAGTTGAGCATGATAGTGAGCTGCACATGGCTTAAAACGACCAAGGCCATACCCATGTAAACTAGGCTTAATAGTTCAACGTTCAACATGGCATGTCAAAATGTATCACAATATTTAGGTCACGTGTTTGCAATCAATATTGCGAACAAGCTGATTTATTTCCGATCTAATGTCAATCTTGAGGTGATATGCAAAGTGTAAAACCAACTCAAAGTCCAGAAGGTACAGCATGCATAGGTCAAAGATGTGCACAGGTCTGGTCGTGTCTGGCAAACAGATCAGCACCAGACCCTGCAACCTTAGCAAACTGACTACAATAGCCCTGTGTTCTGACAGCATCATAACAGCTCAAAACGTGACAGCTCCGACGAGTTTCGAAGGGATCAGAAAATTTGCGTGTTCTGGTTTTGAACATTTGCAAAAAGGTAAGTATTTTGATAACCAATCCCAGACGCTTATAAGGTTAACATAGACTCATCCTATTAGTTCATGGTCTGTCAATTAGTAACAAGGGATCATAAAGCATGTCAGCATGTTCCCGGATAACCAGACAATGTTGTTCCGATGCGGATGCTAGTTAAGCTTACCAACTCAATGCCTAGCGTGTTTGCACAGCAATATTCATTTGTTGGATATCGATCGTAGCTCTGTTTGGCGATTACAGGCTAACTTCATACGCAAGGCACAGAATCCGCCTGCAGCTTGGGAATATAATGTGGCTGCGTCGGGATAGCGATGATTGATGGTCCCATATGTGCTTGCATAACTTACCATGCATTACAGTTTACTCTGTTAAAGTGCAGTATTTGTAAAACGCTGACTGCACTTTTGCGGAATGCGTACCAAATGTGAACTATAATACTGCTCAGCTATACATTGTCCCATCATGCCCTTCCAAGGTCAACCTGCCTTATTTCATCTGTGGGATGGAATGACGGAGACCCGTCCTTCATCTATAAATAATAAATCATGATAACTAAAACTTATTTTAATTCACATTGTATTAGTTGGATGCCAAAATTCATGATTCGTGCGATGTAATGCATCAGTGTAATCTTTCAATTCAGTCTTACGCACATAGTTAGGTAAAGCCCCAGCATCTGGTTCATAAGAAGCTCATGTTATTGATTTACTATGTACACCTACAACTGAGCGGTCCTTATATCGCGTCATTTCTATTCGGTTTATCCAGAAGACTTGATAAGGCACTCTAGGTTAATGAAGTTGTATATTCGTTTTCCATAACAAATTGTCATTTGGTTGACTTGAAAACCACATTATCCGCACCAGTCTACCAAGCCTCTCCACTGGTCGGAAAGCAAACTAGTTGACATATTAAGTAACATTATATAATCAATACAATTCATGTTCGAACATTTTTGGAAGCATTTGTTCATGTGGGCAATTATTGTGGCACAAATTATGCGGATTCAAACATGACATCAAGGGTTTGGGTGTAATTGCAGTATCTTTGGTGCGATTCCATTGCAATGTTTATTCCATCTCTGAAACATGATTTTTTAATCAATCATAAGTTATCCACTTGCGACTCAGTGTTGACAAAATCATTCTTTGGATTACGGTAGCAATATATTAACAATTCACTTGACCGAGAGTACAAAGAAAAAAGTGAGTTCTAAACATCTTACAAACCTGGGATTAGTATTTTCTGTTAATCATCTAATATGACAAAGATAAATCCAGAAATAGTTTAATTTATGTGTAACATAAAATACAGTCAAGGTTCATTATAGCATGTTTTTAAACATACACAGTAGGGGTAGAAATTTATGAACGACTGTTCTTTGTTCTTTGCCTGACTTTTAAACAGTAACAGTGTATTTATTCAGCCTTATTAATAAGCGTGCTTATTGCCCGCATAGCAAACCCAAAACAGCCACAGCTGATCGTATAAAAAACAAATCGCTTGTGTATTGGTGAAATTCGATGATTTCATATAACATCCTTCCCGGGCAGTGTTTATCATGCCAAATGTTGCAGTGCAACAATGCAGTTATGGCCCCACCGGAAATATTAGAGAAACGCTCAGGTAGCTATCGCTGCATTTGAGGCGCGTATAACTGTAATCTATTTGCCAGATCTGTCACTGTAAATAACATGTTGATATGATAATGTGCGTTCAGAGGACCCTGGGATATGCTTTAGGTCTTTGTCGAGGGTCTCTCTTACCGATAACGATTAATTGCCTTCATATTCTGAGGAGCATATATATATAATGCACATCCAAATCATTACGTCTGTAGTGTCGTCTATTGTATATGTATTTTTGAGATTAACTTAGATTCAACAATAGAAAAATTACATTTGTTCCGTCCTGAACTTTAATGAACTAGACATTTTGACATTGCATCGAGGCACGGAATGCAAATTGTATAGTATTATCGAACTATTTAACATTTCTTTAGCAATGAGTTTTGTCTGGTTGGTGAACGGTACTATTCAAGCACATTTTTTCCGTTCATATGATGTTATACTACCAGAAAACCTGTCATATATGTTAATGACGGATCCATTCGGATTATCGATATAATGATTGGTACCAAAATAATCCTAAATCATGATTAATGTAAAGGTTTGCATGTTCAAAGGCTGGTAATGAGTAAGTGTTTATCATAACACGATCCAACCAAACAATAGTAGTATAAAACGCAGCTAGATATATATATATATATATATATATATATAAATATATATATATATATATATATATATATATATATATAATTATTATAATTATATTTATATATATGCTGAGGAACAGTGGTATATATATATATATACATATATATATATTTACGTATATATATATCAAATAATAATATATATATGTCTAAAAATATTAGATATATAAGTGAATATATAGATATACATATTCACATATATATAAGTATGTATATATATGTATATGTTTATATATATGTATATCTACATGTATATATATATATATATATATATATATATATATATATATATATATATATATATATATATATATATATATATATATATGCATATACATCTATTCATATTAGAAATAAATCCTGATGGATAATCATCAACGCTTCAGGTTGCTTTCTCGTGTTCACTCGTTCATCAGTTGTCTTTAATCAATTTCATTTTAACTGATAGCTCAATCGATCAAAAGTAGGCGATTTACCATCTTCATTGGCAGTAGCTCGAAGAGGTACTTCATATAAAATCTAAGGCTAGATCCCTAAAGCATCTCGCACCATCTATGCAAATACAGTTTGCAGGCAAATACTGAACGGCGAAGTGAATTGGCAATCAATATTCTATACCATAAAAGAGATATATATTGGACCAAATGGATTGCAGTTTTGTACACTTCTAAAAAACATTTGTCGTTTTACAGAGCTTCAACATGATACTGAACCTGACGCAGGCGAATAGTGAACCCCACTAATTATGATAGACATATAACCCGGTGCCGGATATTACATGGGGGCGAGTATAAGCTATATCTCACCAGGTAATAATGCTATGATAGACATATAACCGGGTGCCGGATATTGCATGGGGCGAGTACAAGCAATATCTTACCAGGCAATAATGCTATTTTGAACCTTTAATGTTCAGTGTTCCATAAATCTATTAACCATTAATACCGCATATTATTTGCAATGAAAGATAATATGATACGAGATAAATGAGGACTTTCTATTATTTCCTGTAAGAGCACGTGCCATGCCGAAATGATGGCTGGTATCGAAGATAGACATGAATGAAACCCAGGGCAAGGATTTGGAAACAATCTTAAGCCTCTGTGAGTCACATTTGTAAATTTCTTTTTAGATAATTAATTCAATCAATCCCAATAGAAAATAGAGATGTCTCTGTCTGCTTCCGATCTTCTTACATATTGCGTAACTGACTTGATTAGTTAAACAGAAAGCTTGTATACCCAGCGCATAGAACAATACAAGGATATGACATATGGAATACTTAACAAGTTCTAGGCTGTGATATCCTTTTCTACATACCCCCTTGATGCTATCACTAATCAAGAAGAGTAAGCATAGTTTGTATTGACCGGTGAGATAGCATTGCACTTATAGTTAGCGACAATGGGTGTGTGCATAATCACCGGTGCGTGTCCAGTGAGTGGCTTATTACCAAAACAACAAGAGGCCCATGGTTGCATAAGTGAACTTGGCGAACTTTGATGACATTGTTTCGATCATAATCGTCATTATAATGATCGAGGTTACCTTCATCATAAAATATCGTCATTGGCATCATTAGTATCGCCCATACCCTAAGTCGTCATGGAAATCTGAAGTTAACTTAGATTTACACAAAGTTTACAATTAGGTTAAGCTACAAATCTCCGTAATTGTTTTAGCGATCGAATCATTTTCCAAGGAAATATTGATTATTAAAAACAATCGATGACCTTGGCCTTTGTTTGCCGTCAAGACAAAAGACAATTAACAAACATTTGTGGATAAGTACAACAAGTGGTATTAAGTATAGGTTCATACTGGAATGGGCTACCCTCGATTGAAACAACTACTACAATTCAACCATAAACAACGGAGTTACGCCACGTTTACGATTTCTATTGCCCTGTTAATTCAATACTTTCCGAACCGGAAGTTATGCCATCGATATCCATGAAATTTTTACAATCCGATTGTGTAGTTGTCCATGAGAGCAATAAAACAAATGCGTAAGCGATTTAAATAAGAAAGAAAAATGTCTAAACGCGGATTGAAAACAACAAAAATATTTTGATAAAACATGTCGGTTATAAAAGCTTTCAGAAAATGTTAAAGTTTTTACGATCGAATGAAAATTTGTTTTGTCAATTACGATTTGAAGAAACTTAATAGCTCTTTGTGGGCAGAAATTTTTGACCTGCTGTTACCTGCTGAACAATTTGAATGAAATTACCAGAATATGGTAACATTTTTAAAATCAAAGCTTTATATATGGAGAATTTGGAATTAAACTTTTTTTTTATATATTTTTAAGCGTTCGGAACCGCCAATGACTTTATATACATGCATCAAATTTTACTATGCAACTAACAATGCCACTAACAGCCTGGAACTTAAATTGTTTTGCCATCAGACGTTTATCAATTATTTTCTTAAGCAATGGACTGTATCAATTTAATGTTTTTAAAATTTTGACTGATACCACGATTTTTCCGACCTTAAGCGCTTGGAAAACTAATAATTGTTTACCATGACATTCATTCAGCAAATCATAAATATAAATATAGCCATGAAGAAGCTTCACATCTTAAACATGGCGCCTATATCATTCACTTTCTTCTGCAGTTGGGTATACCGTGCGGTATTTTTCATGCCGTGTATAAACAAGCCTAAATCATTCGTAGCAAGCTCCACTACAAGTTTCGTGTTACTGTGCTCGGCCCATTATTTCTATTCAACACCAACGGCCTGAGTAACTTGACAACAAGATAATCGAGGCATTAACCCTAAACATAATCAGAACAAAAATATATGCTAATCAACGCACTGCATCTATTTTAGACAGGGAAACAGTAGCCACCCTTCCCAGATATCAATTCACCGTGTCATATTCCGTTACATATGTTTTAAAGTACAAGTCAGTGCAAGGGTAGTCAAGGAAGGGCAATTTTAACTATTCAGCGTTAGAATCATTTCTCTCAGATGTTTTACATAAGTCAATATCATATTAGTATAGTAATGGAACCATTATGAGTAAATGTGAGTCTGCTAGTACTACTTTTGTCGACCTTAATATGTTTGATGTTTGAGTCACAGCAATTTCTAGTAAATGCAAATTATCACGAGCCTTTCAAATGCATTGCGATGCAGCTAACACAAGGGGTGCTACCTATTAGAGATGTGAGTTATCCAGTTGTAGAAATTCTGTATTCGATGTATGTGTCCCCAGGTTTTGATGATACTAGCAGCCCATCAGTTAGCGAGGTGCTGCCCAAGGTGTGCATTGATATGTCGACATTCAGATATGTTTTGCACGACCCGCATTATTTTTGAGGTACTATCATTTTGTGATAACACATTAAAAAAATACTTATTGAAAGAATCTATTAGCTCATGACACATTTTTGTCATTTCCGCTCGGGGCCATTTGGTTGGGTTTGTTTATAGGCAAACCAATGTGGTGTTTCGCACCTTTTAGCACATACAATCCGGAAGCTGGGCGCCAACGCCTTGGGATTCATTGTTGAATTAACCCGGATGAGCTCAGTCTAACTTATCCGGATACATCCGCTGGAACGGATGTACATAGAACTAATGTGCAGAATTACACAACGACTGGTGTTATGACTGTTTCCAATTAGTAAGGTGATATGTTGATACCCAATTACATTCTGGAAATTAAGCTGTCAATTGGTGCATGTTGTGGTTACGATATTTGTTTTACCTGGGTGGAATCATGTGCAAACTTTATTTTTTGAATCAAGAAGGAGAAGATGGCTGGTAAAATATGGTATTGAAAACAAGCCCATTTTTTGCCAGATTTGGTTGACAGACAACAAATATTTGTATTGCGTATTTTGGTCTAATGAAGTTACTATGAAACATGTTCGTTCATATGTTCTAGGACCAACTTTAAACTCAATTTATTCTTCACATTCATAGCGCTGTTATCTTCAGCCTAAGTCTACTTACTACCATGAATAATCTCAGTGTTATTACCTAAATTTCTCAAGAAAATTTTTGCTTGCTCATGTAACTTTTAGTCTCCCCTACGTCGGTTATGTGACTTGACTGAGGCTTTCGTTGTCTTTATGGGGATATATATCATTATATAATATGCTGCGTATATGAAAACTGTTATCTCGGCTCATGCGATTACCAAATATGCGATCACAAGACATGAGCCAGGCAATAATTATGTTTTTCAATAGCGTCAACTACAATGACATATTGCTGCATTTGCACTACTTATGTAAAGCATAACTTGATGATCGGTTACATATTAAACGGAACAACTCACATTCGTTTCTACTTATGCAATCAGGAATTTTAACAAAATGTGTCCTAATCAGTGTTGCGTTGTTTGTGGTTATGTAAGCATGCATGAGATTCAGTTACGACTTGTTCCGGATCATCTTATTATGCTCAACCTAGCCACGTTCACCATACTCGAAGCCGTACCTCATTTACATAAATTCTTTACCAATTTACGACATACATTTAAGGTCGGTAGTAGTATTTGCGCTCTTCGTAAACACTGATCATTAAAATAACTTATGATGTCTGAGATTACTTACACAACATAAACAAAAGCATTAACATGAATAATTCAATTTTTTTTTAATTATTATTATTCTACTGAATAGACATTGCAAGTATGCCTTTCGACAATGGTAGTTTGTGTGGGTATGGCGCACAACACTTAGAGAACAACATGAGTCTTTAATCATTGTGTTCAGTGAAGCGCATAAGCTATGTTTCCATGAAGACCCATTTGCAGCCGCAACGGACAGCTCAGGCCCTCTGTTGTTACATTAACCATACCACATCGTATAGACTGTGGATGGAACAAAACACAGATTATATCGATCGGGAGTTTGCTTGATACATGTAGCAAATTGTACTGGCGTTCAGTGGTTGTGGTCACATGGACAATTGATAAACATCAAAGAAGTTTGACGCCAAGTGGCGTGTTAAGATACTCATCATCTCACACTGATTACTTGCTGTTTTGTTGCTGATTTTCAATGACTGCTATCTAACAAAACTGTGGTTGCATTGGTTGAATCGTCTCGATTAAGATTGTGTGTAATGATGATTGTCATGCTCGCCATTGTGAATGTCGCCATGCTCCCCAAAACAGGAAAGCAGTAGGTAGAAATTCATTTTATGTAGTTCAACCCACCCCACCACATTAGTTAGATGTTTTTAGCCTAAAGAAACCTGATAAGAAAGCTTAGCTTGAAGCTATTGAATTCTGGATTGAGCTAAAGCACCTCGACAAATGAACAACATTTTCTGGCGCATGGCATTATGGCACCATAGGCAATGATGAGTCATCAGTATATTGGTCGTTTGAACGCACTATTTGGTTTTGAAAAAAGATGGCGGCAGATACTAAATTCAATATCACTAACGAGGGTAATGTAACCGTCAAATGTCATTTATTAGCCATAAATAAAAAAGCTTATCCAGATAACTTATATATATATATATCTATATATATATATATAGATATATATATATATATATCTATATATATATATATCTATATATATATATATATTATATATATATATATCTATATATATATATATAATATATATATATATAATATATATATATATATCTATATATATATATATCTATATATATATATATATCTATATATATATATATAGATATATATATATATATTATATATATATATATTATATATATATATATCTATATATATATATATTATATATATATATATTATATATATATATATCTATATATATATATATCTATATATATATATATTATATATATATATATATTATATATATATATATCTATATATATATATATATCTATATATATATATATCTATATATATATATATATAGATATATATATATATATCTATATATATATATATATATATATTATATATATATATATATATCTATATATATATATATTATATATATATATATCTATATATATATATATCTATATATATATATATAATATATATATATATATCTATATATATATATATCTATATATATATATATATCTATATATATATATATCTATATATATATATATAATATATATATATATAATATATATATATATATCTATATATATATATATCTATATATATATATATATATATATCTATATATATATATATATCTATATATATATATATATTATATATATATATATTATATATATATATATATTATATATATATATATATCTATATATATATATATCTATATATATATATATAATATATATATATATAATATATATATATATATCTATATATATATATATCTATATATATATATATCTATATATATATATATAATATATATATATATATCTATATATATATATATTATATATATATATATTATATATATATATATATCTATATATATATATATAATATATATATATATATCTATATATATATATATCTATATATATATATATTATATATATATATATCTATATATATATATATCTATATATATATATATCTATATATATATATATCTATATATATATATATCTATATATATATATATTATATATATATATATAGATATATATATATATAATATATATATATATAATATATATATATATAATATATATATATATAATATATATATATATAATATATATATATATAGATATATATATATATATATATCTATATATATATATATCTATATATATATATATCTATATATATATATATCTATATATATATATATATAGATATATATATATATATTATATATATATATATCTATATATATATATATTATATATATATATATCTATATATATATATATTATATATATATATATCTATATATATATATATATCTATATATATATATATATATATCTATATATATATATATATCTATATATATATATATAATATATATATATATATAGATATATATAAGCCTATCCTAAAGTTCCGTTTAGAGGTTTTATATCGAAATGAGAACCGTAACCGAACTGGATCGAATATACAATATTGATATTTAAAATGTTTGTTTGTGTAGCATTAATTTCAAATAATTAATTTATTCAATAAAGCCTTATCGCATTGATTTTAATTCCTTCCATGTATCAGGCTGCAATGTGCCTAATAATCATATCCACCATGAAGCACTCAATCATTGCATATCGACTGAGACATCACCTTTCTCTATTGCGATTGTTCATTTATTTGCACGCGGCCAGGACAGCAATTTAGAAACAAGAACCCCTAGAGGGCTAGGCTGGTATCCATTTAAAAGCGCTCACATTATTGCGTAGATATCATCTAGACCGGCCAGCACATGGCCAGGCATGTGTTTTGTCGCCATGAAAAATGTTGAGCTCCGGCATATTTTTTAATACACTGTCATTTTAAATCACTGTCATTATCTAATGTCCAGCATTTACAATTATATCAGGTATTAATTCAGGATTCATAGAACCCCATATAGTCTATCGACAATTATGTTAAATTATATCATAGAACACAAAAGGCTGAACATAGCTTAGTGCGTGTGTTATATTTAACATGTGTTCTCACAGCGTGCAAGGTAGTCTCAAGGGTTATGATTAATAGTTGGGCTCGCAATGTTTTTGTCCGTCAGATATCGATTCTTGGCAACAGAGAGGATTCCCTTGCGTAGACAAAATGGCATTCATCAGCTCACCAGACGGGACATATGCTATAATTTCATATTGTCCAAAATGAACTTCCCTGATGTCATAAACGGCTGATTTTAAATTCACTTAACCGGTCATTATTTGTTAGCATGTTGCATATGCATGGTTCGGGAGGACATTCTGAGGGGAAGGTTGTTTGCTGCTGACCTAGAAATTTAATCAACGTTAATACGTTAATGTATACGTTGGTATGATATCCGTCATTGGTAGGCTCGCCAATAGCCCTTAGGTGAGTTAAAGGCAATCATATTAATTTCCTTTATATATATAAATCCGTAATTGACACGAATCCGGTTAATGAGAGTATATAAAAAAACCAGACATGTTCATCAAATTATTGTTAAAGCACCAAATTTGAGAACGTGGATGTACCAACGTACTATTTTATTATCCATCAACAGATGCACTAATGTACCACCATCACCATCGTATATATAAATATGTATGTATATATATATATATATATATATATATAGAGATATATATATATATTATATATATATATATATATATAGATATATATATATAGATTTAAATATAAATATACATATATATACATACATATATATAAATACATATATATATATAGGTAAAAAATATGTATTATAAATATATGTATATATATATATGTATTATATATGTATATATATATGTATTATACAGTAAATATATTTGCATATATATATATTTATATATATATATATGTATATATATATATATATATATATATATATATATATATATATATATATATATATATATATATATACATACATATTTATATATATATATATATATATGAATAAACGTGGGATTGCACAGGCTGGGTGCGTACTACGTGCCTTCATGGCAAACTATTTGTCGAATTGATGTGCTTGTTTTACAAGAGTAGCAAACATGCTTTGGTTAATAGTTCATCTGTACCTCTCCCGTATTGACCAGGTAATCTCTGATCTCAGCTGAAGCAATCGCAGTTGTTAGAGATTATGCCACGTGTGGGTGCCTCTTCTCAGTGATATAACAGCATTGTCAAATATAGTATTAGGTCTTCCCTGAATATCGTATCGGATTGTTGAATCTAGGATTATACTAATATGCAAGTTATAGGTGACCACACATACGTTTTGTCAATGATAAAGAACGTAAAAACTGCAGCGGAGATATGTTATTGCAGCTTATAGCTTTAAGTTCAGTCAGGTTTTCGAGTGCTCAATCGATAATAAGTTACTGTTTAGGGATCCAGATTCAGTATCAAGCTGCTAGAGGAACTGCATTACTGAATCGTTTGAAAAGTAGGTG
Organism: Urechis unicinctus; assembly: GCA_034190875.2. Classification (NCBI taxonomy): domain Eukaryota; kingdom Metazoa; phylum Annelida; class Polychaeta; order Xenopneusta; family Urechidae; genus Urechis; species Urechis unicinctus. Next base: position 12,864,781 of record CM067354.1, read on the forward strand.
GTCGTGTTAGGTTAACATCATATTATGAATTTATAATATAAATGTCAACCACATTGATCTATCCCTTTACTCTTAGCTAACTTAATGTTTGTCAGATGGCAATCGATGTGTCACATCCAAATCCTGACCACATCAAGAGCGTGGCGAGGCACATGGACTTTTGAATAAACTGGCCTGTTATCTGGGATTACAAATCTTTAATATCACATCATCGAGTCACAGTCATTTGAGCCCATATTAGACATCAAAGTCACTAATGTTACCCAGAATCTCATTAGCAAACAATGTTTGTATAGTATTTGGACACTCAGGGGCCTTACAAGATTTTGCTGATCCCTGAATGCCTACGTCATTTATTTGTGTCAGCCATAAAAGCAATGTATATTGAAACAGTTCGGTTGTTTGCTTCCAAAGAACAGATCAATGCTACCGTAAAGCTATTATTGCAAGACGTTAAAGCAGTTTAAATGGTGCACAAAAATCAAAGGTGACCCTGGTGATATGTACAACTCCAAACACGCTGAAATATGTGGCGCTTTTCTCATCAGAATTTAATAACCAGGCGCCAAAAATTGACCCTAATTAGGAAGGAAAACTTTTGATCCTGGGGAATCAACTTCCTTATATGTTGTCTTAGGTGGCTGAAAAAAATCTAAGCTAGAAGAAATGATTCATTACAGGCAACTTTGAAAGTATTTTTTCATGTATTGTAATATCAACAGATGTTTAATACATAACTGCCACATCATTTCGTTAAGTGCGTATAAACCATCCAGCTATGACAACAGATGCTAATTGAATGTATTAGCAGCATATTGAGTGCCTATGCTATGAGAATTACGTTTTGAGGCCGAATTCAATCGTTAGTTGCAAACATATGTCATTTGGCTATTGCCGAAAAATGTAAGGTGACAATATCATCAGTCGTTATGTTGTCATTTTGACAAAACATGGGACGCACGGCACCATCCAAGCACCGGTGCTTTGTAATTCGTAATGCAATGACTAGACTACCTTAGCTGCACCTAGCTTTTCTCTAATCTCCCAATATAACTAAGCCTTAAAATTAAAGTTACGAAGCCTACAAGAGACATATAAAATGAAATCGGTGGCCAAGGAAAAATAGGCGGTAGTTGCCCGTGATGTAAAGTTGAATTACAAAATATATTAGTAGGGCAATAAGTCACCGTGTGGAAATATGGGGAAGACCCGACCCTGAAGGCGTTGACCCATTAGCCTTTTTCTGAATTTTCAACTGATACCGTTAATTGTCAACCATCAATTGCGAAAAATAGCAATAATAAAATACCAAAGTTGACATCAGTGAATTAAAAGCAAATGTAGGATTGTTCGTAACAACGATATCCTGGTTGGGCGTTCAAAGACATGTAGGGTACACGTAGTTTTGACAATAAGTGATATCGGCAAAAGAATATTGTATGAGCTTTCCTTTGAATGTTTTTTTTGCAATTATTGTAGCGTCTTTGTGACGCATCAGTTTCATTTTTGGTGTGGAGTAAGTTAGTATTTCGGCTGTATCTCCGTGCTTAGTCGTGCGATATTTAAACAGATTATTCCTGTTTGAGAGAGGGGCGTGTTTATGTTGAGTTCTCTGGATGGCTCGGACCTATTATTCAGTTTACACACAGGATCGCTCGCTCGCTCGATAGATAGATCGCTCGCTCGCTCGCTAGCTCGCTCGCTCGCTAGCTCGCTCGCTCGCGCTCGCTCGCTCGCTCGCTCGCTCGCTCGCTCGCTCGCTCGCTCGCTCGCTCGCTCGCTCGCTCGCTCGCTCGCTCGCTCGCTCGCTCGCTCGCTCGCTCTCGCTCGCTCGCTCGCTCGCTCGCTCGCTCGCTCGCTCGCTCGCTCGCTCGCTCGCTCGCTCGCTCGCGCTCGCTCGCTCGCTCGCTCGCTCGCTCTCGCTCGCTCGCTCGCTCGCTCGCTCGCTCGCTCGCTCGCTCGCTCGCTCGCTCGCTCGCTCGCTCGCTCGCTCGCTCGCTCGCTCGCTCGCTCGCTCGCTCGCTCGCTCGCTCGCTCGCTCGCTCGCTCGCTCGCTCGCTCGCTCGCTCGCTCGCTCGCTCGCTCGCTCGCTCGCTCGCTCGCTCGCGCTCGCTCGCTCGCTCGCTCGCTCGCTCGCTCGCTCGCTCGCTCGCTCTCGCTCGCTCGCTCGCTCGCTCGCTCGCTCGCTCGCTCGCTCGCTCGCTCGCTCGCTCGCTCGCTCGCTCGCTCGCTCGCTCGCTCGCTCGCTCGCTCGCTCGCTCGCTCGCGCTTCGCAACAAAGCTATTGTGCTCAACAGCCTGCAGTAGCTTTTTTGGTTATATTGCGCAGACTATCGACGATTCTTTGAACATTGTTAGAAAAAATGCAACAGTTTTTAAACAAAAGAACAACAAGGAATCTTCCAAAACAACAATAATACGGCATTCGTGTTTGCTAGCCGACGCGGGTGCTGCAAGTGAACCCGTAAGGTTCGGTGATGTTTTGTCAATGTCTACAAAGAATTAAGATTATCGAGGCTAGAAGCAATCAATCACCATGAGTGCGTATGCATTCCTTGTTCGGATCTCCTTCACAATAGTTTTAGATCGGTCATACTCATTGATAAAGTATCGTTACAAAGCACTCTATTGTCTCAATAGACCACAGTAAGTTCAGACCTTACATCCACACTCACAATCTTGGACATTTTTCCCTCCCCATGTTTTTCTGATTAGGTTAGAGCAGCGACCATGCCATACGCCTCTTGCCAGCCTGAGACATTTCCATAATTAACGGTCACATGAATTTAGTCACCATCGCCTAAAACCTCATTTACATGCAATAATCTTACCAGTTTGTGTCTGCGTGTGATCTCTTTGCCTCTCTTAATGCGCTTTCGACGATATGCTTACAATTAGGTACTTTATTAAGTTAGAGCATTACAATACATAGAATAAAGCAAGTGATGCTAACAAGATGTAAATGCAATTCTGGAAGCGGTAATTGTGTCTAATCACATACCGTTAGGATTATGGGGAACGTGAAACCTACGTATATAAGAATTCACTTTAGTTAATGCTGTGCGATGTTTAATATAGTATAAAATGATTAAAAATGGTAATACCAAAGTATTTATTTACGCATCATTCTCTACATATCACACTGTAACAAGATTTATGGCAAACGACGTGATCGACGAGCGCTTATCGTCCAGTCGAGTATAGTATGTGGTAGTAATGCATTTATAGCTTTGATTTGTTACTTTTTATTATATCATCATCTGTCGTACACACACATTTCCTAAACTGCCCTTACTGATAGCACCTCTTCGTGTGTTCCCCTTGCAGCAGCCATTCTATAGGGAGAAACATTCTGTTTTTATGGAATTGTATCCAATCATTTCCAACATTTCACTATCTCCTGTTATTAAAAACAATTAGATCGCTGTGATATCTACTACAGTATTGCCGCCAGTAACAAATATCTGATACTATTATGGATGGAGTAGTCAATAACTATATTAAGTAACAACTTAGCAATTTTACAGATTTACCCCCGTTTCATGTAATGGCATCACAATATGGACCAATATAATGACCACAATTAGACATCGTTCACTTGCCTCCCTTGCTTATAAATCTCCCCTCAAATGACATATATTACCATAATGCGAACGAATATGCTGCAACGCCACGTAATGTGAGAGAAGTAAGCCTTTAAACCACTTTGGAATGGCGTGTTACTCGAGTATGATGGATATAAATTTGAACCCCTTATAAAACGCAAGACGCTCGTAAAATCTCAGAGTACATTTTATTTGATGTGCAGCTGCCAGACAAGTTCAGAGTTTCCCTATTATTGTGATAAAAGCCCCTTGAGAATTGATACTGTTACTTCTTCTGGCTATATGCAGTGACAATTGTTGACAAAGTCATCTGAGTGCGTCCTGGTGGATCTTTGATACAAGTGTGACCCGTGGGGTTAACTAGAACGAGGTCGAAAAAGAATACTTTATGAGCATTTTGAATACTTCTAAATGATTAATTTACTTTAGTATGTTTAGCTTCAATACGTTTATAATGCCAGACTCTAGCTCATAACTCTCCCAATATAGCATTGTTCTCAAGCGGAAATACCTGGTTATCATTGCATATCGTCTTACTGCTACAATAAAGTCCACCTTGGCATCTAATAGCAATCATGGAAGCCTAAACTAATTTACATTAATCATTACCAATTTGCTACTTTGTGTTCGTGGAAGTATTTGTGTTAGACGTAAACGTTAATCATTTTAGGCAACTTATGTTAAGGTGGGTTCACACTATGAACGTTTGTTCCAGCGTTGGCCAGCGTTTGAAAAGTCTAAGAAATGAGCCCAAAAGTCGGCGAAATTACGTTCGCGAGAAGGATATTTTTCATTCACACTACGAACGTTTTATATCCGGCGCAAATCAACTTTTACGAACGTTTCCAAGCGTTTGACTGCGTTTGACAGCGTTTGCTAGCGCTTGACAGCGTTTACCGGCGTTGTATATATTTTCTATTAGCGTAGGCAAACTTTTGCCAACGCAGATGTAGCGTATGTGCAGCGGTCGCCGACTTAATCCAACTTAGACGAACGAATACTCAGCGTAGGTAAGCTTGAGGTCCGCGTCAGGCAACTTCTATATATAGCCGAACTTTTGACACTTCCTGGCAGTCTTGTTTTGATTGAAGAAGTGGCCACATCTATTCATCTCCCTTCTGTGTATTTGGTTGCTGTAAAGCTTAGCTGTATACATGCCAGGGAGAGGCAAAAAACCAAAGAATGTGTCGATGAAGAGGCCTACCAAGAGAGACGCGGACACAGAATCATTAGAGCAAGCTGTTGCTGTTCCTTCCACAGTCCGTGAGCGTGACCCCTCACAGGAGAGGTCCCCTACAAGGTCGTCGGGGTCCATCACGCCTCCCTCAGGAGAAGTGTCATCCAAGTCTGAGAAGAAACAGGATCGCCAAGACTACCCCCTCACAAAGTAATTCATTCTTCACTTATTTTATAATCCTATTTAATTTCTGCAATCTCATTCCCAATTTTTTCCTATTTTTTTCAGGCCCATGTATATTAATAGTCTCATTCTAACCAGTCTGTAATTTTGCTTGAAACAGGGATGATGAGGACACCCTCGTCACATGGCTGCAGTCCCCAGATAATAGTATTATTTGGGATATGAAGAAAGCCGATTACAAGAATAAGGCAAAAAAGGATCGACTATGGGAAGTGATTTCCCTCCAGCTGGACAAGAGTGGTAAGTTCTCAAACTGGTATCGCTTGGATTGAATTGCATTAAAATGTTTATCGCATCCTCATTAGTTCACGATTTAAATGTTCCCCTCCATGTGTCTGGAAATCCATTACATGTATCCTAATAATTTTAATTTACTATTCCACAGTTCGCCACTTGCAGGGCTGGTGGCAGACAAACCGAGATGCCTATACGAGAGTGCAGCTGCGCAGGAAAGGGAAGTCAGGAGATGGTCAACCCGAGGATGACGACCTAAACGAACGGGAAAGTTGGCTCCTGCAATCGATGTCATTCCTCCAGCGGCAGATTCGCCACCGGCCAAAATCCATCAACCCCGTAAGTAAACCAACACATATACATGCATCTGCATATCTTTAAATTATAATCATGTACATGTACAGTAAATTCCCGCTATTGCGACCACCATTTAACATGACATAATCACACTGTGACATTCGAGATTTACAAAAGTCTGTTATATTATGTTATATATTAAGTGTGAGGTTAGCTAGCTGTTAAATCGAGTTAAGTCCCCAGTATTTGTACTGACAGTTCCAAGGCTGTAATTCGCAGTATAGTTATTGTTTATGTTCGTGTTTTGAATGTATATTATATTTCCCTTTCCCCTATACAATTTGGTCCATTTTTATGGCATTCGGTTTGTTTCCCGCCTTGTTTCGGCCTATTGCTGCCGCGTGTTTTGAGTTGTCCTGCGATCTTTCCCATTGGTCCCGGTCCCCCACTCCTTCACTGTTCACTTTGATTCTCCTAGTTATTCCTTATGGTCAGCCAGGCCATTCCATGTTCCTCTTATTCCTTAACATATGTACCCTTTAATCTGATTAAGTGCCTTGTTTTTTATGTATTGTTGTTTTCCCGGAGGTCTGCGTGGAAAGGCACTGTCTTATGTATGTGGCGTTTCCTGTAGCTACGTATTCTCTCTCTTATAATACATTAATTCAATATTAACTTCATTGTATACATTCCATACGTGTATGATGCAGCCTGTATACATTTTCTCTTCTTGGTTCCACAGATAAAGGCCGCTAGTGGT
>CM067354.1:12876096-12926014 GCA_034190875.2 Urechis unicinctus
AAAAACTAGTATTGTTCTCTCATTTGGCCAGGGGCAGCATACGATATCTTCCCCATCACACTATATGACGCAAAATGTCTCTGATATCGGCCCTACAGCAGATGATCATGTTGACAGAAGAATTAAATAGACAAGCAGGACCTCGCATGCATCATGATTGATATTACAACGACGAAGACTTGCAAGGAATTCAGCCGTACCAACATCCTGAGAATCACACTAAAACATTCCCCTCTTTTTATGACCTGGGGGATTTTAGAAACAGTCTGTTAAATGCCATGTCATAAGCCAATAATAAGGAAAACACTTATCCTGATAATTAAAGATAACATGAACGCGTCCGAGGTAACATTTCAAAAATGTGTGACCTCCCGGGGCCATAAATACTGCAAATACTGCTGTCCGGTTATAAGTTGGACCTGTAGATATACAACTAGTCGTTTATCTCATTCTACAAAATAAGTGACGCTCAGTGTGCTGATATGTATATACATATATATATATATATATATATATATATATATATATATATATATATATATATATATATATATATATATATATATATATATATATATATTTATATATTTATATTATCACACATATATATTTGTATTTATATACATATATATATATTTATATTTATATATGTAAAAGTTTATATACGTTTATATATATGTATATATAAATGTATATATATATATATATAAATATATATATATAAATATATATATATATATATATATATATTTATATATATATGTATATATATATATATTTATGAGAGAAAGAACATTATCACAATGCAATCCGAACTTATAAGCCCTTTTCAGTACCGTAATTCCATCATGTATGGTACACTACACTGCGATTTCTGTGAACATCACTCTCAATAGAGATGTGTTTGTTTTGCGACGTTTTCCGTTATATCACAGAGTAAATGTTATTGAACCAATAACTGGCCGTATGGCCAATCTAACAGAAACAGGTCACTGTTCTATTCAACCTGTTGATCATAGATTTACAGGGAAAGAGCGCATGCAAAACGTTGCCGCCGAGTGCCGAAGCGAAGTCGTGGATGCGTCGTATCCGATGCATTATATATATCTACAGAACAATCGGGCGTTGTGATCAGTGGTCAGTTGCCAGTGGCCAACCTGGCAGTGCACTGAAAACCTTCCTTATTCCAAGCTAATCGTAATTTCTAAGTTAACTGTTGCGTGCGTACCGTTGACGAAACACACACATATATAATGCTGAGATAGAAAGATGCCGCAGTTATTCATTGAACAAATGTATCTTTACAATTACGTTATGAAGCGTTGTTACAAATATGATGTCAGCGGTACATAAGTCAATCTACATCTCGGCTAGCAACTTCATCTGCCAGGTCTAACAACATATTTCTATGGCTGACTTTATAAAGTGGCAATAGTAGAGCATAATTCGCATGGATATTACATTGGTCCTTACAATTTGCAAATATTTATTGTACTGTTATTTGAATGCAAAGACAACTTGAATACTCTAGGACAATGATAGTTATTGCGGGGATGCTAACAACGTTTAGTGGAGTACCCGAATTGGAACGCATTGCGAACTTTGATTGTAAAGTAGAAGCTATATCTCAATAGAAACCCATTAGTAGCATTAACGGACCGTTTATATCGTCTGGTATTCCTCTAACAACTCGTAAGCCGGGTTATGTAAAACACGAAGATCAACGTTTGGAATGTCTACTTGTAGTTTTAAGCTTATTAATTATAACAAATAGTCTTACTTTGAATGCAGTCTAACGTCACCATGTTAGCGCAAGTGTTCTTTATTCCTTTAACCTGGTACGAAATATTGATTGTGATTTCAAAAAGAAGCAACGCACAACAAATGTTTAAATATAAGCTATAGACATGTGGTGGAAAAGTACACTCCTAAGGGATATTCTTTTTTGACATATGTTATAAGTCATCATAGGCAATCATAATGCATCTGCAAATAAATCGGAAATTGTAATCTGTGATACAATTATTGTGCTATACATTTGATATAATCGAACGGATTTCACGCATGATACATATGTTGTATTTATTTTGATAATCAAGTAGCATCATACATGATTTATGATGTAGTGAAATAGCCCATTGCCTGCTGGTCATACTATATCATCAGTGCTAAAATGACCGTGATCCACGGAGCGTCTAAGGTTAAGTAACTGCTTAAGGCGTGGGCTCTAAGCATGTGCATAACTACGCAACATGTCAAAATCTCTACCTCAACACATTTTAGGACACTTTAATGCATCGCATTGCTCTCAAGTGCCAGCCCATTCGGCAGTATTATCTATGCAGTTACAAAACCCACATGACTATTCGATAGTTACAAATGGTCGGTATCGTGGCTTGGATTTTTCGATCATAGATAACATCGATCATAACTGCTGACCGCAACACTCTCTACCCTATGACGGTAACTATAACATCACTTTAGGAAATATCAAAATGGCATTATAATTTTATACTTCGCCGCCTTTTTAAAGATTGCAATCCTGTGCGATAACTAGTGTAGCATCATATGAGTGAATGGTAATAGTTTGGCATATATATATTTGTAAGCATTAAATATAATAATAAGATATAACCTTCACAAGCATTCTGGTAGATCTAAAATAAAACGATTACTACTACAAAAACGCTACATTACAATGTAACATCAGTCCACGAACCATTTATCCGATATCCCCGTTATTTGGATCGAAAATATAATGCATATTTGGAACTGAGATCCTCATTTTAGTCCAGATGGTTTTGGATAGCGGATTTGATGTCGGCAGGTAATCAGAATAAATGCATTGCAACATAATAGCATCCGGATGTTGTGAAAGAAGATAATTTGTCTTCTAACTGCAAACCAACCATGCTATCAACATTCTCAATCTACAAATTTGCGTCATTATTCTCGCAATCTAACGCCTCCCAAATGAGATTGATTGCTTGAGGTTGATTGAATGCTAACAATATGGTTCCGCTAATGAATATCAACGGGACCATTTCTTCAGCATCCGGTCAGCATTGCGTGGATGAATAAACACATATCAAGATATATTTGCCAACGTATTTATCATCCAGTACATCCGTATGATTCATTTGCCTTAGATTAATTCCCATTCCATCTGCAGATTAATGTTTAATCAATCAAATACATTTTTCTTTATATTTAGTTCCCATTCCATCTGCAGATTAATGTTTCATCAATCAAATACATTTTTTTTATATATACACCACAATTCCAATAAGTTAAGATACTGAGGGCTAAATTCAAATCTCCCAAGATTCAATCATGATCCATTACAGGTGTGAAAACAATTTGTGCACCCGTTTATTATGGTGATGGTGATTTCAAGTTGTAGGATTGGCCATAGACAAAGCATATATCATACTGAAACGACGTCGAGGTCAATAGATCAGATGTCGAATCGAATCGTAGCAAAAGAAATTGGAATTCAACAGTAATCGCGGATATTAAGCAACATGAAGAATAGTAACTATTATCTTTACAACGAATTACCCATTTACATCAATGGACACGCTTTCAGCACGTTAAAGGCTCCACAAGTCTTAATGAACAGAGTACTACTGCACCTATTTATCAATGTGTAGGATTGTCGTCGTAATGACACCCCTGCTTATGATAAAGATGTGAAATTGCCATAGATTATTGAGAGGCGCACTGTTGTGGGTTTGCTATTCCTTGGCGGAATACTCAGTTAGACTAAAAAATCGAATGGTGATTGCCAACAGGTCGTGTTATCTTCTGTTCCTGTAACATAAAGTACACGTAACGAAAGAGCCTTTTCTACCATAGCGTTTATTTCAGTTAGTTTGCCAAGCCTCAATCTATGGTTAACTTAAAATTGCTGCAGTTAAGGGTGCGTCATTCGCGAAAAGCCAATAGTCCACAGTGTATAGATTACAACATGTTATTACCGGGCTGTTGTGACGCTAATCTGGATAATTTAGGGAGATCGTCAGGATCCATTGTGTGAACCGAGAGTGCTACTGATACATACAGCCAGTAGGTTCACAGTAAAAAGGAAACACTATAGGATTCAGTTCTAGATGATATCAAGTTAAGTAGCTATATCAAATACATCCACGCAGACGTTTTGTCCAAAGTGAACCGCGGCCATCTTGCCTATTTTCTCTGACCGAAGATTTAAACAACATCACGAGGTGCTCTACTGGCTTTGCTGCTCCTTTTTGTGTGATGTTCCTGTACAATTGTAGATATCCCAGCATTTAGAACACATCAGTTAGGGGTTTTTTACATGATGGTGCAAATATTGTATTGCATGGCGAAGAGTGGGCTCAGGTGATAAAACTGGTTCATTTCATCGCACTTATCATAGGCCAAGGCATCCAACTAATAAAACTTGAATTTCAATATCCTTTGGATGTCATCTTTGGTCAGTATTAACTATTACATATGCATTAAGAACGGTGATGAGATCACTGCCAGTTGAAAGCTCCCTATGAATATAAATGATATAGGCAGTCCTTGCCAGGCCATGGTGCATGCTTTATCTAAGCTACGGCTGCACAATATAACGTGCATATTCGGTCGATTTTAATTTCGGCCTATTTCACAGTTTATCTCCCTCTTTGATTATGCGTGTCTACACATCCCGCATGTTAAACTGAAAACCAAATGTAAACCAGATGGAGCAAATAAGGCTATTATTAGACAGCTTTATCCCGTTGACTTTGATGCTTGTCTTGGTTAGCAATCCAAAGCGCACCTGGCGTTCAATACCACACCTATCTCTCTCATGAATTGATGTTTCAACATCATTCAGAAACTACGACCACTAGAAGCTACACTCGATATAAGATGTAGATTATCTCTATCTTTATTTAGAGCCGTATTTTTTTGTCATTGTAAAACACATCCGGCTTCTTCTTCATATTACACGGCGTTAATGCAAGACTCGTGTATTCTATTGCAACCACAATGATCGTACAATTGATCAGTTTGCAACATAAGTAAAACTATTGGGGGTTGATTTATGTAATTTTTTCTTAGATAGGTTGCTAATAATAATCGGCACCCAATACGATGCATGCAAGACATTTTATTATTCCAGTCCGCTAGTTATAGATACTCAACCACAGCGAGGAGCCCGGTGTGTCAATAACACGGCAAGTAAACGGTAATCCCATGGTATCGCAGTGTATAGCAAGAGTGTTTATTGATTTATTTCGCCGTTCAGTATTACCTCTCTTCTTGCAGGTGCATGGTACGTGCGGATATTCTGCAGGGATATGTCTTAGACTAAAGCGCTCTATTGCTACTGCAGAACATGAGGAGCAATCAACGTTACGACTGACAATTGTACCATGGGGTTACCATTATTTGTGGGCTTGTCTGAAGTCCCATTTGAGCCGCTTCTCAATTATTGACAATCACATCGATCACCTCTCTAAATAATTACATTATTCCCAGGAATGAATGTCGACAAGGGACCAGTGGCGAATGAATGTAGAGAAGAAATTATCCAGACAGTTCATGATTTATTATCAGAATCTCATTAGACATTCACTAGGTACTTGACCCAGCACTCTTAGAGGTGCAGTGGAAGGTTATTTTGGCCTTTAAGTATTCGCAGGACGACCTTAATATACGCCATCGTAGTCATATAAGCTCGTGAAGATGTGAAGCAAAGGCTTATAATAAGGGTTAAAAGCTACCAAAGCTAAGGAATGGCGTTTATATAGGCCAGTAGAGTAAATTAGATTAACAGATATTTCATATGTATAATCCACAGATGAACATGCGCTAAATAAACCAAATTTCAGAATTTCGTCCTCACAAATGTCTTAAGCAGTGTGTGAGTGTATTGGTGTAGGGATGTCGAAGGTCTCTATATATGTTAATTTTCTCCTGCCAAGTGGCTGCACCTACACAGTCTTAATTTGGTCCACACGAGCAACGTTTTACAAGTCATCTGCTAATTTACATTCGAATATGTCAGCCGCTTGCCCTCAAGACAACATACATAATCTTATTATTAAGGGTTGACACATTATGATTACCATGCACTAGTCACTAGTAGTGGAGAAAACATTGATTTTTGCACTCGGTGGGATAAGAGTAAGGTCACTTCGAGGCTAATGGTGGGATCACGGCGATAATTTTGGCAAGAGTTGGGTTACAGTGGTGGGGGGTGGAGGTACGGCAAGTATTTTGGGAAAGTCATGGTGGCGATTATGAGTCTCTGCAATGTCTTCCATGATAAAATGTCTGGGCCATTTAAGGCCATTGGCAACCAGCTAGTCTACAATGCATTCGATATAAGAGGTCTACAAATACGAAAGCACATGGTGACCTCCCTTACTGACGTTTACATATAGAGGCTGTAATGGCGTACAATATACGATAAAAACTCAACCAAATACGGCACGAGCTTTCAGATCATTCCTGCCGTACACTACTTTTATTTATATTTATTTATCGATTTGTAACTGAAATCCTCACTTCATTCCTCATCATTGTCAATATGCATATTCGCTGCTGCATATTAGGAAAGAAGCAATATATGTACGACCTGAATAGATAGTCATGTAGTGTAAAAAAACAACTGCTGGAGATTAATTGCTGTGACAGTCCGCATTTCTAATATAATCGCATCTTGCAATATCACCTAGTGCGTTTAGCAAATGATTAGAAATCCTCTTCCGGACACACTAAAATAGTTAACCTCGCTGTGACATTCTGCGAAATATGCAGACTATAACTTATATCAATGCACGGTAATTGTACTGGCATGTATTTGGTTTATATTATTACACCGAAATCTTTATTTATTTTTACCAAACATGTTATACCCTTTTGCCGCCTTATAGCCTGATGCATTGATGACATGTTCACAAAGTTCAATTTGTATTGTTTAAGTCTCCCTCGAGTCACTGATACCTTATACAAAGCCTCATATGTCATTTGCAAGACTGCATATGAATCGCAGATTGAAATGGCTGCCAAGCTGTATGGTAAAGCTTGCAGTTGGTCTGGGTTAAGATTATCGTTGACGTGACGAATAATACAAAACAAAAAACTTCCCTAACTTACCAATTATATTAACATAGCATAAACGCCATGTTGCCAACGTAGATCGATGTCGTCACATATTTGGCAAGTATGCTACGCGCATGGCAAAATAATCCCTAATAAATCTGTCCATAGAATAATTGATGAACTCGTAAGCATCGAACAGTATATTTGGCACCAATTCGGATCACGGAATCGTTTTGTATGCACTGGGGAGTTTTAGGGTATCTACAATATCTTTTCTTCTCCGCATCGCATCGTTGTAGCTTTTCCCATTATATATTTACCACAACTGCGTCCCTCATCTATGTCAGGCAACCGGGCGGTGGAGTCAGTGTACATTCTTTTAATCCATCGAACACTTTGCATATTCGGAACGAATGTTTACACTTTTCCTTAAAACAGGGTTAGACATCATAGGCTCCATTCACCGCTTGTTTAGGAGTATTGCTTGTCGTTATGAACATGCCCAACATCATAACTATTGGCATTGCAGTACAAATTGCAATGGCCATATAAAAATTGATTTGTGTTTCTTGTGTTCATAAACTGTGGTCACAACTGCACTGTATTGCCTTGCATATTTGTCGAATCCACTAAACGCTTGCCTTCATTTCACGATACAATGTTGTAAAATGCACCGTGTTACATTAATTGAATAATTTTACATTAAATATGCATTTCAAGGGGGACAACTATATGTGAAACCAATGTTTTATAGTCCATATATAAATCTGCGTCCGGTACGCATCAATCTTAACCATTTACGTTATGTCGCCGCAAAGAGCCATGTAAACTAAAGTGACTAGAGGTAAGGCGGTGATATGTTGTTATCTTATATTGCCGGTAACGCAACGTAATTCATTTTGAATAGCTCTTAAAAAGAATTTTTACATGGGAGACATAATTTTGACAATAGCATTACTATCTTCTAAAGGCACAGCAGTTAAACTCAGCCAATTGTGTAGACAATTGTTGTGTATGACGATGACATTGCATTTAACCCGCCCCCTGTATGCATCTTTAATATTGTTACAGTTTGACAGAAAATAGCAGAACATACTACAAGCTGGTCGATAGTAAGGGGGAGGTTACATATTTAATTCAACTGAAGACAGTCCAGCAATTGGTGATTTTAATAAATCATGCAGATATATATTGCTTACGTGGTTTAAACTGTTGTTATTGTGTATCATCTGCATATCCGGTGAAGCAGGCATAGTATTGCAATAGAGCAGACATTCGTACAATGTTCCATTATAGAAAATGGATGCAGCAAAGGTGCGATAAAAACATTCCCTATCCCCTTTCACAGCCTTTCTGATTAGACTGATATGAGGTCGATTCAATTGTTCATGCTGCTTATCGCGCCTATTTTCATGTAACTCGTGGTCTAGCTACGATCATATCACTAGCATTTTGATGACGTCACTGCATTCGATTGGTACATTTCAAAAGCATATACCGCCAATACAAATACAACTACATACACACGTGTACATCATTATTCTACATATATACACCTGCATATATGAATACACCGTACCGGCTGTGTTCGCTTCAGAGCAAAGACAGACATTGGACCATGCGGTAGTATTATCACAATCACATGCTTGCCAGTGTAAGCACAAATGCACGCTCGTACACGATGTGTCGTATTCTCCTTAAACATATCTTATCCTGTATTGTGACTGCCCATCAAGGCTTACAAATAGCTTGCTAATTTAACTGTCTGTCATCAGTGCATATATCGCAAGGCACCATAGATTCATACAGACTGATATGGTATTGTAAATACAGCACACGAAAGCAAGATAAGTCGATGGCCAGATGTTAATACTTTCCATGTCACACATTAAACCTTGAACGGTTATGCAGATAACCCATGATATTGCCAAAACATTCGTTTCCGACCTAAGTTCACTGTACCATACCTATTTGCCCATACTCATCTCCCGTTCTAGAATTACAGCACACATTTGATTGCTAATTTTATTAATCTGATTATGATATTTCTGGTTTCATTGTACATGGTGGTACCATTGAAGGACAGTTGCATACGACTTCCATATATTAACATGTAGGCTTACGCGCTCTGTTTGACATACCAGTCTAGATAGCTTAGAAGATGTGTATTGTGCTCTAACATTAACAAGACTTTTTGGTGCTTATGAATGGAAAAGCAAGCAATGATACTTGGGCAGTCTCCAAAATACATTGTTGGAATAAAAGAGCGCCTTGTCACCTTTGATTACATCTATGTTCATGTAAATTGGCTTCACCTCGTATGCTACAGCTTGGCCCTCTCGGAAAACTAAATAATCCAGAATACCCAATTACGCCCTTTCGATCAGATCTTCGTATTTGACACGGCCAATCAAGAAACGCAAGGTCTAATGCGTATAAAAGACGATTACTCTCACGGCACAGCTCGCGACGACCACAAATATTAAACTTGCATATTCTGTATTTCTAGCGAAAACTAATTCAGCGCAGAATATACGACTAAATAATATATGAGATATCCGAAATGGTAAGCCCCGAAAGTAATTATAAGAATCAAATCTGCTCTCAGGCTGTGTTTTAGACTAAAGTTGGACTTGACCAATATATGTCAGTGGGGAGTATCTTTACCCATGAAGCCCCATATATTAGGCTTGAAATATTTTAAATGGTCTTGTCTAGTTCCAAGTTTGTTGTTAGCAAAGACACAAATAATTACCGTATGCATAGATAGCATTTATAATACCATATGAATAGGTGTATGTACTAACAGAATGACCAATGCGCCTGTTTTCCTGCAAAAGCTGCAGGATTGTTTATTAGTGACGAATGGGACCGGCTCGCATTTGTCACAACATAACCGGATATTCTTTTTTACGACTCATCGTTATAAATGCAAACGTGAACTACACAACTACGTTAAATACCACGGAGTATACCCCATCAGACGTTTCTATGAATTCATGTTATGTTATAAAGATTCTACAAACCTCGGTGTCGCCACCGATTGTGAATAAAATTTAACTGTGCCTTGCTTAATTCTGCTATTTTTTTGGTGGTACCTTACAAAACCTTAATCTTTCCCGCGAAGGAATGCATTGTGCAGTGATATTTTCTGAATGCAAAATGATTCGGCAACAAGTTCAATGTTCTGATATTGGTTCGACGGACATATCGGTGTTATGATTATTGGTCAAGTCGCTGTGACTGCAATAAATATCCGTTTTATGGGTATTATAATGATGTTTTGTTTGTTGATATGGCACCACCATTGTTGATGATTAAGATCAAAGGTGATTGCGGATTGTTAAAGCTGAACAAAGCTGCATTAACGAAACGAATGTTATCCTAAAGAACTTTCCAATCAGCCAATCAAGCAACCAACCAAATAACCATACAACCAACCAACCAACCAATCAACCATTCATAAATAATCCAAGCAACCAAATAACCAACCAAACAACACCAATATTGTTCCTTAACAACTGAAAGAAGCAAGTATTTGTCGTTTATTAGCTTCATATCAATCATGACATGCATCTATGGGAAGCAGTAGCTTTTATCAATTTTGACAATTGTTTGACAACTCACACGGCTCTCAATGTATGTCCGAAAAGTGTAGCTAACGTTCAAGAGGACGAACACAATCACGTTGGTTGAATGACTAAGTGTCTTAAGGTCTTTAATTCAGTCCAGCAACGAGCCGATTTGCCTAAAATACTTACAGTATTTATAAGTTACGATCTCTGTTGCTTCCATACTGAGTTGCTTGAAAGCATTTTGCGCATTACGGTCTTTGCTTTTGATCTTAGTCATTATGTTGAGGCACTCGTGTCGATTCTCTTGGGCAGAAAAAAGTGGGAATGGTAAATTTTCCTTATTTGATATCTAGTTCGTGGGGTAATTGGTAAAACTTCAACCGTGCCATATCCAGGTCCTTGTGAACACTCATTTTTATTGTAGATCATTAGTGCGAGCGGGTATCTGCGATGCTGCGTCACACACTTATCTTGTTACAGAGCTTTATTGAATACGTGATGCAGTAGAAACATTGCCGAGTAGCGGTAATCTCTAGCAGCATAAACATCAGCAACATGTTGGGTCATCTGATAAAAATGTCTGTCATATTACGTATATTTCAAGTTTTACGCATTCGAGGCACACTATTCATATGTTTACGCTTTACACAAAGATTAAATTTTTTATTATATGCACAGATCAAACGGTATATTTGGAAACTGTCCGCCGTCTAATTCATATTCAATAATTCAAGCGCAATATATGTATTGAGATCGTAATTAAAGATTCTGATTTCTTTAGTAAACCAAGCAACCTATTAACGTGTATTCAAGTGTGTTGTATTTGGATGAAAATGATTAACGTCTGCGGTCATAATATATGTGCAAGTGCATGTACATGCGCGTGTGAGTATGTGTATGTGTATATGCGAGCATGTGTGTATCTGTGAAACATGCAGCAATAGTCATCTGTGACTATAATCGACGCAACAAGTATGTAGTCGTATGCATTACTTGACTCATATGGACACGAGAGCTCACCTAGATGTTAGGACGGTCCCTAATGATCTTCTATCGATTATATGGTTACAAAGAAGCTCGTTGGGAGATGATCTTGCTAATTATGTAACACGAGTAACTTTACAAGATCGATTATTCCACCCCAAAATATTACCCAGGTGCTTTAGCAAAGGTCAATATACTCTGTAAAGAGCATCTGATCCAGCTTAGAGAAGTCATCCAAAAAGTCTATTAATTGATAAGATGGCCCATATAGCTCGACTGAAGAATTCGGTAATGTAATATCAGCAGCAAAAACCCATGGGGAAGATCAGCATATAAATGCATTCCTTGCTTGGCCATTTCTGGATCAAGATGCAAGAGTAACGCAGTATTTTCAATGTTATCAACTAAATAGTTAATAACAGAAAAACTATAACCATGCGCTATGGGTACAATGAAAAATTAACAATCTTGCCATTAACGTATTTAGAAAAGAAACAGCAGCTTACACTGCCAATAGCCTTTAAGTCAAACATTTGTATCCAACATTAACACTGGTAGCCAATGGTTAGACAACATAGCGCACCGTTGGTTACTAAGTTGGTACTTGATTCTCATGGGTCTTCCCATGTGTAGTGTTTCTCAAATCTAATGTGTATAACAAATTGAATACGAAGAGGCACGGGGGAAAATATCCTATTTTGTTCTTAAAAACAAGAGATTAGCTAGTTATACACCTATTATGTTTAGTTTCTATTCAACGGGCCGTCTGTAAGTGTTGTGGGAGATTTATGCGCTCTCACATCTCATTAACAATCACATTTTACCAAATCATTATTTAGCAACAAAAGAGTGTTAGTAACATTCTATGGTGTTTATGGCTTTTGTGTTTACTCTGCAGAGTAGTCATATATTTTATAGACTTATGCAAAGGGTCTGAGCACTTCTGTTCATTAGTGTCAATTTCAAAACAATCGGATTACATCACCCGCGCTGTGCTACATTACATGCATTAGTCTTCATTCATCTAAAAAAACAATCCAACAAAGGGATCATTCGAGACATAAATGTTATATCTGAGCTACATGTAAACCTCTAATTATTACATAAAGCTTCAGGGGATGTGAGTGATCATGACTTTTTCTACTGCTCTTTTGATATGCATCAACATACCGATTCATGTTTATGCAATTAGTATAATAGTGTATAATATTTTTACAGCTTTCCACCTCTTACGTAATGTAAGTTCGGTACATTTTAGCAAACAATTATGACAAACGTACAAAGGCTAATGAATCACGCGGATAAACGCAATGAGCAATGCGTCAGAGCATCTATCTTTGCAAATAAAATTACTCTGAAGGAATACCAATCGGATCCTTTATATTCGGTTACATTGATATTTATAGCAGGCGAGGCACGGTTTTTTTTGCTGATCAATAAACCACAAGCAATTCACCGAATGTTTTGCGCGTTCAATGTCAAGACTTCGCGAGGGACTGAGATTGATGATCAGCAAATGATCGACTGCTGTGTGGAAACTTGCAAATGTGAACATTTCATTTGAAATTAAAACCTTACATAATACGAAGAAATATATATCAAGATGATATGCAGTTGCACAATCAATGAATCATTATTTAATCTGACGATCGGTTGATAATGATCAGCATATTTACAATAAACCCGAAAAGAATTTATATTTGTTTTATACTACATTGCCTTGTATATTCCATTTATCGTTCATAACTGCGACTTAAGTTACACTTTTGCTATGCTCCAATCTCAATGCAGCCTTACATATGACAATAAAATTTACAATACTTTCGAATTATTTGTAGCTGAAGCAACTTAGAAGTGCATGGCTTTGAATGATAATGTTTCAAAAACGACATATGTTATCATTGGTTGTCATCACAACTTGTCTCATGGAAGTTGTCATGCATATGGTCTTCAGTAGTTTAATAGTATTAGACATCCATTTGATTACTACTGGAAATATATATGAAGCCTTTCGTAACGGATGAAAGGATAGCGGACGAGAGGAAAATTGTATCAAGCTTTTCCTCAATATATCTTTCGAAATTATGTAGTTAGTTGAGTATCTCACCTCACTTAATATAACATCTCCACTTCTAAATCAACAACAAAGGAAAATGATGAATATACAATTGAGATCTTGTATCGTTTACAGTAACTTATCATGTATTTTTCCATATAATTGTCCCGCACCAATTTATGCCATAATGACATGATTAATGTCAACTTATTTGAAATCGATTATTCAAGAGCGCTATGACCCTTAATGCTGTCAGCATCTAGTAGCCTTAGCTGCTTTTGTCAGGCAACGATGATATCCTTTAAAGAGCGAGGTTTTATACCTTCCCGAGGCCATTATGAAGACAGGCCAGTGGCATAAATATGTCAGACAAATATCCTTTCAGCACACAAGCGGATTATTATTATGTTGTTCGGCTTGATGTGTCTATCAACATTAAAATTTGTACCTTGTAGAGACCCCTTACAATATTTTACGGAACAGATGGACTCGTATAATGCACATAATAGATATTCCACGAATCCTGAACTGATTCAAATAAAACTCGCTTTCAAAATTTATTTAATTTTTATGCAATTTATAAAGCCTAGCCTAATGTGCATAAGGTAATGATATACATGATATACTTTGCTTCGTAGAATGACGCGATCGACAAAGGCACTGACATTGAAAACTCCAGCCAAGGAACTACAGAAAAGTCCCGGTAATATTGATACACATGAGATTCATAAAGGTTGTTTTTATTGATTGTCGTAAGTGGATTAAAGACATGGAATACAGCATATCGCTTGTTTTTCGCGATTCAGAAATGTGTCAATAACGACTGAGCTAAATATGTCAATAAAGTGTCCCAAGGTATCCCTTTCATGGTGCTTTCATAAAAGTGCTTGGAAGTAGAAATTAATACTAGTTAGTCTACATCTTACGGGGACAGCTCCTTGCATTTAATCCCAGACATGGCTTCTGGCAATTAGATAGTCGATGGCTCTCATAACTAGACTCCGGAGGTAGCATCTACGTTACTCTATGCCATTTCATTCGTAGAAAGGCTGTTTTCTCACGATTATAGCTGATGTGATGTGTACCTATTTGCCAGTCTTAAGCAACATGCATATTTTCCTCCCTTATCTATAGGTTCTAATTCTTCTTGATGGGCTGTTATCTTAATCTTTTACAGATGCATTGACTTTTACTGTTGAGAGGCAGCTCATTGTTAGCCTCAATAATACTCACAAATTGGCGAGTAAAATGGGTTACAATTTTTGAAAGATAATAATGTTTGCATACATTTCTGCAATAAGTGCAATCTTCACCATGAAGCAGCCCTTACGATGCTATTTCTATGGTTAAAGATACCAAGTGTCTTGGCATAGTACTCGACACGAAACTCAATTTTAAGTGCAACATTTATTATCTGCAGACTGTTCCAATTCAGGCTCCGAGGCTTTGTATCGAAACAGTTAGAACTTCTCCCATCCCAAATTACCACGTGGAAGCTGATGAGACTTATAATTCAAAGGGAACCGCTTGCAATTAAACACCTAACCAACATTTGAATCATATCGGTTTCAGACCAGTGTTTCAAACAAAGAACATCCATCGCAAGACACTTTGGAACGTATTGTCATATGCACAGGCGGTTTGAACCAGGAACATAGAGTTGGGATAGCGTCTCTGATTGTATCTTACATGCCCAGCCTGAGGCTCTCTCAATAGCTCTGGACCTTATTGAAACAATCACGTAAACGTCTTTTATAATCTTGCTGACTCCTTGTCTGCCCTGGAGGCAATCACAAAGAGCAATTTTCGTAATATGTAATTTTAAATGTCATGCCTTTGTATTCATGATTAGTTGAACTGGGCAAGAGTATTTTGTTTGTGTGGGTTCCGAGCCACGTCGCGATCCCATGCAAAGATGCAACTTTGGGACTAAATATAGCTGAGCAGTATTATGGTTCACATTCGGAACTGCTAGCGAAACGCTCAACAAGGATGTGGCTGATGTTAAAGTCCCCTTTTACACACTTTTAACCTCAGATTGTAAAATTATTTAAGCAGAAAGGCGAGAACAGTGGGATGAAACCATCCCCAACAAACTTTTTGAAATTCAGCCTGTACTTAGGGAGTGGCTGCACATCCATAGAGACAGCAGTAGGGGTAGGTTATCCTTGCCCGTGCTTGTTTAGGTCAAACCTATACAACTCATGTTTTTCGACTTGTCAAAGTATTTTCCCATCGAATGTGTCGATCTGATTCTTTTCAGAAATCGGTTCTTTAATGTCATTTCAGAATTGTTTGAAAGGGTTGATCTTCTAAGATGTTTAGCTTCTAAAAATGACGAATTATACAATTGTTATGAATTTTACATAAATCAATATAATTTATCTAATGGGTTAAATTTTATATCCTTTTAATCCCTTATATATTCCTATTTTTTGGCAATAGCATTTTCCCTATCTTTGCAAGCAGATATCACACAAACGTGTTAGTTTGTCGTTCAACACTTAACTTCACAATCCTTTTAGGTATTGGTTGAAACTCTGGTATTGTTTTGAAACGCGCCGTAAAAGACTAAGAGAACAGTCCATCAAGAAGAATTACAGCCAATAGATAAGGGGAAGAAACGATGCATGCTGCATTAGACTGCTTCTATCAGCTGGAACCGTGAGAAAACAGCATTTTTATGCTTGAAAGTCTATTGAGGAGCGTGACCTACTTGTACAACGTATATAATCTGAGATGAATAACCCAAAATTGGACAGTCAGACACCTTCATGTAGATTATTGATTAACTCATTATCTTTTCAAAGCAGTCAGAAACCCAAAAAAGAACGCAAAACACTCGGTTTTTATTTAACTCCAGTGTTTATCACTTTCTGTTGGGACGTTGCGATCTAATACGCGTCCCACTCACTGTGTAAGTATCAGACGCCAAGTCTATGGTTACTTATTTAATGTCTAGCCGCTGTGATTTGTCGATGTTAGTCAATAAATACCTGATTTCTAAATGCGACCTCCGGACTCTAGTGATGTGGGCCATTGACTATCTAATTGCCAGAAGTCTTTAATTAAATGCAAGGAGCTGTCCCCGTTAGATGTGAACTAATGAGTAATAATTTCTACTTTTTGACGACAGCGCCATGAAATGTATACCATGGGACACTTTATTCACATATTTAGCTCAGTCATTATTGACACATTTCTGAATCGCAAAAAACAAGCGAGATGCTGTGTTCTCTGTCTTAAATCCACTTACGACCATCAATAAACACAACCTTAATATATCTCATGTGTATCAACATTAGCGGGACCTTTCTGAAGTTCGTTGGTTGGATTTATCAATGAGAGTGTCTTTGCCACTTAAAATTGACGAACTTGTCGCTTGCGTCATTCTACGCGGCAAAGTAAATTATTTGTCCTCACTTAAAAATTGTGTTCACTGGCAATTCGTTATTTCAAATCTTAGTCTTAGTCTAAACTCATATCGCTAACCAAAGGAAGCTATAACCAGCTCTAGCTCCAGTGGTAGCTTCTATCTGCACATTTATATAAACGACAACTGATGTGACCGACGGTTGTATTCCACAAGAACGGACATAACAAACTTTGATCCCTTATCGGGTTGCAATGCACGTTGTGATAATTGTTAGCAGTTAAGATATACTTAAGTTTCCCCCCCCCTCACGCGATTGCATCAATTAACGAAGACGGATTCAATCACAGTCAAACAAATTACAGTGAAATGTTCCTCAGTACTAGCTAGCATGTCAAATCCGTAGTAAACCTTTTGTTCGACACACATATATGTATACATATACACAAATACATAAACATATATATATGAGCATATTTATACATGTATATACATATATATATATATATAAATATATATATACATAAATTTATATAGATATGCATATATATATATATATATATATATATATATATATATATATATATATATATATATATATATATATATATATATATATATATATATATATATATATATATATATATATATATATATATATATATATATATACCACAGCTAAGATGATGTTGAACATGTATACGCAGCACCGATTGCGCGTGCAATGGGATAATGAAATTTCGGACAGCTTTACCTGTACAAACGGCGTAAAGCAGGACGCAGTTCTGTCTCCGATTCTATTCTGTGTTTATATGGATGAACTTCTCACCCGTCTGTCACACACTTAAGTTGGATGTCATATTGGTCATGAATTTGATGGGGCACTTTGTTATGCTGATGAACTGTCGTTAATTGCACCCTCATTGACCGCCGCCAAGAAAATGATTGAAACATATGAGCAATTTGCGGCTGAGTATAGTGTCGTTTTCAACTCAACGAAGAGCAATTTGTTAGTGTTTAATGATAAGCAGTGCGCTGTAGATTTAAAGCTAAATGGTTGCACTATTCCCATTAGGGAAAATGCTTTGCATCTTTAAGTGTCACTAACACATTTGTTGATGTCAAGGTTTGGGGCTTGCAATGTAGATGTAAGAAACAAGTTGTTCAACAGTTTCTGTTCAAGTTGTTATTGCTCTCCCTTATGGAGTTTAGACCACAGACACATAGAGGTTTTTTGCCGAACTTGGCGAAAATGTATTAGGCGTGTCTGGAAGCTTCATCCACAAACGCCTTCCGTATACTTACATGTTTTGACAGGTCAACAACCAATCATTAAACAATTAATGAAACGCTTTATCATGCTTCAATGTAAATGCATAAGCAGTGGTAACCAGGTGTTGTCCTTTGTGTGTAGACTCTGCGCATTTAGTTGTTCCACTGTTGCTTGCAATCTGAGAATTGTAATGTCCACCATTGGTATCAGTACTAACGCTATTTTCTCAGCAGAAATCACGCCGAATGAGTACCTACTCAGATTGGATGAGAATAAAAGGGACTTTAATGTGTTAAACATTATTTCATTATTATGAGAGCTCATTATGCAACGGGATGGGCGAGCAATTTCTATTCTTACCCCACAAGAGCTCCTGTCCACAATTTGCACGTTACGAGGTTAATCTTCATTTCTTTCTTGCACTGATTCTGTATAAATCTGTGCGTTCATATGAACGAACTAAATACTATATATATATATACATATATATACATATATAGATATATATATAAATATATATATATATATATATATATTTATGCATATATTTTTATATATATATATATTTATTTATATAATTCAAACATGGATATATATGCATGTATATATAGATATTTAGAAACATATATAGATATATATATTCTTCCATATATATATGTACATAACTATCTAAACATACATATTTGTATAAACATATATATCTCCACATCCATATGTATATATACTGTTGTGATAATATATATATATATATATATTCATATATATATGTATTTATTTATATATTTCAAACGTGGATATATATGTATGTATATATATAGATAATAATATACATATATAAATATGTATATATATAAATATACATATATGTATATATATATATGTATATATATATTTGTATATATATATATTCATATATATATATATATATTTATTTATATATTTCAAACATGGATATATATGTCTGTATATATGTATAGATAATAATATATATATATATATATATTTTCATCTATATACATATATACATAACTATCTAAACATACATATTTGTATAAACATACGTATCTCTACGCACATATGTATATATACTTATATATAAATATTTATCAATGATTATATATATGCAAATAATATCTAAATATATACTTACATACAAGCATGCATACATATATACATACATACAATCATTAATATATACATATATTATTATATAATAATGTTTTACATCTTATTCATGGGGCCATTTTCTCTACTGATAGATGCACAAGACGAAAACCTCCTCGTACTCATTGCACACTCAATGAAGTTGCGGTCAGATATGTTAGAAGCGGCAATGGGAAATAAGTGCTTTCAAAGTCACATTCTATGCAAGCTGCTTACTTTTGGATCTTGCTAGTTACCTTATAAATCGTCAAACGCCACAAATGCTTGTTTTACAGAGGTTCTAGAATGCCATGCAATTAACTTGAGGAGGGCATACATGTCTGTGTATCTGATATCTTAATTATAATTAAACTCAATTACACCTGAGTGCTGGGTTTCTCGTTTATTTCAGACGCAGGACCTGAACCCTCCTTTAGCGGTGTATAGATTTACATCCACTTATACTGTGTTGAAGCTTTCTTATTGCGAACATGGCCCCGTTGTGTTTATCATAATGAAAAACTCAACTCCTAAACTAGGTTGTAAGCAGCTCTGGGGATGAGCTTCATGGTATGGGGCAGGGTCTATTACAATACCCCGATCTGACTTTGTACACATTCTATTCCCATAAGATTAATATTGGCCCACGCTGTTTGCTGTTCAGATCATTGATCTTTTAATAAGTAAGGTGTGTGCCCATATTGACTGCTTTCGCCATTTTGAATCAAGTCAAAGTTGAGCAAGATAGTGAGCTGCACATGGCTTAAAACGACCAAGGCCAGACCCATGTAAACTAGGCTTAATAGTTCAACGTTCAATATGGCATGTCAAAATGTATCACAATATTTAGGTCACATGTTTGCAATCAATATTGAGAACAAGCTGATTTATTTCGATCTAATGTCAATCTTGAGGTGATATGCAAAGTGTAAAACCAACTCAAAGTCCTGGAGGTACAGCATGCATAGGTCAAAGTTGTGCACAGGTCTGGTCGTGTCTGGCAAGCAGATCAGCACCAGACCCTGCAACCTTATCAAACTGACTACAATAGCCCTGTGTTCTGACAGCATCATAACAGCTCAAAACGTGACAGCTCCGACGAGTTTCGAAGGGATCAGAAAATTTGCGTGTTCTGGTTTTGAACATTTGCAAAAAGGTAAGTATTTTGATAACCAATCACAGACGCTTATAAGGTTAACATAGACTCATCGTATTAGTTCATGGTCTGTCAATTAGGAACAAGAGATCATAAAGCATGTCAGCATGTTCCCGGATAACCAGACAATGTTCAAGTTGTTCCGATGCGGATGCTAGTTAAGCTTACCTAAATCTCCAACTTGCATGCTTTCCAACTCAATGCCTAGCGTGTTTGCACAGCAATATTCATTTGTTGGATATCGATCGTAGCTCTCTTTGGCGATTAAAGGCTAACTTCATACGCAAGGCACAGAATCCGCCTGCAGCTTGGGAATATAATGTGGCTGCGTCGGGATAGCGATGATTGATGGTCCCATATGTGCTTGCATAACTTACCATGCATTAGAGTTTACTTAAAGTGCAGTATTTGTAAAACGCTGACTGCACTTTTGCGGAATGCGTACCAAATGTGAACTATGATACTGCTCAGCTATACATTGTCCCAAAGTTGCATCATGCCCTTCCAAGGTCAACCTGCCTTATTTCATCTGTGGGATGGAATGACGGAGACCCGTCTTTCATCTATAAATAATAAATCATGATAACTAAAACTCATTTTAATTCATATTGTATTAGTTGGATGCCAAAATTCATGATTCGTGCGATGTAATGCATCAGTGTAATCTTTCAATTCAGTCTTACGCACATAGTTAGGTAAAGCCCCAGCATCTGGTTCATAAGAAGCTCATGTTATTGATTTATTATGTACACCTACAACTGAGCGGTCCTTATATCGCGTCATTTCTATTCGGTTTATCCAGAAGACTTGATAAGGCACTCTAGGTTAATGAAGTTGTATATTCGTTTTCCATAACAAATTGTCATTTGGTTGACTTAAAAACCACATTATCCGCACCAGACTACCGAACTTCTCCACTGGTCGGAAAGCAAACTAGTTGACATATTAAGTAACATTATATAATCAATACAATTCATGTCCGAACATTTTTGGAAGCATTTGTTCATGTGGGCAATTATTGTGGCACAAAGGGAATTTTGCGGATTCAAACATGACATCAAGGGTTTGGGTATAATTGCAGTATCTTTGGTGCGATTCCATTGCAATGTTTATTCCATCTCTGAAACATGATTTTTTAATCAATCATAAGTTATCCACTTGCGACTCATTGTTGACAAAATCATTCTTTGGATGACGGTAGCAATATATTAACAATTCACTCGACCGAGAGTACAAAGAAAAAAGTGAGTTCTAAACATCTTACAAACCTGGGATTAGTATTTTCTGTTAATCATCTAATATGACAAAGATTAATCCAGAAATAGTTAAATTTATGTGTAACAAAACATACAGTCAAGGTTCAATATAGCATGTTTTTAAACATACACAGTAGGGGTAGAAATTTATGAACGACTGTTCTTTGTTCTTTGCCTGACTTTTAAACAGTAACAGTGTATTTATTCAGCTTTATTAATAAGCGTGCTTATTGCCAGCATAGCAAACCCAAAACAGCCACAGCTGATCGTATAAAAACAAATCGATTGTGTATTGGTGAAATTCGATGATTTCATATAACATCCTTCCCGGGCGGTGTTTATCATGCCAAATGTTGCGGTGCAACAATGCAGTTATGGCCCCACCGGAAATATTAGAGAAACTCTCAGGTAGCTATCGCTGCATTTGAGGCGCGTATAACTGTAATCTATTTGCCATAACTGTCACTGTAAATAACATGTTGATATGGTAATGTGCGTTCAGAGGACTCTGGGATATGCTTTAGGTCCTTGTCGATGGTCTCTCTTACCGATAACGATCAATTGCCTTCATATTCTGAGGAGCATATATATATAATGCACATCCCAATCATTACGTCTGTAGTGTCGTCTATTGTATATGTATTTTTGAGATTAATTTAGATTCAACAATAGAAAAATTACATTTGTTCCGTCCTGAACTTTAATGAACGAGACATTTTGACATTGCATCGAGGCACGGAATGCAAATTGTATAGTATTATCGAACTATTTAACACTTTTGTAGCAATAAGTTTTGTCTGGTTGGTGAACGGTACTAATCAAGCACATTTATTCCGTTCATATGATGTTATACTACCAGAAAACCTGTCATATATGTTAACGACGGATGCATTCGGATTATCGATATAATGTGTATATATAATTATATATAATTATATTTATATATATGCTGAGAAATAGTGGTATATATATATATATATACAGATATATATTTACGTATATATATGTCAAAATAATAATATATATATGTTTAAAAATATTAGATATATAAGTGAATATATAGATATAGATATTCATATATATATAAGTATAAATATATGTATATATATGTTTATATATATGTATATCTACCTGTATATATATACATATGTATATCTACCTGTATATATATATATATATATATATATATATATATATATATATATATATATATATATATATATATATATATATATATATATATATATATATTTACAATCCGATTGTGTCGTTGTCCATGAGAGCAATAAAACAAATGCGTAAGCGATTTAAATAAGTAAGAAAAATGTCTAAACGCGGATTGAAAACGACAAATATTTTGATAAAACATGTCGGTTATAAAAGCTTTCAGAAAATGTTAAAGTTTTTACGATCGAATGAAAATTTGTTTTGTCAATTACGATTTGAAGAAACTTAATAATTGAATGAAATTACCAGAATATGGTAACATTTTTAAAATCAAAGCTTTATATATGGAGAATTTGGAATTAAACTTATGGGGTTTTTTTATATATTTTTAAGCGTTCGGAACCGCCAATGACTTTATCTACATGCATCAAATTTTACTATGCAACTGACAATGCCACTAACAGCCTGGAACTTAAATTGTTTTGCCATCAGACGTTTATCAATTATTTTCTTAAGCAATGGACTGTATCAATTTAATGCTTTTAAAATTTTGACTGATACCACGATTTTTCCGACCTTAAGCGCTAGGAAAACTAATAATTGTTTACCATGACATTCATTCAGCAAACTCATAAATATAAATATAGCCATGAAGAAGCTTCACATCTTAAACTTGGCGCCTATATCATTCGCTTTCTTCTGCAGTTGGGTATACCGTGCGGTATTTTGCCCAAATTTCCATGCCGTGTATAAACAAGCCTGAATCATTCGTAGCAAGCTCCACTACAAGTTTCGTGTTACTGTGCTCGGCCCATTATTTCTATTCAACACCAACGGCCTGAGTAACTTGGCAACAAGATAATCGAGGCATTAACCCTAAACATAATCAGAACAAAAATATATGCTTATCAAAGCACTGCATCTATTTTAGACAGGGAAACAGTAGCCACCCTTCCCAGATATCAATTCACCATGTCATATTCCGTTACATATGTTTTAAAGTACAAGTCAGTGCAAGGGTAGTCGAGGAAGAGCAATTTTAACTATTCAGCGTTAGAATCATTCCTCTCAGATGTTTTACACAAATCAATATCATATTAGTATAGTAATGGAACCATTATGAGTAAATGTGAGTCTGCTAGTACTACTTTTGTCGACCTTAATATGTTTGATGTTTGAGTCACAGCAATTTCTAGTAAATGCAAATTATCACGAGCCTTTCAAATGCATTGCGATGCAGCTAACACAAGGGGTGCTACCTATTAGAGATGTGAGTTATCCAATTGTAGAAATTCTGTATTCGATGTATGTGTCCCCAGGTTTTGATGATACTAGCAGCCCATCAGTTAGCGAGGTGCTGCCCAAGGTGTGCATTGATATGTCGACATTCAGATATGTTTTGCACGACCCGCATTGTTTTTGAGGTACTATCATTTTGTGATAACACATTAAAAAAATACTTATTGAAAGAATCTATAAGCTCATGACACATTTTTCGTCATTTCCGCTCGGGGCTATTTGGTTGGGTTTGTTTATAGGCAAACCAATGTGGTGTTTCGCATCTTTTAGCACATACAAGCCGGAAGCTGGGCGCCAACGAATCGGGATTCATTGTTGAATTAACCCGGATGAGCTCAGTCTAAATTATGGCTGATAAAATATGGTATTGAAAACAAGCCCATTTTTTGCCAGATTTGGTTGACAGACAACAAATATCTGTATTGGGTATTTTGGTCTAATGAAGTTACTATGAAACAGGTTCGTTCATATGTTCTAAGACCAACGTTAAACTCAATTTATTCTTCACATTCATAGCGCTGTTATCTTCAGCCTCAGTCTACTTACTACCATGAATAATCTCACTGTTATGACCTACATTTCTCAAGAACCTTTTGCTTGCTGATGTAACTTTTAGTCTCCCCTACGTTGGTTATGTGAATTGAATGAGTCTTTCGTTGTCTTTATGAGGATATATATCATTATATAATATGCTGCGTATATGAAAACTGTTATCTCGGCTCATGCGATTACCAAATATGTGATCACTAGACATAAGCAAGGCAATAATTATGTTTGTTAATGACGTCAACTACAATGACATATTGCTGCATTTGCACTACTTATGTAAAGCATAACTTGATGATCGGTTACATATTAAACGGAACTACTCACATTCGTTTCTACTTATGCAATCAGGAATTTTAACAAAATGTGTCTTGATCAGTGTTGGGTAGTGTGTGGTTGTGTAAGCATGCATGAGATTCGGTTACGACTTGTTCCGGATCATATTATTATGCTCAACCTAGCCACGTTCACCGTACCTCATTTACATAAATTCTTTACCAATTTACGACATACATTTAAGGTCGGTAGTAGTATTTGCGCGCTTCGTAAACACTGATCATTAAAAGAACTTATGATGTCTGAGATTACTTACACAACATAAACAAAAGCATGCATAATGACCCACTTGACGTAATTTGTGTGTGTTCCCTTGGATGGCTCCTACATCTTAAGTACATGAATTGATAGTCATGTTGTCCAACACATAACTGCTTGACATGGACTTGAGTCATTGATGCTTTAGACCACATTGTCGTACGAACTCTGGGTACATTTCAAGTGTTAAATATGCGTGTATATATTCAATTGGTTCAGTCTCTTTATCATATAAAAACCGATAAACGATATCGACCTGTGTTACTGTACTGTGAATTCATGTTTGCAGTGAGCTTACTGCTTCTGGCTACATCAGTAGTACAGCTGTCCTTTCATCGCTTCAATATATCACCGTTATGTCCCACTTGATGCGATGCATTTGACGGGGACCACAGTCATCAAAAGAGGTTCCTTGTGTTGAAGAACGGTGTTAGACTATTTTAGATTATTTTACTCTACCATGAACTATACTTAAAACGCTATCTGCGCTTAGTAGTAGGCAATGAGCAGACCAGGGGCCGTATGGTCAGGGCAACGACATACATCACACGTTTGGCCAAATGCAATAACAAAACTATCATAGCTCATATCACCAAAGGGAAACACCACACTCAAGACACCACAGACTAATGAAGGCGTAGGAGATGCAATGTCTTTGCAAAACTTACAGATGCACGTCAATTATACTTTCAAGTATTGCCTGATATAATTCTAAAGTAATCAATTATATTCGATACACACAAACGAGCTGTAGTGTCGTATATCCACGGTAGGCTTTGCGGACAATACATATATATATATATAGATATATATATATATAGATATATATATATATATAGATATATATATACAGAGATATATATATATATATATATATATATATATATACATATATATATATATATATACATATATATATATACATATATATATATATATGAATATATATATATATGTATATATATATACATATATATTCTCTATCTACATATATATATATATGAATATATATATATGTATATATATACATATATATATATCATCTATATATATACATATATATATATACTATATATATGTATATATACATGTCTATATATATATATATATATTTATATATCCCTATATATATATATAAGGTTTTTTTTAAACGTGCTGAACATTTGTCAGTCTTAATGTTGAGACAATTATTCTGCAGTAATTAAATGAATAACGCAATGCGTTTCCCTAATTCCGCCAGCAAATTCTGTTGAAAACATGATTTCGAGCGCGAATTTTGGGTAAACATTTTGTCTTTCCGTTGTTACGGTATGCATAAAGTGTGAACTCTCTGCATGAATAATTCAATTTTTTTTTGTTATTCTACTGAATAGACATGGCAAGTATGCCTTTCGACAATGGTAGTTTGTATGGGTATGGCGCACAACACTTAGAGAACAACATGAGTCTTTAATCATTGTGTTCAGTCAAGCACATAAGCTATGTTTCCATGAAGACCCATTTACAGCCGCATCGGACAGCTCAGGCCCTCTTTTGTTACATTAACCATACCGCATCGTATAGACTGAAGATGGAACAAAACACAGATTATAACGATCGCGAGTTTTCCTAGATACAAATAGCATATTGTACTGGCGTTCAGTGGTTGTGGACACATGGACAATTGATAAACATCAAAGAAGTTTGACGCCAAGTGGCGTGTTAAGATGATCATCATCTCACACTGATTACCTGCTGTTTTGTTGCTGATTTTCAATGACTGCTGTCTAGCAAAACTGTGGTTGCATTGGTTGAATCGTCTCGATTAAGATTGTGTGTAATGATGATTGTCATGCTCGCCATTGTGAATGTCGCCATGCTCACCAAAACAGGATGGATTTAACTGGGAAGCAACCGGAAAGAAAGCGTCGGTAGAAATTCATTTTATGTAGTGTAACCCACCCCACCACATTAGTTAAATGTTTTTAGCCTGCCGAAACCTGATAAGAAAGCTTAGCTTGAAGCTATTGACTAATGAACAACATTTCCTGGCGTATGGCTTTATGGCCACCATAGGCAATGATGAGTCATCAGTATATTGGTCGTTTGAACGCACTATTTGGGTTTGAAAAGAGATGGCGGGAGATACTAAATTCAATATCACTAATGAAGGTAATGTAACCGTTGATTGGATTGATATTGTTGATGATGCATAATTGCGTTGCGGACGTTGGTTAACCCACGACTATGCAAAGAACAAATCACAATCAGACCTTAAATGCAAAGAACAAATCACAATCAGACCTTAAATGCAAAGAACAAATCCCAATCAGACCTTAAATGACAAATAATTGACGAGAAATGAGTTAGTACTAAATAACAATAATACTTTTGATAGCTTCATCATCATTTATGGGGGTGTTTTGTATGACACTTCTTGTATGCCCTGAATATGGAAATACCACAGTTAGATATTAACAGAGAGCAACTTCATTGAAAAGCCATGGCCCGATTGTAGACGGTTACAACTTTCCTCACAAGTCTACAATTATTACATAATGTCTGAATCAGCGCTAGTTGAGCACTGTTTATATAATCATTTGTATAAAGTAATCATATATGATACATGCTATCATTGTTCACATGTAAACATGTGCCACAACATGCAAAACACCCTAGAGCTGCTTACATTATAATCCTAGAATATCATTAAAGAATGCGAACGCGGCTATAAAAATATTGACCAAATGTATTTAGGAAACATTCTATCGCCAGGTTAGCTCTTTTATGTTGCCATGGGCAAATGTCTACATTAGCGATTTGAGCTCGTAAAAAACAAGGCATTATAATCGGCATTACGAATATACACATTACCATAAGCACAAAAAAAGATGATGATGTCTTTATGTACATCCGTACGCCACTGATCACCATAAAGATGTTAAGCATAGCCTGTAATCTGACAAAAGCCACATACGACAATATCTAGATAAATGTTAAATTCGTGGTAGGTAACCCCGATCCCATTACATGACGCCAAATGTCTGTGATATTGGCGCTACGTTTTCCATCGGTTTCTTAATTAAGCTCAGCCAGCCCTTTAAGCAGATGATCATGTTGACAGACGAGTTAAATAGACATGCAGGACCTCGCATGCATCATGATTGATATTACTGCGACCAAGAATTGCTAGGACCAACTCCCTGCAAATCGCATTAAACATACCCACCTTTTTATGACCGGTAGGATTGTTGCAAACAGTTTGTCCGTCAAATGTCATTTATTAGCCATAAATAAAAAAGCTTATCCAGATAACTAGGGAAAACATGGGGCTAACCGATTGCAGTCTGCTGGTAATTTATTTATACATATATATATATATATATATATATATATATATATATATATATATATATATATATATATATATATATGCGAAGTTAACTAACCGATAACTGACGGTATGGTCAATCTAAAAAAAACCGGTGACATAGCTATTGAACCGGTTGATTATAGTTCCACGGGGAAACAGCGCATGTAAAACGTTGTCGCAAAAGCAGCAGCAAAGCCGCGGATGCGTCGTATTAGATGCAATATATACACAGGACAAACGGGCGCTGTGGTCAGTGGTCAGCAGCCAGTGGTCACCTTTACAGTGCACTGAAAACCTTGCCTATTCCAGGCTTATTATTTATTCCAGTGTTAACTAGCTTTATCATGTGTACTATTGACGAAGCGCACAACGATGTATTACAGAGATATAGCGCAATGATGCATACTCCGAACCAGTATCACCACATATTCACGCCTAAATTTTATAATGGGCTACAACATGTGCTTAATAAAGTGGGCGTTTCATCACTGACGCATAGCGTATTTTTATTCATAATGTGGTAGAAAGAAGCTGCATTAATTCACTGGGCGTTGTGGTTCTTACTATTGCCAAATAGTTATTCCACTGATGTTTTATTGCAAAGACATATTGGATACTCTTTGACAATGATAATTCTTGTGGGGATGATAAACAACGCTTAGTGGAGTACCCTAGACTGAACGCATTGCGAACGGTCATTGTTATGTAGAAGCTATATCTCCATGGAGACCCATAAGTAGCAGTAACAGAAGCCGGATTATATAAAACACTAATATCAGTGTTCGGAATGTAGTCTTAAACGGACTGCGTATTACGAATAGTGTTACACTGAATGCGATCTAACGACACCACATAAGCTGCTACGAAATATAGATTGTGATTTCAAATAGTAGCTATGTACAATAAATGCTTGAATAGAAGCTATTAACATGTGGCTGCATAATAATCCTGGCTAAGTGCATTTCTCTATTTGATCATTGTAATCAGTCATCATAGGCAATCATAATGCATCTTCAAATATTTCGGGATATTTATAGACTCTGATACACTTAATATTTGATATACATCAGCTGACAAAGCATTTATATGATATCCCCTTTATTTGGTGTAAAATCCCAATTTCATTCCTGATAGTTTTTACATCAGATTGTGATAGGAGACAATTTGTATTATGAATGCAAAAAATACATGCTATCAACGTAATCTATCTACAGTTTTGCGGATCATCAATCTCACAATGTAACGCCTAAAAATGCGATATATTGCCTGTGATTGATTTAATCCTAATAATATTGTTAATGAATATCAACGGGACTCAATCTCCAGCATACCATTGGCATTGCGTGGATGAATAAACAACTGAACCGGTGACATTGCAGTGACATGTTCAAAGGGTCGTTATTAGTATCTGTTACATTGGTAAGTCATCAGATCCGTTACATACTTCTTCACCATTTGATGTAGTATAATATTTCAAATTCCATTATCGTAAAATGAGATATGTAAGGGCTTTGCAAGGTCTGCGTAAGTTTTATTGCGACTTTGGGGATAAAGTTCAATTTCAATTTGATATCTGTTTGACTTTCAATAAGTGTATCTAGAAATTGCGGTCACTTTGAACGCGTAATGACACGCAGTTACCTTTCACATACGTTGGCTGTTTACAGAAATGCATTATATGACATTACCATGACATAGCACACGATTCGAAGTAAAATATGTAATATGGGGGGAAAACAG
Organism: Urechis unicinctus; assembly: GCA_034190875.2. Lineage (NCBI taxonomy): Eukaryota > Metazoa > Annelida > Polychaeta > Xenopneusta > Urechidae > Urechis > Urechis unicinctus. Next base: position 12,906,676 of record CM067354.1, read on the forward strand.
CAACACTATTAATAAAATGATGATTAAAACAGTAAGCGTACATATGCGTTCAAGAACATCTATGCAGACAGTATACGGTCAATGCTAAATGCGTTGTAGTTACACTCGGTCTTGTTTGCATGCATTGGTTGCTGCTACCTGGTCTGTTTGTGACCTAGAAACGATATTGAACAGAGGGATAACGCACAGAATTGAAGCTAGTTTAACCATAAGCCAGGCGAATGGCGAATTACACCGAACTGGCACTGAGTTATTTTGCTTGCATGATTTGAACTATTAAAATAATACACCATGCACAGTCAGTGGCGACTGTTAGACATGTATCTATCTTCCTGTGGTAGGAATCGAAGCATCATTCAGTACGATGTTTGATATAAATTTCGTGATCCTCTCGGACTGTTGTTCCAATTCAACTGATGTGATAGTTCATGTTGCATAACACGCATCGCATAGGTAATGTAGAGTTACCCATGTTACAAATGTCGGCCAATAGGCTTATATACTCACAACGTCATGCGTGCCTGTAAAAGCACAAATGCAACCTTGTATAGCCTGCATGTGTATTTAATTCTCCTTAAGCGTACTTTAAAGACGTCAACGCGCGCATCTGTACATAAACATTTGCACATATTAACACTCGCTGTATCGTAGGTGTCCTTATTGACTAACCAGGAACGCGCTTATTGCAAGGTTAGAGACACATGGGTTTATGAGAGCTTGAAATGCTTTGTGAACACAGCACATGTTTACGAGATTATCATTCAAATGTTTCATATCTCTTGGCGTTTATTGGCTTTGTTATCTTATATGCTAGCTATAACACAAACACCTTTTGATTGTTTCATTCTCTTTGCGATATTAACCGCCACATAAGCCTTGAAGTAGATATCAATTATTATATTGTTGCATAGAACGCAGTGAGGTTTCAGTTGATGAAATGTAAGTATATACATATATGTATATGTATATATATATATATATATATATATATATATATATATATATATATATATATATATATATATATATTATCTATCTCTTATATATCTATATATATCTCTATCTATATATATAATATATATCTATCTCTATATATATATATCTCTCTATATATAGATATCTATATATATATATATATATATATATATATATATATAAACTAGATTACGTTTTACAAAATATAAGCTTGGTAATTTGAGCCTATCCTAAAGTTCCGTTTATAGGTTTTACATCGAAAAGAGAACCGTAACCGAACTGGATCGAATATACAATATTGATATTTAAAATGTTTTATTTGTGTAACATTAATTTCAAATAATTAATTTATTCAATAAAGCCTTATCGTATTGATTTTAATTCCTTCCATGTATCAGGCTGCAATGTGCCTAATAATCATTTCCACCATGAAGCACTCAATCACTGCATATCGACTGAGACATCACCTTTCTCTATTGCGATTGTTCATTTATTTTCACGCGGCCAGGACAGCAATTTAGAAACAAGAACCCCTAGAGGGCTAGGCTGGTATCCATTTAAAAGCGCTCACATTATTGCGTAGATCTCATCTAGACCGGCCAGCACATGGTCAGGCATGTGTTTTGTCGCCATGAAAAATGTTGAGCTCCGGCATATTTTTTAATACACTGTCATTTTAAATCACTGTCATTATCTAATGTCCAGCATTTACAATTATATCAGGTATTAATTCAGGATTCATAGAACCCCATATAGTCTATCGACAATTATGTTAAATTATATCATAGAACACAAAAGGCTGAACATAGCTTAGTGCGTGTGTTATATTTAACATGTGTTCTCACAGCGTGCAAGGTAGTCTCAAGGGTTATGATTAATAGTTGGGCTCGCAATGTTTTTGTCCGTCAGATTTTGATTCTTGGCAACAGAGAGGATTCCCTTGCGCAGACAAAATGGCATTCATCAGCTCACCAGACGGGACATATGCTATAATTTCATATTGTCCAAAATGAACTTCCCTGATGTCATAAACGGCTGATTTTAAATTCACTTAACCGGTCATTATTTGTTAGCATGTTGCATATGCATGGTTCGGGAGGACATTCTGAAGGGAAGGTTGTTTGCTGCTGACCTAGAAATTTAATCAACGTTAATACGTTAATGTATACGTTGGTATGATATCCGTCATTGGTAGGCTCGCCAATAGCCCTTAGGTGAGTTAAAGGCAATCATATTAATTTCCTTTATATATATAAATCCGTAATTGACACGAATCCGGTTAATGAGAGAGTATATAAAAAAACCAGACATGTTCATCAAATTATTGTTAAAGCACCAAATTTGAGAACGTGGATGTACCAACGTACTATTTTATTATCCATCAACAGATGCACTAATGTACCACCATCACCATCGTATATATATATATATATATATATATATATATATATATATATATATATATATATATAGATATATATATATATATATATATATAATATATAGGCAAAATAGAGATAGGTATAATACATATATATATACAGATATATATATATATATATATATATTATATAGAGGATAATATATTTTTTTACCTAGATATATATATATAGGTATTTAGATATATGTATGTTATATATGTATATTATATTTCTCTCTATATATATATATATAGATATATATATATATATCTATATATAGATCTCTATATAGATATCTCTCTCTCTATCTTAAATTAAAATCTACTCTATATCTATATACATACATATAGAAATACATCTACATATATATATATATATAGGTAAAAAATATGTATTATACCTATATGTATATATATGTCTTATATATATATATATGTATTATACAGTATATATATTTGCATATATCTCTCTTTCTATAGATCTAGGAGAGAGATCTCTATATATATATATCTATATAGATATATATATATATATATATATATACATATATTTATATATATATATATATATATATATATATATATATATATATGAATAAACGTGGGATTGCACAGGCTGGGTGCGTACTACGTGCCTTCATGGCAAACTATTTGTCGAATTGATGTGCTTGTTTTACAAGAGTAGCAAAACATGCTTTGGTTAATAGTTCATCTGTACCTCTCCCGTATTGACCAGGTAATCTCTGATCTCAGCTGAAGCAATCGCAGTTGTTAGAGATTAGGCCACGTGTGGGTGCCTCTTCTCAGTGATATAACAGCATTGTCAAATATAGTATTAGGTCTTCCCTGAATATCTTATCGGATTGTTGCATCTGGGATTATACTAATATGCAAGTTATAGGTGACCACACATACGTTTTGTCAATGATAAAGAACGTAAAAACTGCAGCGGAGATATGTTATTGCAGCTTATAGCTTTAAGTTCAGTCAGGTTTTCGAGTGCTCAATCGATAATAAGTTACTGTTCAGGGATCCAGATTCAGTATCCAGCTGCTAGAGGAACTGCATTACTGAATCGTTTGAAAAGTAGGTGGTCGTGTTAGGTTAACATCATATTATGAATTTATAATATAAATGTCAACCACATTGATCCATCCCTTCACTCTTAGCTAACTTAATGTTTGTCAGATGGCAATCGATGTGTCACATCCAAATACTGACCACATCAAGAGCGTGATGAGACACATGGACTTTTGAATAAACTGGCCTGTTATCTGGGATTACAAATTAATATCACATCATCGAGTCACAGTCATTTGAGCCCATATTAGACATCAAAGTCACTAATGTTACCCAGAATCTCATTAGCCGAAGCAGGCTTCACAATGTTTGTATAGTATTTGGACACTCAGGGGCCTTACACGATTTTGCTGATCCCTGAATGCCTACGTAATTTATTTGTATCAGCCATAAAAGCAATGTGTATTGAAACAGTTCGGTTGTTTGCTTCCAAAACAGATCAATGCTACCGTAAATCTATTATTGCAAGAGGTTAAAGCAGTTTAAATGGTGCACAAAAATCAAAGGTGACCCTGGTGATAAGTACAACTCCAAACACGCTGAAATATGTGGCGCTTTTCTCATCAGAATTTAATAACCAGGCGCCAAAAATTGACCCTAATTAGGAAGGGAAACTCTTGATAAAGAAATATTGGATGTCCCAAAAAGAAATAAAACCAGATATATGCTTTGTGGCTCACCGCGAAAGATAAATGAGGTAGGGCAAGAAAACGTTAACCCTTAGCAAACCAAAGATAAAGTGATTGAACATTTGCAATCTGATCGCTTCACAGTCGAAAATATTTGTTATTTGTAGAAATTATATGTCAAATTCATTAAAAACGTTGAAGCCCAAGCAAGACAACATGCTACCACAGAAACGCGCGACGTATCGATGGAAATAGCATCGTAGTGATCGGCATGTGTTTAGGCAATGCTGCGCTGTCATCAAATAATACCGCCGTAATGAGGCCAAAGCGTACTACGAAAGCACAATGGAATTGAATGAGCTGGGTCCCGACTACCGGCCATTATGGCAAATAATTCGGCTGATTGGCGTCCTCGTTTCATAAGAGTAGCAAACATGACCCGCTTACAGATGCAGGAAACCCTGATATTAACTACAAAATATCTATCAGTGCAATATGCTTCGTCTTAGAAATTTCTGCGAACGAGCAAATAATCAACAGACACATACGGGTTTCTACATATTATATCTTTGAGTTTAAGGTCATTGATCGAGAACGAGATGGCAACGAAGCACCATTTTTGGCTAAGATATTGGCTCAGCTAAACTTTATCGTCCTGGTTTTGATATTCCGCGATATCATTAAAGTCAGCCTCTGTGTTTAAAGGTAATGGTATGTGCCCTTACCTCTTTTTGAATGATAAAGCAATATTCAACCAGATCATTAGGTCTACCTTGTATATTGCATGATCCCGTTTGATCTAGAATGATACTCATAAGCAAGATATGACAGATGAGTGCAATAAGTACCCACATGAAGTGACTGTGATCTGTGGTAAAGATCGTACAATATTTCAGTGCTTTAGACAGGACTGTGGAGGATTATTTATAGGTATCAATTTTGCCAATTATAAGAAGATGTTTGGGTCTAGATTTACCAACGGATATTCCTCAAGTTATTATATATACTCACTGTTACCTTTTCTGGGGTTCCATTAAGTTAATTTACTTGCCTCGTCGCTTGATATTTAAAAGCAACAATGTAGCCCCAGTTGCATTCCTATTTAACTTCTATCCAGGGGAATCAACTTGCTCATATGTTGTCTTAGTTGGTTGGAAAAAATCTAAGCTAGAAGAAATCATTCATTACAGGCAACTTTGAAAGCATTTTTTCATGTATTGTAATATCAACAGATGTTTAATACATAACTGCCACATTATTTCGTTAAGTGTGTATAAACCATCCAGCTATGACAACAGATGCTAATTGAGTGTATTAGCAGCATATTGAGTGCCTATGCTGTGAGAATTACGTTTTAAGGCCGAATTTAATCGTTAGTTGCAAACATATGTCATTTGGCTATTGCCGAAAAATGTAAGGTGACAATATTATCAGTCGTTATGTTGTCATTTTGACAAAACATGGGACGCGCGGCACAATCCAAGCACCGGTCCTTTATAATTCGTAATGCAAAGACTAGACTACTTTAGCTGCACCTAGCTTTTCTCTCATCTCCCAATATAACAAAGTCTTAAAATTAAAGTAACCGAGCTTGCAAGAGACATATAAAATGAAATCGGTGGCCAAGGAAACATAGGCGGTCTTTGCCCATGATGTAAAGTTGAATTACAAAATAAATTAGTACGGCAGTAAGCCACGGTGAGGAAATATGGGGAAGACCCGACCCTGAAGGCGTTGACCCATTAGCATTTTTCTGACATTCAACTGATACAGTTAATTGTCAACCATCAATTGCGAAAAATAGCAATTATTAAATACCAAAGTTGACATCTGTGAATTACAAACAAATGTAGAATTGTTCGTAACAACGATATTAGGCGTTCAAAGACATTTAGAGTACACGTAGTTTAGACAATAAGTGATATCGACAAAAGAATATTGTATGAGCTTTCCTTTGAATGTTGATTTTGGAATAATTGTAGCGTCTTTGTGACGCATCATTTTTCATGTTTGATATGGAGTAAGTAAGTATGTCGGCTGTATCTTCGTGCTTAGTCACGCGATATTCAAACAAAATATTTTTTATTAAGAAAGAGACGTGTTGATGTTCTCGGGATGGCATGGACCTATTATTCGGTTCACACACAGGGTGACATATGGAACTACGGACATCATCGGTGCCTCAAAATTGCACTCGAAAGATTCATTTATTGTGATAGACGCCATCGTTATCACTTGACTTTATTCACTACCGCTCTACACCGACTATGAACTTACACAAAATATCTATTTTTGGGGATCGCGAGCAGAGGAAGTGATCTGAGGCAGGGTAATAACAGGCTGCCACTAATGAATTGCTTAGTGTAGCAACGAATGAAGATAGATAGAAAGATGTGGTGTATATGGTAATCATACATACGATGTGTCATGTCACAGTGCCGTTATTTGCTTCCAAGAAAAAAAGATTAATGCTTTCTTGAATCTATTATTACGACCGATTACAGCCGTTGATTCCATAAATGAATCACAAATAAAACTCTTCCAATGTCATGATGATTGTACCCGGTTTAGAATAGTTTGACCGGCAATCAGCATAGAAAGAAACTGCCCACCGTTCACGTGTAAAAAACGCTATTATTTAATAGCAATTAAACAATAAATATTTGCTGTTTGTCATGCTCTGGTCATCTGCCATGTGGGATGTTACACACAATTAACCATGTATTTGTCATGAATACTGATCAGGTATATATATATGTTAGTAACACGGATATTACAATGACTCTCGGTCAACACAAAGGTAACATTGCCACCATATCAATCTTTATTGCCTAAATTGCATGATATCTCTGTTTGCAAAATTTCCCAATATCCTACACCACTGTCATCAATATCCCGTACTCTTTCACCAGTTATGAGAACAATTATATCGTTCGATTGAAAGGTTGGAGGTAGGTTAAAAATACTGAAAGTAATGCTTGTGAAATTGTTCATCCTGGCCGAATTATTGCCTTAAGAATATTCCAATATTACTGGCGTTGACCCATTAGCATTTTTCTGACATTCAGCTGATACAGCTAATTGTCAACCATCAATTGCGAAAAATAGCAATAATTAAATACCAAAGTTGACATCTGTGAATTAAAAACAAATGTAGGATTGTTCGTAACAACGATATCCTGGTTAGGCGTTCAAAGACACTTAGGGTACACGTAGTTTTGACAATAAGTGATATCGACAAAAGAATATTGTATGAGCTTTCCTTTGAATGTTAATTTTGGAATAATTGTAGCGTCTTTGTGACGCATCATTTTTCATGTTTGATATGGAGTAAGTAAGTATGTCGGCTGTATCCCCGTGCTTAGTCACGCGATATTCAAACAAAATATTTTTTATTAAGAGAGAGACGTGTTGATGTTCTCGGGATGGCATGGACCTATTATTCAGTTCACACACTGGGTGACATATGGAACTACGGACATCATCGGTGCCTCAAAATTGCACTCGAAAGATTCATTTATTGTGATAGACGCCATCGTTATCACTCTTGACTTTATTCACTACCGCTCTACACCGACTATGAACTTACACAAAAATATCTATTTTTGGGGCTCGCGAGCAGAGGAAGTGATCTGAGGCAGGGTAATAACAGGCTGCCACTAATGAATTGCTTAGTGTAGCAACGAATGAAGATAGATAGAAAGATGTGGTGTATATGGTAATCATACATACGATGTGTCGTGTCACAGTGCCGTTATTTGCTTCCAAGAAAAAAAGATTAATGCTTTCTTGAATCTATTATTACGACCGATTACAGCCGTTGATTCCATAAATGAATCACAAACAAAACTCAATTGTGCTCTTCCAATGTCATGATGATTGTACCCGGTTTAGAATAGTTTGACCGGCAATCAGCATAGAAAGAAACTGCCCACCGTTCACGTGTAAAAAACGCTATTATTTAATAGCAATTAAACAATAAATATTTGCTGTTTGTCATGCTCTGGTCATCTGCCATGTGGGATGTTACACACAATTAACCATGTATTTGTCATGAATACTGATCAGGTATATATATATGTTAGTAACACGGATATTACAATGACTCTCGGTCAACACAAAGGTAACATTGCCACCATATCAATCTTTATTGCCTAAATTGCATGATATCTCTGTTTGCAGAATTTCCCAATATCCTACACCACTGTCATCAATATCCCGTACTCTTTCACCAGCTATGAGAACAATTATATCGTTCGATTGAAAGGTTGGAGGTAGGTTAAAAATACTGAAAGTAATGCTTGTGAAATTGTTCATCCTGGCCGAATTATTGCCTTAAGAATATTCCAATATTACTGGCGTTGACCCATTAGCATTTTTCTGACATTCAGCTGATACAGCTAATTGTCAACCATCAATTGCGAAAAATAGCAATAATTAAATACCAAAGTTGACATCTGTGAATTAAAAACAAATGTAGGATTGTTCGTAACAACGATATCCTGGTTAGGCGTTCAAAGACACTTAGGGTACACGTAGTTTTGACAATAAGTGATATCGACAAAAGAATATTGTATGAGCTTTCCTTTGAATGTTAATTTTGGAATAATTGTAGCGTCTTTGTGACGCATCATTTTTCATGTTTGATATGGAGTAAGTAAGTATGTCGGCTGTATCCCCGTGCTTAGTCACGCGATATTCAAACAAAATATTTTTTATTAAGAGAGAGACGTGTTGATGTTCTCGGGATGGCATGGACCTATTATTCAGTTCACACACTGGGTGACATATGGAACTACGGACATCATCGGTGCCTCAAAATTGCACTCGAAAGATTCATTTATTGTGATAGACGCCATCGTTATCACTCTTGACTTTATTCACTACCGCTCTACACCGACTATGAACTTACACAAAATATCTATTTTTGGGGCTCGCGAGCAGAGGAAGTGATCTGAGGCAGGGTAATAACAGGCTGCCACTAATGAATTGCTTAGTGTAGCAACGAATGAAGATAGATAGAAAGATGTGGTGTATATGGTAATCATACATACGATGTGTCGTGTCACAGTGCCGTTATTTGCTTCCTTCCAAAAAAAAAGATTAATGCTTTCTTGAATCTATTATTACGACCGATTACAGCCGTTGATTCCATAAATGAATCACAAACAAAACTCAATTGTGCTCTTCCAATGTCATGATGATTGTACCCGGTTTAGAATAGTTTGACCGGCAATCAGCATAGAAAGAAACTGCCCACCGTTCACGTGTAAAAAACGCTATTATTTAATAGCAATTAAACAATAAATATTTGCTGTTTGTCATGCTCTGGTCATCTGCCATGTGGGATGTTACACACAATTAACCATGTATTTGTCATGAATACTGATCAGGGTATATATATATGTTAGTAACACGGATATTACAATGACTCTCGGTCAACACAAAGGTAACATTGCCACCATATCAATCTTTATTGCCTAAATTGCATGATATCTCTGTTTGCAGAATTTCCCAATATCCTACACCACTGTCATCAATATCCCGTACTCTTTCACCAGTTATGAGAACAATTATATCGTTCGATTGAAAGGTTGGAGGTAGGTTAAAAATACTGAAAGTAATGCTTGTGAAATTGTTCATCCTGGCCGAATTATTGCCTTAAGAATATTCCAATATTACTGGCGTTGACCCATTAGCATTTTTCTGACATTCAGCTGATACAGCTAATTGTCAACCATCAATTGCGAAAAATAGCAATAATTAAATACCAAAGTTGACATCTGTGAATTAAAAACAAATGTAGGATTGTTCGTAACAACGATATCCTGGTTAGGCGTTCAAAGACACTTAGGGTACACGTAGTTTTGACAATAAGTGATATCGACAAAAGAATATTGTATGAGCTTTCCTTTGAATGTTAATTTTGGAATAATTGTAGCGTCTTTGTGACGCATCATTTTTCATGTTTGATATGGAGTAAGTAAGTATGTCGGCTGTATCCCCGTGCTTAGTCACGCGATATTCAAACAAAATATTTTTTATTAAGAGAGAGACGTGTTGATGTTCTCGGGATGGCATGGACCTATTATTCAGTTCACACACTGGGTGACATATGGAACTACGGACATCATCGGTGCCTCAAAATTGCACTCGAAAGATTCATTTATTGTGATAGACGCCATCGTTATCACTCTTGACTTTATTCACTACCGCTCTACACCGACTATGAACTTACACAAAATATCTATTTTTGGGGCTCGCGAGCAGAGGAAGTGATCTGAGGCAGGGTAATAACAGGCTGCCACTAATGAATTGCTTAGTGTAGCAACGAATGAAGATAGATAGAAAGATGTGGTGTATATGGTAATCATACATACGATGTGTCGTGTCACAGTGCCGTTATTTGCTTCCAAGAAAAAAAGATTAATGCTTTCTTGAATCTATTATTACGACCGATTACAGCCGTTGATTCCATAAATGAATCACAAACAAAACTCAATTGTGCTCTTCCAATGTCATGATGATTGTACCCGGTTTAGAATAGTTTGACCGGCAATCAGCATAGAAAGAAACTGCCCACCGTTCACGTGTAAAAAACGCTATTATTTAATAGCAATTAAACAATAAATATTTGCTGTTTGTCATGCTCTGGTCATCTGCCATGTGGGATGTTACACACAATTAACCATGTATTTGTCATGAATACTGATCAGGTATATATATATGTTAGTAACACGGATATATCAATGACTCTCGGTCAACACAAAGGTAACATTGCCACCATATCAATCTTTATTGCCTAAATTGCATGATATCTCTGTTTGCAGAATTTCCCAATATCCTACACCACTGTCATCAATATCCCGTACTCTTTCACCAGCTATGAGAACAATTATATCGTTCGATTGAAAGGTTGGAGGTAGGTTAAAAATACTGAAAGTAATGCTTGTGAAATTGTTCATCCTGGCCGAATTATTGCCTTAAGAATATTCCAATATTACTGGCGTTGACCCATTAGCATTTTTCTGACATTCAGCTGATACAGCTAATTGTCAACCATCAATTGCGAAAAATAGCAATAATTAAATACCAAAGTTGACATCTGTGAATTAAAAACAAATGTAGGATTGTTCGTAACAACGATATCCTGGTTAGGCGTTCAAAGACACTTAGGGTACACGTAGTTTTTTGACAATAAGTGATATCGACAAAAGAATATTGTATGAGCTTTCCTTTGAATGTTAATTTTGGAATAATTGTAGCGTCTTTGTGACGCATCATTTTTCATGTTTGATATGGAGTAAGTAAGTATGTCGGCTGTATCCCCGTGCTTAGTCACGCGATATTCAAACAAAATATTTTTTATTAAGAGAGAGACGTGTTGATGTTCTCGGGATGGCATGGACCTATTATTCAGTTCACACACTGGGTGACATATGGAACTACGGACATCATCGGTGCCTCAAAATTGCACTCGAAAGATTCATTTATTGTGATAGACGCCATCGTTATCACTCTTGACTTTATTCACTACCGCTCTACACCGACTATGAACTTACACAAAATATCTATTTTTGGGGCTCGCGAGCAGAGGAAGTGATCTGAGGCAGGGTAATAACAGGCTGCCACTAATGAATTGCTTAGTGTAGCAACGAATGAAGATAGATAGAAAGATGTGGTGTATATGGTAATCATACATACGATGTGTCGTGTCACAGTGCCGTTATTTGCTTCCAAGAAAAAAAGATTAATGCTTTCTTGAATCTATTATTACGACCGATTACAGCCGTTGATTCCATAAATGAATCACAAACAAAACTCAATTGTGCTCTTCCAATGTCATGATGATTGTACCCGGTTTAGAATAGTTTGACCGGCAATCAGCATAGAAAGAAACTGCCCACCGTTCACGTGTAAAAAACGCTATTATTTAATAGCAATTAAACAATAAATATTTGCTGTTTGTCATGCTCTGGTCATCTGCCATGTGGGATGTTACACACAATTAACCATGTATTTGTCATGAATACTGATCAGGTATATATATATGTTAGTAACACGGATATATCAATGACTCTCGGTCAACACAAAGGTAACATTGCCACCATATCAATCTTTATTGCCTAAATTGCATGATATCTCTGTTTGCAGAATTTCCCAATATCCTACACCACTGTCATCAATATCCCGTACTCTTTCACCAGCTATGAGAACAATTATATCGTTCGATTGAAAGGTTGGAGGTAGGTTAAAAATACTGAAAGTAATGCTTGTGAAATTGTTCATCCTGGCCGAATTATTGCCTTAAGAATATTCCAATATTACTGGCGTTGACCCATTAGCATTTTTCTGACATTCAGCTGATACAGCTAATTGTCAACCATCAATTGCGAAAAATAGCAATAATTAAATACCAAAGTTGACATCTGTGAATTAAAAACAAATGTAGGATTGTTCGTAACAACGATATCCTGGTTAGGCGTTCAAAGACACTTAGGGTACACGTAGTTTTGACAATAAGTGATATCGACAAAAGAATATTGTATGAGCTTTCCTTTGAATGTTAATTTTGGAATAATTGTAGCGTCTTTGTGACGCATCATTTTTCATGTTTGATATGGAGTAAGTAAGTATGTCGGCTGTATCCCCGTGCTTAGTCACGCGATATTCAAACAAAATATTTTTTATTAAGAGAGAGACGTGTTGATGTTCTCGGGATGGCATGGACCTATTATTCAGTTCACACACTGGGTGACATATGGAACTACGGACATCATCGGTGCCTCAAAATTGCACTCGAAAGATTCATTTATTGTGATAGACGCCATCGTTATCACTCTTGACTTTATTCACTACCGCTCTACACCGACTATGAACTTACACAAAATATCTATTTTTGGGGCTCGCGAGCAGAGGAAGTGATCTGAGGCAGGGTAATAACAGGCTGCCACTAATGAATTGCTTAGTGTAGCAACGAATGAAGATAGATAGAAAGATGTGGTGTATATGGTAATCATACATACGATGTGTCGTGTCACAGTGCCGTTATTTGCTTCCAAGAAAAAAAGATTAATGCTTTCTTGAATCTATTATTACGACCGATTACAGCCGTTGATTCCATAAATGAATCACAAACAAAACTCAATTGTGCTCTTCCAATGTCATGATGATTGTACCCGGTTTAGAATAGTTTGACCGGCAATCAGCATAGAAAGAAACTGCCCACCGTTCACGTGTAAAAAACGCTATTATTTAATAGCAATTAAACAATAAATATTTGCTGTTTGTCATGCTCTGGTCATCTGCCATGTGGGATGTTACACACAATTAACCATGTATTTGTCATGAATACTGATCAGGTATATATATATATGTTAGTAACACGGATATATCAATGACTCTCGGTCAACACAAAGGTAACATTGCCACCATATCAATCTTTATTGCCTAAATTGCATGATATCTCTGTTTGCAGAATTTCCCAATATCCTACACCACTGTCATCAATATCCCGTACTCTTTCACCAGCTATGAGAACAATTATATCGTTCGATTGAAAGGTTGGAGGTAGGTTAAAAATACTGAAAGTAATGCTTGTGAAATTGTTCATCCTGGCCGAATTATTGCCTTAAGAATATTCCAATATTACTGGCGTTGACCCATTAGCATTTTTCTGACATTCAGCTGATACAGCTAATTGTCAACCATCAATTGCGAAAAATAGCAATAATTAAATACCAAAGTTGACATCTGTGAATTAAAAACAAATGTAGGATTGTTCGTAACAACGATATCCTGGTTAGGCGTTCAAAGACACTTAGGGTACACGTAGTTTTGACAATAAGTGATATCGACAAAAGAATATTGTATGAGCTTTCCTTTGAATGTTAATTTTGGAATAATTGTAGCGTCTTTGTGACGCATCATTTTTCATGTTTGATATGGAGTAAGTAAGTATGTCGGCTGTATCCCCGTGCTTAGTCACGCGATATTCAAACAAAATATTTTTTATTAAGAGAGAGACGTGTTGATGTTCTCGGGATGGCATGGACCTATTATTCAGTTCACACACTGGGTGACATATGGAACTACGGACATCATCGGTGCCTCAAAATTGCACTCGAAAGATTCATTTATTGTGATAGACGCCATCGTTATCACTCTTGACTTTATTCACTACCGCTCTACACCGACTATGAACTTACACAAAATATCTATTTTTGGGGCTCGCGAGCAGAGGAAGTGATCTGAGGCAGGGTAATAACAGGCTGCCACTAATGAATTGCTTAGTGTAGCAACGAATGAAGATAGATAGAAAGATGTGGTGTATATGGTAATCATACATACGATGTGTCGTGTCACAGTGCCGTTATTTGCTTCCAAGAAAAAAAGATTAATGCTTTCTTGAATCTATTATTACGACCGATTACAGCCGTTGATTCCATAAATGAATCACAAACAAAACTCAATTGTGCTCTTCCAATGTCATGATGATTGTACCCGGTTTAGAATAGTTTGACCGGCAATCAGCATAGAAAGAAACTGCCCACCGTTCACGTGTAAAAAAACGCTATTATTTAATAGCAATTAAACAATAAATATTTGCTGTTTGTCATGCTCTGGTCATCTGCCATGTGGGATGTTACACACAATTAACCATGTATTTGTCATGAATACTGATCAGGTATATATATATGTTAGTAACACGGATATATCAATGACTCTCGGTCAACACAAAGGTAACATTGCCACCATATCAATCTTTATTGCCTAAATTGCATGATATCTCTGTTTGCAGAATTTCCCAATATCCTACACCACTGTCATCAATATCCCGTACTCTTTCACCAGCTATGAGAACAATTATATCGTTCGATTGAAAGGTTGGAGGTAGGTTAAAAATACTGAAAGTAATGCTTGTGAAATTGTTCATCCTGGCCGAATTATTGCCTTAAGAATATTCCAATATTACTGGCGTTGACCCATTAGCATTTTTCTGACATTCAGCTGATACAGCTAATTGTCAACCATCAATTGCGAAAAATAGCAATAATTAAATACCAAAGTTGACATCTGTGAATTAAAAACAAATGTAGGATTGTTCGTAACAACGATATCCTGGTTAGGCGTTCAAAGACACTTAGGGTACACGTAGTTTTGACAATAAGTGATATCGACAAAAGAATATTGTATGAGCTTTCCTTTGAATGTTAATTTTGGAATAATTGTAGCGTCTTTGTGACGCATCATTTTTCATGTTTGATATGGAGTAAGTAAGTATGTCGGCTGTATCCCCGTGCTTAGTCACGCGATATTCAAACAAAATATTTTTTATTAAGAGAGAGACGTGTTGATGTTCTCGGGATGGCATGGACCTATTATTCAGTTCACACACTGGGTGACATATGGAACTACGGACATCATCGGTGCCTCAAAATTGCACTCGAAAGATTCATTTATTGTGATAGACGCCATCGTTATCACTCTTGACTTTATTCACTACCGCTCTACACCGACTATGAACTTACACAAAATATCTATTTTTGGGGCTCGCGAGCAGAGGAAGTGATCTGAGGCAGGGTAATAACAGGCTGCCACTAATGAATTGCTTAGTGTAGCAACGAATGAAGATAGATAGAAAGATGTGGTGTATATGGTAATCATACATACGATGTGTCGTGTCACAGTGCCGTTATTTGCTTCCAAGAAAAAAAGATTAATGCTTTCTTGAATCTATTATTACGACCGATTACAGCCGTTGATTCCATAAATGAATCACAAACAAAACTCAATTGTGCTCTTCCAATGTCATGATGATTGTACCCGGTTTAGAATAGTTTGACCGGCAATCAGCATAGAAAGAAACTGCCCACCGTTCACGTGTAAAAAACGCTATTATTTAATAGCAATTAAACAATAAATATTTGCTGTTTGTCATGCTCTGGTCATCTGCCATGTGGGATGTTACACACAATTAACCATGTATTTGTCATGAATACTGATCAGGTATATATATATGTTAGTAACACGGATATTACAATGACTCTCGGTCAACACAAAGGTAACATTGCCACCATATCAATCTTTATTGCCTAAATTGCATGATATCTCTGTTTGCAGAATTTCCCAATATCCTACACCACTGTCATCAATATCCCGTACTCTTTCACCAGCTATGAGAACAATTATATCGTTCGATTGAAAGGTTGGAGGTAGGTTAAAAATACTGAAAGTAATGCTTGTGAAATTGTTCATCCTGGCCGAATTATTGCCTTAAGAATATTCCAATATTACTGGCGTTGACCCATTAGCATTTTTCTGACATTCAGCTGATACAGCTAATTGTCAACCATCAATTGCGAAAAATAGCAATAATTAAATACCAAAGTTGACATCTGTGAATTAAAAACAAATGTAGGATTGTTCGTAACAACGATATCCTGGTTAGGCGTTCAAAGACACTTAGGGTACACGTAGTTTTGACAATAAGTGATATCGACAAAAGAATATTGTATGAGCTTTCCTTTGAATGTTAATTTTGGAATAATTGTAGCGTCTTTGTGACGCATCATTTTTCATGTTTGATATGGAGTAAGTAAGTATGTCGGCTGTATCCCCGTGCTTAGTCACGCGATATTCAAACAAAATATTTTTTATTAAGAGAGAGACGTGTGTTGATGTTCTCGGGATGGCATGGACCTATTATTCAGTTCACACACTGGGTGACATATGGAACTACGGACATCATCGGTGCCTCAAAATTGCACTCGAAAGATTCATTTATTGTGATAGACGCCATCGTTATCACTCTTGACTTTATTCACTACCGCTCTACACCGACTATGAACTTACACAAAATATCTATTTTTGGGGCTCGCGAGCAGAGGAAGTGATCTGAGGCAGGGTAATAACAGGCTGCCACTAATGAATTGCTTAGTGTAGCAACGAATGAAGATAGATAGAAAGATGTGGTGTATATGGTAATCATACATACGATGTGTCGTGTCACAGTGCCGTTATTTGCTTCCAAGAAAAAAAGATTAATGCTTTCTTGAATCTATTATTACGACCGATTACAGCCGTTGATTCCATAAATGAATCACAAACAAAACTCAATTGTGCTCTTCCAATGTCATGATGATTGTACCCGGTTTAGAATAGTTTTGACCGGCAATCAGCATAGAAAGAAACTGCCCACCGTTCACGTGTAAAAAACGCTATTATTTAATAGCAATTAAACAATAAATATTTGCTGTTTGTCATGCTCTGGTCATCTGCCATGTGGGATGTTACACACAATTAACCATGTATTTGTCATGAATACTGATCAGGTATATATATATGTTAGTAACACGGATATATCAATGACTCTCGGTCAACACAAAGGTAACATTGCCACCATATCAATCTTTATTGCCTAAATTGCATGATATCTCTGTTTGCAGAATTTCCCAATATCCTACACCACTGTCATCAATATCCCGTACTCTTTCACCAGCTATGAGAACAATTATATCGTTCGATTGAAAGGTTGGAGGTAGGTTAAAAATACTGAAAGTAATGCTTGTGAAATTGTTCATCCTGGCCGAATTATTGCCTTAAGAATATTCCAATATTACTGGCGTTGACCCATTAGCATTTTTCTGACATTCAGCTGATACAGCTAATTGTCAACCATCAATTGCGAAAAATAGCAATAATTAAATACCAAAGTTGACATCTGTGAATTAAAAACAAATGTAGGATTGTTCGTAACAACGATATCCTGGTTAGGCGTTCAAAGACACTTAGGGTACACGTAGTTTTGACAATAAGTGATATCGACAAAAGAATATTGTATGAGCTTTCCTTTGAATGTTAATTTTGGAATAATTGTAGCGTCTTTGTGACGCATCATTTTTCATGTTTGATATGGAGTAAGTAAGTATGTCGGCTGTATCCCCGTGCTTAGTCACGCGATATTCAAACAAAATATTTTTTATTAAGAGAGAGACGTGTTGATGTTCTCGGGATGGCATGGACCTATTATTCAGTTCACACACTGGGTGACATATGGAACTACGGACATCATCGGTGCCTCAAAATTGCACTCGAAAGATTCATTTATTGTGATAGACGCCATCGTTATCACTCTTGACTTTATTCACTACCGCTCTACACCGACTATGAACTTACACAAAATATCTATTTTTGGGGGCTCGCGAGCAGAGGAAGTGATCTGAGGCAGGGTAATAACAGGCTGCCACTAATGAATTGCTTAGTGTAGCAACGAATGAAGATAGATAGAAAGATGTGGTGTATATGGTAATCATACATACGATGTGTCGTGTCACAGTGCCGTTATTTGCTTCCAAGAAAAAAAGATTAATGCTTTCTTGAATCTATTATTACGACCGATTACAGCCGTTGATTCCATAAATGAATCACAAACAAAACTCAATTGTGCTCTTCCAATGTCATGATGATTGTACCCGGTTTAGAATAGTTTGACCGGCAATCAGCATAGAAAGAAACTGCCCACCGTTCACGTGTAAAAAACGCTATTATTTAATAGCAATTAAACAATAAATATTTGCTGTTTGTCATGCTCTGGTCATCTGCCATGTGGGATGTTACACACAATTAACCATGTATTTGTCATGAATACTGATCAGGTATATATATATGTTAGTAACACGGATATTACAATGACTCTCGGTCAACACAAAGGTAACATTGCCACCATATCAATCTTTATTGCCTAAATTGCATGATATCTCTGTTTGCAGAATTTCCCAATATCCTACACCACTGTCATCAATATCCCGTACTCTTTCACCAGCTATGAGAACAATTATATCGTTCGATTGAAAGGTTGGAGGTAGGTTAAAAATACTGAAAGTAATGCTTGTGAAATTGTTCATCCTGGCCGAATTATTGCCTTAAGAATATTCCAATATTACTGGCGTTGACCCATTAGCATTTTCTGACATTCAGCTGATACAGCTAATTGTCAACCATCAATTGCGAAAAATAGCAATAATTAAATACCAAGTTGACATCTGTGAATTAAAAACAAATGTAGGATTAAAGATTCATTTATTTGTGATAGACGCCATCGTTATCATCTTGACTTTATTCACTACCGCTCTACACCGACTATGAACTTACACAAAATATCTATTTTTGGGGCTCGCGAGCAGAGGAAGTGATCTGAGGCAGGGTAATAAACAGGCTGCCACTAATGAATTGC
>CM067354.1:12933917-12961094 GCA_034190875.2 Urechis unicinctus
ACATTTTATATCGATTGCATCTTCTTGTAGTCGCAATTTCTAAAGATGTTCTATCGCGCATGCAATAGATTGTATGATTCCCAGCAGATAAAAGATAAGTCCCAGTCTATGCACAGGTCTGCCTATATTATTTGAATTCATAGAAAGCTTTCAACTCTCAGACATCTCCTCACCATTCTTAATGTATATGTAATAGATAATGGAAACTACTGACCAAAGGTGACATCCTAGGCCTATGGTTCGTGCGATGAAATGAATCCGTTTTATCACCTGAGCCCACTCCTCTCCATGCAATACAATATTGTCCCAATACGCCTAAATGGCACTCGTCGGTACTGTTGGTTGTGTCTTTGTAATGTGGTTCAAAACATTTCTCGCACGCTGAATGTTTTCTGAGCTCAAAAGTTATAACGAAAAGCAAATTTGTCAACGTTGTATGAGCTGTATCGCTCTTGGATGTTATGATTATTCGTGTCCTGTTGTAATTTGACGCACTAGTTGATTTCTTTTAGGCTTAACTGTTTTATCAGTCTTCGCTCCATTACCTTCCACTCGGCATCATCGACACCTTATAGACTAATCATCGGCTACACAAATCACATGACTGATATGCGACTTCCGCCATATTTCAGGAATTCGAAATTCGGAATCAAGTTATATATATTTATATAATACATTATATCAATGATATCGAATTTTTTCATAACCAACCATAGCAATGAAAACTAATGAATAGTTACTATTCCTCATGTTGCTTAATATCCGTGATTTATGTTGAATTCCGATGTTGTCGGTTCAGTATGTTATCTGTTTTGTCTATGGTCTATACTGTTGCTTAAAATCACCATCACCATTATAACCGAATTCACAACTTAAACTCACACCTGTATTGCATGATACTATATTGCATGTTACCAAGACTGTTGTAGAACAGCCTTCGACGGTATGCATGGTTCACATCACCTGTCGTAAAAAATTTAACAAGTTACGTTCATTGTACCTTTTGGTGGTGCTCCGTGTACATTGAACATTGTCATCACGACTCTTACCATATATCATTGATAATCACAGATTTAGATACAAGCCATACGTATAACATATATTGGTATGTTTTATACACAAATCACGGACGTGTCACCAGGGTGAATCGACACCAGTCATCACTGGTTACGCGTACACCACTTGCGGGATAATTGTTTGGTATTTTGTTTTTGGAAAGTAGCCCCGACAGTCTATTGTCTCTTCACTAATACAATCATGGGACTTTCCCCAACGTCTTTAACGTTTTACATTATAGCGAGCTATGGCCAATGAAGCACCCTAATGTAAACCATGACGCATCAGGCCTTATCGATGCCGCTCACCGTCATTTCAAGAATCAAATCTTGTCAAACTCCATGCAGGTATATAGTAGGCGCTATGAAATGAATCACTGGTGTTTTACATCAGGTGATATCTCTATGATAATTGTTGCTGATGATTATGATTTATTGCTGTCGGTCGAAATCCTGCCACCAATCTGAGGTATAACTGCGGCAGTGTAATGCTATTCCAATGGGCCACCAGATAGTAAATCGCATGGTTGTATTTTCATTAAGAATAACTGACGAAGTACAATAGTGGGGAATATGCTCTTCAATGCATACATTATGCGTCATGAGATAAGAGAAATGGCATGAACATCTGAATGGAATGGACCTAATCCATCGAGATTCAGCCGAGGACACAATTATATATTGCCCGATGTCAGTTGGAATTACAAAGTGGCTTATGAGGGTAAACCGGATGTCTTGTATTCGCTTACGAATGCCAGGAAGGGGCCCGGGATCGTTTATTATGTTTTGTCAACATAATAAGTTATCTTGTTTTCCTCAGAAGATATCAGTACTGCATTTGTGACCCTCTAGATCATTGTATGCATGTTAAACCTGAAGTACAGTCTTCAATGGCTATATTGACTTATTGCGTAGGGATTATGTTAATCAGTGGAACGCTGTTCTGGAAAGGCAGAACAGTAAAGTATTGCCGGATAGGGTTTAGAAAAGCAGAATTTATGTAGTATCTACCATTTCTAACGAACATTGCGTCTCGGTAATTACTACAGTTTGCAATGAACATCATACGCTTTGTTCAATCGGTCGAGTCAAGCCAAACAAACTTCCGTTGTTGTTTTAGTCCTGAACTTGTGCAAGAAATCGCAGCCATTGAGCTAGGACTTTTACCCTTAAGCCTGAAGATTTAGGGGTGCACTTTGTTTTATTTACATTACCAAAGATCATTACAGCACAACATTTGTAAATTGTCAGACTCAATTAGTATCACGCTGTGGAAGTACAAGACGTCGACCACGTAAGTGGATTCTATAAACAAACCAATTAATCTAAATGCTGTATAGTTATCATAAATACAAATCCGTTGCTGATTTAGTGTAGCCAATGCCCATGACACCGCCTTCCGAGTTCAGTTGGGAATTATAGACATATACTAGTTGCAATTCGAGTAAAATATATCACGTGTTTTCAAAGCTCATTGTGACATTGTGATGTAGTGAATAGTCATTGTTATTCCGCGAAGAAGAAGCTTAAAGAAGTGACTGTATAACATATTGATTATGTATAATGTTGCCCCTTAAAAACTGATTCGACATCAAAACAATAACGTGTTGCATTATATTTTGCTACATTCAACATCAAATGTGGTGGATGTATATTACCAATCTGGTGAATTACCAAGCTAATACCGCACAGTTCTGTCTGCAGTGTGTCAAAATAGTGATTACTCTTTGATTATGTCCATGGCGAATTGCCGTACAATGTCACCGGTTCCGTTGGTGCGCATGGTGATTCCAATGGATGTTGCTACCATAAGAGTTTTGAATTGAGCCCTCAATATCTTAACTTAATGGGAATCATGGTGTATTCATAAAAAGATGTATTTGATTGATGAATTAATCATGCGGATTTACTGGATGATAAATACGTTGACAAATATAGCTTGACACATATTTATTCATCCACGCAATGCCAGCCAGATGCTGGAGATTTAGTCCCTTTGATATTCATTAGCGGAACTATACTGTAAGCATTCAATCAACCACAAGCAATCTCATTTTGGAGGCGTTAGATGATTGTAAGATTAATGATCTGCATATTTGTAGATTGATAACGTTGATGCATTTAGAATACAAATTGTCTTTTTTCACAAAAACCGGACGCAATCATATTGAATTTTTGATAAACTCCGCACCTCATTTAATCTGATTACCTGCCGACATCAACAACAATTAGGACTGAAATGAGGATTTCAGTTCCAAATATGTAAATAACGGGGATATCGGACAAATTCTTTTGTGAGCTGATGTAGCCTTGTAATGTCTTTTACTGCCCCAATAAATGCGGTTGCGATGGTCGCTATTTCTTCTCGCAATTAATGACAAACTGTTTCGTTAAGTCGCTGTTAATGTGGTTAATGATGGCTTGTTCCGCAAGTGTGCTCGGCATAGCACAGCAGCTGAAGATGCTGATCTCAGTCATGACCCTACTCTAATCCTGCCACGAGCCTCCTGATTCTCACCGTGAACAATCCTTAAATCCCTCCATTATCCAACGTTTAAGACAAAAGGGAATATCAGAACCCAGGTAAAATGCTGGGTTTAACGAGAATTCATGGAATTACCGCTGAATCATGTAGGTACATACTGTTGTTTCTTAATGTGCTCATCTATGGCAAACTGACACTTAATGCATATTGTTGTCGTGGTAATCGTTGTTTCAGAACAATTAGAACTGATTGTAAAGGTATTATGTTATTATTTTGCCTCAATGCTTACAGCTATATTTATCCACATAAAGTACTAGTACTATTCATTCATTTGATGCTCCTCTAGTTGTCATACATGATCTTTATATATCATAATAGCAAGCTTTAAAAAGGCAGAAAAGTCCGTCACACCAAATGCTGAAACCATCTTAATACTTCTAAAATGATGTTGTAGTTACTGATACCGTCAAAGAGGAGCAGTTATGACGGCTAGGTGCTCTTCTCGTTACGCTCGAGAGGACAAGGCTATGTATACTTGTATGAAATCCATCAAGTTATATTAAATGTTTAGCGCAATAATTTCATACAATTATAAATTTCCGAAGTATTTGTTGATGCTTTATGATTACCTCTGATTGCCTATGCATATACAATTATATGTATATATATAAATATGTACATACATATATACGTGTATATATGTATATATATATATATAAATATATATATAATAGCTACATGTCACCTCCGTAATAGCAACATGTCACCTCCATAATAGCAACATGTCACCTTCATTATAGAAACATGTCACCTCCATAATAGAAGAATATATATAGAGATATATATATATATATATATAGATATAGATATATATATATAGATATATATATAGATATATATATATATAGATATATACAGATATATAGAAAGAGGCATATATATATATAAATATATATACATATATATAAATATGTATATATATCTATAGAGATATACATCTGTATATATATATATATATATATATATATATATATATATATATACATATATATATACATATATATATGTTTATATATATAAATATATATATATATATATATATATACATATATATATATATATATATCTGTTTATATATATAAATATATATATATATATATATATATATATATATATATATATATATATATATATATATATATATATACGTATATATATATAAAACAACAAAAAGAGCGTCAGCTTTGTTGTAGAATTAGATTATAACCTGGCGTATCTATGGTTCAGTTTTACAGCCAGACTGCAACAATGCATTCTATTCTGCCCCTGAGGTAACACATTTATCAAAGGTTACCTCGGACGCATTCAAGTTTTCCTTCATTATCAGGATTACCTTTTTCATTATTAATGGCTTATGACATGGCATTTGACTGTTTCAAATAATCCTCCAGATCATAAAACGAGGGGAATGTTTTAATGTGATTCGCAGGATGTTGGTACGGCTGTATTCCTTCCAAGTCTTCGTCGTTGTTATATCAATCATGATGCATGCAAGGTCCTGCATGTCTATTTAACTCGTCTGTCGACATGGTCATCTGCTTAAAGGGCTGGCTGAGCTTAATTAAGAAACCGATGGAAAATGTAGCGCCGATATCACAGACATTTGGCGTCATGTAATGGGATAGGGAAGATACGATTTGATTTGTCTAGACACTATAGTATTTGGCTTTGGTCAGAACGCAGGTTATGCGTTACGTCTGTATGATGATCAACAAGGGCATTGTTGTGCTTATGGTAATGTCTTTGTTCGTTAATCTGATTGTAAGTGAACGGGCAATGTTTGTTACAAGCTCAGGTCCCCAATGAAGACATCTGCTCATGGCCAAATGAAAGCATAAAACTGGCAACGGAATTTTTCCATGAATACGTTTGATCAATAATTTAACAGTAGCGTTCGCATTATTTCATGATCTGGGTTTTTTTGCTTGTTGTAGCAAATGTTGTGCACAATGAGAGCATTTGTCATATATATGTGTATAAATGCATATATTTATAAATATGAATAAACATATGTATACCTATATAGATATAGACGCCAATTTCAGCATGCATACATTTGACAGATGTATTTATACATAAGCATATATATATATATATATATATATATATATATATATATATATATATATATATATATATATGTATATGTATAGGTATATATAAATAAATATGTATATATATATATGTATATATATAAATTTTATATATATATATATATATGTATATATATAAGAATATATATAAATATACATACATAAATATATGTTTATATACAATAATATATCTATATATACATTACAAATATGCATATATACACATAATTATACATATATATACATTACATATATATTTATATATATATATTGTATATATATATATTTATATATATATATATAAATATATATATGTATATATATGTATATATATATGTACGTATATATACAGATAGAGAGTGAAGGAGAGAGAGATAGAGGGAGAGAGAGAGTACATACATACAGCCTACTGCGGATGTTCGACATTAAAGCGTAATTGCTTGCATGAAAAATGATTGAATACGGAAGAATAACACATTTTGTGCGCATCTGTATATTTTGCTAAGACATTACATCTTCTGCACATTCAGTTGCCTGTGGTGTTTTGCGTGTGGTGTTTCTTTTGAGTGCTATGGGCTATGATCGATAGTTTTGCTAAACCTGTCGTGTATTTCTGTTGCCCTGACCCAATGGCCCGTACTCTGCTCATTACCAGCTACAATATATAAATACATTTATGCATAATCAACACGTCAAATGGGTCTAAGGATCGTGCAACAATGTGGTCTAAAATAGCAATGTTAAACAGTTATTTGTTGGTGTTTGCGTTCCGTAGATGTTATGTTAGTTTGCAGCTAAGATAAGTTGCCCCAAATGATGAGCGTTTACGAAGAACGCAAATACTTCTACCAACACTAAGTGGTAAAATGGTAATGATTTAAGTAAATGCGGCTAGGCTTTCATAATTACTATAAGATGCCATGGTGGGCTTTATTGTAGCGGTGAGACGATTGGCCATGATAACCAAATGTTTTTGCTTGAGAACAAGGCCATAATTTGTGAGTTATGAGCTGGAGTCCGGCTTTTTAAGCGTATTGAAACTAAACATACTAAAGTAAATTAATCATTGTGTAATATTCAAAATGCTCATAAAGTATCCTTTTTCGACCTCGATCAGATAGCCGTTGCATCATTGTATGCTTTGAATGATTCATTTGCAATTATTATAGTTATATTTTCTCTTGTTACTTTGTACGAATTTGACTGCCATGTGCAGTGTCGTTGGGTAGTATTTCAAGCAACTGTAAGTTGTAGTTAACCCCAAGGATCACGCTTTCACCAAAGATCCGCCAGGACGCACTCCCTTTACCATGTGGTTTCTGGAGAAGCCTTTTTCCTATCGATGACTAGTGATAACATCCAAGCGTGGATCTGAAACATAAGCGAAATATGGATTTGTAACGTGCATTCTACATTATACAGTACCCCATGCTACTAATATACTCGATACCAATGTAGATGTAGATGCAGATGCATTGGGATTGTCTATGATGACGTACATACCCTATGTTTACCCCTGTGATTAAATTAGTCTTGTGTTTAATTTGCAGTACGAGTCAATAGCTTTAATGTTAGCTTTGATGC
Source organism: Urechis unicinctus (assembly GCA_034190875.2). Classification (NCBI taxonomy): domain Eukaryota; kingdom Metazoa; phylum Annelida; class Polychaeta; order Xenopneusta; family Urechidae; genus Urechis; species Urechis unicinctus. The sequence goes on from CM067354.1 coordinate 12,941,195, forward strand.
TGTTTCACATTGCAATCAATGTTTCGGAAACTTGAACATAAATACTAATGTGGAATCGTTGGTCCGTATTCACTGTAACCCAATTTGAACTATGTCTTCATGTATACCAGAGGAATTAATTGACTTTATATGACAAGGAGATATTCCGAATGTTGTTATCCGTAGCTTGCTGAACCTGTCGTGTGTCTACATGAAAAGGAACTGTTTGTGGCACATCAAAGGGAACTAACTGCCCATCTTCTACATAAGGGTCTAGATGGAGATGTTGTTTCTGCATTACAAGTCTTGTGTACGCTGTTGATCATCCCCACAAGAACTATCATTGTCATAACGTATCCATGTTATTGCTGCAATAGAATTCCAAATGTAAGGACCATTTGAATATTCATATAGTGAAGACCACAGAAAAGCTTCCCCTAACCACCAATTGCGCCCTATTGAAACACTGGAATCTGTCCCCATTCCTGTATATAAACGATTTTACTCAATCTAAATGCTTAATTAGGAGTAACAATTGGATCGCAGTACCCCTACAAATCCCCCGTGCACAGTTATGTACATTTAGTTGCCAGGGTTGGTAATTGATATGTAAGGATGGTAGCAATATTGGTTGACATTGACAACGTGGTGTTCACGCTATGCTCAGGTAACCATACGGGAACCACACTTTATGTGCAAAGTTATGAAACACATAATCTAGGATTAACTAAACCCATCTCACCATTACTGTGCAACTAATCAACTTGTCATCCTATGATTCATCTGCAGTGGTACATATGTGACATACGCTTTGTCAGTTTCTATGGAGTCCATAAAATGCATAAACAACACAAATTACACTTGTGCAGATATCATTAAATTGAGTCCACTCAAGTGTATTGCATAACTTTAAGCCTACATTAATTGTAAATGATAATCAATCGCGTTACAATTAACCGCATTATTCATCGTATGCTGAGTTAAACATGAATGGATTGAATTTAAAATTGATTAAATATAGAGACACTGAGGTATAACCTCCGATCAGAGGGATTACAATGACAGCCATTATATAACGCTGTCACTCATAGTCCGTAACGAACCCATCAATGCCAGCAAAACATCTCACTTTTTAATTTGAACGCAAATGAATTGACAGGGGAAAAATATTCGAGGGCAAATATTTGACAGTGCAATTTGCGTGCATCCGTGAGTCCCACAGGAATTGCATTTGCTTCGGCGGCAGCGTTCTGCGTGCGCTGTTACCGTACGCAGCTATGATCGACAGTTTTTGCTTTTGGATAGCCCTCTGTAACTGTTACCGGTCGTTAATCGGTCCGTTAAATTCTACTTTACGCTAATGACTCTCATGGGCTTGTTCTTTCTACTGGAAAGGCGGCCACATATTTGAAGAAGTGACGTTAACGTCATGGTCCATCAACACTTTACAGTACCATGCCGATGTTACAGTTGATGAAGGCTAACAAAAACCGCGAAATTTGATCAAGGAAGACTTCACTAAGCAATGAAGTGAAGTGGCCTACTCGTGCTGAATATTGACGAGAAACGGCATAAAGATACGTTGACTCATGATGAGACCATGTTTGTTAACTCCACGACAGCAGGTTTACGAGAACGTTCAACAACTTGCTGTGGATAACTCCTCTTTGCAATCACTAGAAATCTCATCGACATAATTCATCACGGGGAGTATTGTTATCACGATAGAGTTACATAAGTTTTATTTTGTATCAACTTTCTGTTTACAATTTACGCTATTCCTCATAGCAGACTAACTTATGAAATAGACGGGTTGTTTGTTCGACGAAGAAACTGTGGCTATTATGAGCCGGATCAAATGTAGTTGGTAAGTCATTGAATGATATTACCTTTATTTTACCAGTGGATAACTAGGATTAGATAATCCAATCATTGTGTAGACTTACAAACAACACGGAAATATACAATTTTAACCCAAATGGTCGCTTAGGTTAACCAGGATATCAAGAAGTGATCACAAGCACTCGCAAAGAAAGCGTCAGAGATGGTGTTGGTCTATTCATCAATGACAACACACACACACACACACACAGACAGAGAGATATATATATATATATATATATATATATATATATATAGATATATATATATATAGATATATATATATAGATATATAGATTATATATATATATATAGATAAATGAATAGAGAAATATAGATACCCATATATATATATATATATATAACAAATATATATATATTGAATATATATATATATATATATATATATATATAAATAATATCTCTCTATATATATCTATATATATATATATATATATATATATATATATATATATATATATATATATATATATATATATATATATATATATATATATATATATATATATGTTTCCATAGTTTTCTTGACGAACTGTCTCCTTATTGACAGTTTGCGGACTAGCTGTTTGCTTCAGTTCTCCAGGGCATAAGAAGCGGGTAGGGTATTAATCTGGCAAGTCCTGGTCGTTATAATTTGGTAATGCACGCATGAGCTTGGTTTGTTAATAACTCGCCTGTCAACATGATCCTCGTGTTAATGGTGAGGCTGAGCTTAATTGAGAACCTGATAAAAATTTAATGCTGCTGCTCAGCGATGGTCTATGCAAGCGCCGATGACAACGACATGGTATCACGTAATTTGATTTGCATTGCAGTATATTTCCCTGCTCTATCACGTTCGTGATGTTTTTAGAGAGAGCCCTGTATGTACCATGACTGCCTAAATGGTGCGCAACAATGGCGAATTGTAAATGTACAAAGACATCATATTATTATTCTGCTAATGATGATGACATTTGGTATCACGTACTTGTAGTATGCTTTGCCGTGGAATATATTTCCGATCGTAATGTTATTCGGTGATAGCATTGTATGTAGCATAACGGCCTAAATGGTGCCCTACAACGGCGCATTGTGGGTACACAAAGGCATCATATCATTATTATGCATATGATGATGCATATTGTTGTTGGATATTTTAGTTGTTTCATATATTTAGTGCTTATGAAAACGTTGTCAACATCTAAAGCTTCTTTAATTAATAATCCGACGGGTTAGATTTGTTTTTAAGTTTTACTTGATTTTATTGATGAGCTTTACAAGCAGTATCACAACGTGTGATGCATATGCGTGCCTTGTCGTGTTTCTGCTGAACAAATACGCCAGTTATTGCAACGTAGGGTAGTAATGTGGTTTCATAGCATGCACAATTCTGCCTAATGAGGTGGTTAATCTGTACACCCAGCTGCGTCCTGTCCTAGTGATTACAAAGTGTGGCTTCCGGTGGACCCCTTCCCACCACAGGTCATAAGAGTATTGAAATCTCTCCGGTACATCAAAACAGCCGATATTTACCAAGAACAAAACAGAGTATGATTGGAACAATTTTACAGTTACTCCCTTGACATCACGTATTCTAATGATTTGCGTCTACACAGGCAATGTAATGTTTTTGATGATGTAAATAATTTGAAAACGTATCAATATCTATTGAAGACCTTAAGAAGTAATCGTTGTCAAAGAACAAAGAGCGGGAGATAGAGAGTGAGAGGGTTTGTTTTGAAAAAAAGACCTTTGAGGGTCGAGTACAAATAACAAAAAAACACCTTGTGTTTTTTTGTCACTCAAATGCCATATCTTCCGCCGCCAACAGTTACCCGAAGGAGTTGATCTCCGGATTGTAGACCAATCAGAATTCAGTTGACCCATCGGCAATATTTTCGTTAGGAAGTAAACACACTCGGGAAAATGGCAAACTATGTTATTTCTAATCATTCACAGAGTGCAGGTGATTTCTGTAGAACAGATTGTATTGTAAGCGAGTAATCGACACGGAGACATAACCATCGCTCTTTCGATTTGTCTCAGTGTCTTCTGCACCAGTACCACCAACATGGAGAGGTGGTTGTCCTGTGCAAAATCATGATAGTTACTGTTCTAAGTTCAGTATCTGCTTCTCGTTTCATCACATAACGGTTACGTTATGGTTACGTAACATTTGAGGCAAGCAATACGCAATGACATATTTGCTGGCCGCCGAATCGTATTTTGCGTTTTTTGAATGACGAACGAGATCGATGTTATGTTCGTTAACCATCGATCCGCATGTGACCTTTGGTCAACAAAGGCACAAGTTTGTGGTGGCAAATGTTTATATTGGTGACGCCCGACATATACTCGTTTAGTCGATGTACATTGCGTATGACAAATGTCGAGTGGGTCATTGATTATCGCATAGGGGAATATAAAGGTACTCATGGAGCCTATCGACGCTCTTTCTGAACAGATATTCTGGTTCATTAATATAGACCATGTATTAATGACAAGCTACCTAGTTGTTCATGAGAAGCTAGCTGATACCAAGTTGAAATATAGAATCACAGAGCTCTTTTACAAATGATATTCAGACTAAGGTTAAGATCGTTCTCCTAATCGACCGAATGAAATGTTTGAGTTGCGCGTTGCTTTTCACCCTTAAGGTCATGCAGTGACGCTGATAAGTGAACGCAATATCTCCAATACTTTCCAAGCTCTTATTCACATTAAGTATTTTCGTTAAAACACAATCTATCCACGTTGTCCTCAATATGCATATCGCATAATGCAGCCGATAACATATAAATCTAAATTTATATAACCTACAACTTGGAATTATTGATAAACAAACACAATAGACTGACGCGGTCGAAAGTTAGCCCAGTTTAGATTGTGCATATGGTTATATAAAATCAAATTAATGAAGAACGACTGATTTAAAAATTAAGGTTTGTCAATTGGTAAATATATATATATTGGTAACAAAATATATATATATATATATATATATATATATATATATATATATATATATATATATATATATATATATATATATATATATATATATATATATATGTATACATATATATATGTATATATATATATGTATACATGTATATATATCTATATATATAGATGTATATATATGTATATATATGTAAATATATATATATATATATAAATATATTTATATATCTATATAGAAATATATATATATTATTATCTCTCATATATATCTATATATATATATATATATATATATATATATATATATATATATATATATATATATATATATATATATATATATATATACATATATATTTCACAAGATGCACTAAATAGCTACAATCTTTAAACATGTCAGTTTTCGAACGTGGGGACAAAATCGTTCATATAGTAAACAATGCATTCTAGATCCAATCAAAGTGTATCCCGTGATTGCCATGTCTAATAACTAGATACACAAAATCCTCATTATATTTTCTGATTAAATAGTGCCGTTTTACTTTTTCGAGTTGCTCTTAGATTTTACTCATTGCCAGAATACCACACAGTGCTGCTTCTAAACGACGCTCTTATCTTTGGTGTATCTTGTATTGTGGTTAGGCGCATATATGTGTTAAGGTGTACAAAACTCTCGGTAAGCTATTTGATGGGATGGTAAGCGGCAGTTTTTATTCGATTGAATCCTTATATTACGGTCAGAATTCCGATTATCTGCGCGTTGGTAAACACGTCGATTGGTCGATTATATATTTTGTATTGGAAGAATACATAGATTGAAACGTGAAGCGGTATAGCAATCTTTTAGTTCGTCTTAAACTGAAAACACTTATAATGAGCTGCAAACAAATATGCTGATAAATTTTCAACAATTTCATTGGGGTGGGAGCTCGTTCATATAGTCGTGCCCATTTATCGATAAACGACACCTTCCTTTAAACCATTGACCACATGAGTGGTGGCTGAAATCCTTCCCCAAGCCAAATAACTTTCTACTGCGGTTTATATTTTCGCTAAGGTTATATCATGTATATTTCGTCAAATCTTCACTAATTACTGCTCAGGGCTACACCAAGCTAATAAGTTACAAGCGCCCCACCTTATGGTACTCTATATTACACAATACAAACTGGAGCCTAGTATTCGTTCTCACTTGACAGCGAATGCATGGCGCCGACGCTCACGAGATATTCAAACCGAAACCTCGCTGGCCCCGCTCCGCAGCCACAACTCGACCCTCATGTTCATGAAGATATCAATAAAGGATGGGCCGGCCATCGTTAATCTGGTCCTCAAGGATGTACGAAAGATAACATCATCATAACCCAAATTTGAAATGTTATACATGGCCACATTTTGCAAACATGAGACCAACGCGTACGCAACACAAAAATGGAGAAAACTATACACTTTCTGTTTCCAAGGAGCGGTTGCAACCTTATTCCAAATACGGGGCTGGACCCCTTATTTAACATAAATGGAAGGATCGTTATGAGCGATGATAATTTTATATTGATATTGACTAAATAGTCAGAAACATTTGTTTACCTCCTTGTTGTGTACTGTCTGCTGTTCTGTTAATACTTTATACTAGCAATTTCATTGCTAGTCAGGTCCTTTGCTACCGCTTAAAATATGCTGATGGCACTGCAACCATTAGTCTAATATCACGATCACGAGACGACAATCCGGATTATATTTATGAGGTGACGGGTGTTACTGAATAATGCAATGAACATGATTAATTTATAAATGTCAAAAAGATCACAGAACTTGAGTTTGATATCAGTGATGATCAGTGTGGACTGTTGAAATTTTCGACTTCTATTAATATCTAGGTACTATCATAGATGGCCATCTCTCATGGTCTCCGAACATATGCAAAATCTACTATATATGTCATCATCGTCCATATTTCTCACACCTCGTTTGGTGTTGCTAGTACTAATCCTCTATAATTCAACCAATCTATTGTCAAAAGTGTAATAACCTACAACTTTATAGTCTGATGGTCTATGAAAACTAAGGGCAACCAAGCAATTGGACGCAGAAGTAGGAAAGCTGGTTACTTGATCAGTCAGTGAAGATTTTTGTTGGTTTGCTGGAAGCAAATAAAATGTTTAAAGAGTAGCTTCTGTAATGTCTGAGATAATTCTATTTACAGCTCGTACATAACCAAGCGATCCAACAGCAGGCTAATTGAAATGGCAATAAAAGCGATGTCAACTATTTTGTTTTATAAACATATGTCAATATTTGTCTGTAGGCTGTAAAACAATGTTCCTATAATGGGCTAATACAGTATCTAATTCATTCTGATCTTATCATGAACAATGGACAGTCATCGAAAGATATCCAATTCCCTATCTTCTTGAAGCTACAATTGTTAAACGCATGTATGCATCTTCTTCGCAGATGAGACGACAAAGCACACGCATGTTGCGACCACGGGCACTTGGTAAATAATTGGACTAATAACCAATCCCATCCGCTGATACGGATCAAACATTCGCATCCACTATAGTAAGGGGTCAGACAGCTATGAACTGGAGATAAAATAGTCTGACAAGAAGTTGTCTGAACAACTAGACACAACGTCCAAGTTGCTTCGAGGCTGATACTAGCCAAGCCCATTATGCAAATCATTATCGTCTTGCAGGTTGGCATCCTTTCCAATCCGATCCATCATAAGGTGGTTCAGCAATGTTTCGCAAATTAGTCATCGATGTCCTCGGTGATTACGTGCAAGCTTTACATATGGGAAAGTCTGATAAGATAAAGGGCTAATATGTGGTAATCCATCCGCGAACGAGCTAGTAGCATTGATTGTAGACAATGCATCAATCTTGATCACATTACCTCTGTGTTATACCTTTAATGGCATATGTGATACTCGCCCCAGCAATAGTTTTAAAGAAGCAATTAGGCATCATTGGCATGTATGATGGTGTTATTCAATATATATTGTCAACTAGATGAAAGCGCCGAATCCAGAACCGACAGAAAGCACTGTAATTCACGTATTTGTCAATGACCATAGCACCACTTGTTAACATCAGTCTAGTTATTGACATCAAAAATACGGCCTCTAAGAATAGAAGTTAATTGCACGTCAATGAGCATGAATACCTCTTGCGCAACATGTTTCATTCAGATCATATTCATAACAATTCATGCGTGCTCTGATACACCTTCATCTAACCCACGTAACAAATCATTCCCGATTTTGATAGTTTACTTGTTAAGCTTTGTCCTGCATTGAATTAATTCATTTGTCCATTTATCTATTTTTAAAGATATATTGCAAATAATTACATCTTATTTAAAAATATAAGAACAAGTGCCACATCACCTAGCCAGAATAAGTAACAGTTACAATGCTCAAAGGGCTTCCATCACGATAATATGAAAACTCTGAACTTGTCTGGCAGCTGCACATGAAATAAAATGTACTCTGATATTTTACAAGCATCTTGCGTGGTCAATAGCATTGAGAACTGAGTAATTTTCCTTGCTGTTATCATGGGTTAAAATTTATATCCATCATACTCGAGTAGCAAGCCATTCCCAAGTTGTTTGAAGGCTTTCTTTTCTCACGCTACGTGGCGTTGCAGCATATTCGTTCGCATAATGGTAATATATGTCATTTGAGGGAAGATTTATAAGCAAGGGAGGCAAGTGAACAAATTACAGATGTTATTGAAAAGACCTTGAAAACTCATGTTCAGTACAGTAGTATTCGCCTGCAGCTAAACGAGTAAAACGATGTCGAATTGTGGTCATAAAATTGGCCGATATTGTGATGCCGTTACATGTTTCGGGGGTAAATAAGTTGAATTTCCGTGGTGTTATTTAATACAGTTGTTGACTATTCCAGCCATAATAGTATCAGCAATTTGATACGGGCGGCAATACTGCAGTATATATCACCGCAATCTAGTTTTTTCTGATAACAGGCGTAAGTGAAAAGTAGGAAGTGATTTCCATTAAGCCAAAATTGTTCTGTCTATGGAATGGCTGCCGCCAGAGAAAGACACGAGGAGGTGCTATCAGTAAGGACAGTTTAAATAATGTGAGTGAACAACAGAATGATGTAATAAAAAAATATCTCAAACTGCATCTGTATTCACAAATCAAATCTATGTAAAGCAATACTAATACATACTATACTCGATTGGAAGATAAACGCTTGCTGAAAACGTCGTCTGCCGTAGATCGTGTTACAGTGTGATATGTAGAGAATGGTGTGTAAACAAATACTTTTGCATTACCGTTTCTAATCATTTAACACTATATTAAACATCGCACAGCATTACCTAAAGTGAACTCTCTGAACAGAGTAACTATATATGTAGGTTTTACGTTCCCATAACACTAGCGGTATGTCACGAGACAATTACCGCTTCTAGAATTTCATTTATATCTTGCTAACATCACTAGCTTTATTCTATGTATTGTTTTGCTCAAAATAAATGTGGTACCTAATTGTAAACATATCGTCGAAAGCGAAAATGTCCCAGGTTGGCAAGAGGCGTATGGCACGGTCACTGCTCTTAACATAATAAGAAAAACGTAGGGGGGAAGATGTTTATGAATGTTAGTGGGAATGAAAGGTCTGAACTTTAGTTACTGATGCATTTAATGGATGGTATGACAATAGAATGCTGTGTATCGATACTTTGCCAAGGAGTATGACGATCTAAAACTATTGTGAAAGAGATCCGAAAAAGGAATACATACGTACTCGTGGTGATTGATTGCCTCAAGCCTCGATAATCTTAATTCATTGTAGACATAGACAAAACATCACCGAACCTTACGGGTTCACTTGCAGCACCGGCATCGGCTCGCAAACACGAATGCAGTATTGTTGTTGTTCTGGAAGATTTCTATTTATTCTTCCAATGTTCAAAGAATCGTCGATAGTCCACACAATATAACTAAAAAAGCTACAGCATGCTGTTGAGCACAATAGCATACAGTTTGCGTAATAGAAATATTCGATTATTTCATAAAATATCCTGTCCGAGCTGTGCATTTGTTTATTAAGACAAGGGCTGCGGTGCTAGGAGGCACTTATTGCCCCAACGGGAATATTAGAGCAACGAGTTGGTAGCTCTCGCAGCAACTTGGATGCGTTTTGTTATAATTTATATTTGATTACTGTCACTATTTATAAAACTATGTTAGTGTAATGTGCATCTGCGATAAAAGCTCTCTGGGCTAGATTCTACTACTTTTTTCAAGGGACTTCCTTACTCTTCTGCTTGTCGGCCACTAGATCACGGCATATTCGACATTTGTTGATGTAGGTTAAAGTCGTTAGAACGTGGTCGATGCATTATAACGGACAACGAACAATGCTATGATAACTTAGTTGCTAGTTTTGCTATTCATATTGGTTAATTGATTCACATCGGCATTTTGAGTAATATTGGAATATTCTTAAGGCAATAATTCGGCCAGGATGAACAATTTCACAAGCATTACTTTCAGTATTTTTAACCTACCTCCAACCTTTCAATCGGACGATATAATTGTTCTCATAACTGGTGAAAGAGTACGGGATATTGATGACAGTGGTGTAGGATATTGGGAAATTCTGCAAACAGAGATATCATGCAATTTAGGCAATAAAGATTGATATGGTAGCAATGTTACCTTTGTGTTGACTGAGAGTCATTGTAATATCCGTGTTACTAACATATATATATACCTGATCAGTATTCATGACAAATACATGGTTAATTGTGTGTAACATCCCACATGGCAGATGATCAGAGCATGACAAACAGCAAATATTTATTGTTTAATTGCTATTAAATAATAGCGTTTTTTACACGTGAACGGTGGGCAGTTTCTTTCTATGCTGATTGCCGGTCAAACTATTCTAAACCGGGTACAATCATCATGACATGGAAGAGGATTGAGTTTTATTTGTGATTCATTTATGGAATCAACGGCTGTAATCGGTCGTAATAATAGATTCAAGAAAGCATTAATCTTTTTTCTTGGAAGCAAATAACGGCACTGTGACACGACACATCGTATGTATGATTACCATATACACCACATCTTTCTATCTATCTTCATTCGTTGCTACACTAAGCAATTCATTAGTGGCAGCCTGTTATTACCCTGCCTCAGATCACTTCCTCTGCTCGCGAGCCCCAAAAATAGATATTTTGTGTAAGTTCATAGTCGGTGTAGAGCGGTAGTGAATAAAGTCAAGAGTGATAACGATGGCGTCTATCACAATAAATGAATCTTTCGAGTGCAATTTTGAGGCACCGATGATGTCCGTAGTTCCATATGTCACCCAGTGTGTGAACTGAATAATAGGTCCATGCCATCCCGAGAACATCAACACGTCTCTCTCTTAATAAAAAATATTTTGTTTGAATATCGCGTGACTAAGCACGGGGATACAGCCGACATACTTACTTACTCCATATCAAACATGAAAAATGATGCGTCACAAAGACGCTACAATTATTCCAAAATTAACATTCAAAGGAAAGCTCATACAATATTCTTTTGTCGATTCACTTATTGTCAAAAGTACGTGTACCCTAAGTGTCTTTGAACGCCTAACCAGGATATCGTTGTTACGAACAATCCTACATTTGTTTTTAATTCACAGACGTCAACTTTGGTATTTAATTATTGCTATTTTTCGCAATTGATGGTTGACAATTAGCTGTATCAGTTGAATGTCAGAAAAATGCTAATGGGTCAACGCCTGCAGCTAAAGTAGTCTAATCTTTGCATTACGAATTATAAAGGATCGGTGCTTGGATTGTGCCGCGCGTCCCATGTTTTGTCAAAATGACAACATAACGACTGATGATATTGTCACCTTACATTTTTCGGCAATAGCCAAATGACATATGTTTGCAACTAACGATTGAATTCGGCCTTAAAACGTAATTCTCACAGCATAGGCACTCAATATGCTGCTAATACACTCAATTAGCATCTGTTGTCATAGCTGGATGGTTTATACACACTTAACGAAATAATGTGGCAGTTATGTATTAAACATCTGTTGATATTACAATACATGAAAAAATACTTTCAAAGTTGCCTGTAATGAATCATTTCTTCTAGCTTAGATTTTTTCCAGCCACCTAAGACAACATATGAGCAAGTTGATTCCCCTGGATAGAAGTTAAATAGGAATGCAACTGGGGCTACATTGTTGCTTTTAAATATCAAGCGACGAGGCAAGTAAATTAACTTAATGGAACCCCAGAAAAGGTAACATTGAGTATATATAATAACTTGAGGAATATCCGTTGGTAAATCTAGACCCAAACATCTTCATATAATTGGCAAAATTGATACCTATAAATAATCCTCCACAGTCCTGTCTAAAGCACTGAAATATTGTACGATCTATCCACAGATCACAGTCACTTCATGTGGGTACTTATTGCACTCATCTGTCATATCTTGCTTATGAGTATCATTCTAGATCAAACGGGATCATGCAATATGCAAGGTAGACCTAATGATCTGGTTGAATATTGCTTTATCATTCAAAAAGAGGTAAGGGCACATAACATTTTCTTTAAACACAGAGGCTGACTTTAATGATATCGCGGAATATCAAAACCAGGACGATAAAGTTTAGCTGAGCCAATATCTTAGCCAACAATGGTGCTTCGTTGCCATCTCGTTCTCGATCAATGACCTAAAACTCAAAGATATAATATGTAGAAACCCGTATGTGTCTGTTGATTATTTGCTCGTTCGCAGAAATTTCTAAGACGAAGCATATTGCACTGATAGATATTTTTTAGTTAATATTAGGGTTTCCTGCATCTGTAGGCGGGTCATGTTTGCTACTCTTATGAAACGAGGACGCCAATCAGCCGAATTATTTGCCATAATGGCCGGTAGTCGGGACCCAGCTCATTTAATTCCATTGTGCTTTCGTAGTACGCTTTGGCCTCATTACGGCGGTATTATTTGATGACAGCGCAGCATTGCCTAAACACATGCCGGTCACTACGATGTTCTTTCCATCGATACGTCGTGCGTTTCTGTGGTAGCATGTTGTCTTGCTTGAGCTTCAACGTTTTTATTGAATTTGACATTTAATTTCTACAAATAACAAATATTTTCGACTGTGAAGCGTTCAGATTGCAAATGTTCAATCACTTTATCTTTGGTTTGCTAAAGGTTAACGTTTTCATGCCCTACCTCATTAATCTTTCCGCGGTGAGCCACAAAGCATATATCTGGTTTTATTTCTTTTTGGGACATCCAATATTTCTTTATCAAGAGTTTCCCTTCCTAATTAGGGTCAATTTTTGGCGCCTGGTTATTAAATTCTGATGAGAAAAGCGCCACATATTTCAGCGTGTTTGGAGTTGTACATATCACCAGGGTCACCTTTGATTTTTGTGCACCATTTAAACCGCTTTAACCTCTTGCAATAATAGCTTTACGGTAGCATTGATCTGTTCTTTGGAAGCAAACAACCGAACTGTTTCAATATACATTGCTTTTATGGCTGACACAAATAAATGACGTAGGCATTCAGGGATCAGCAAAATCTTGTAAGGCCCCTGAGTGTCCAAATACTATACAAACATTGTGAAGCCTGCTTCGGCTAATGAGATTCTGGGTAACATTAGTGACTTTGATGTCTAATATGAGCTCAAATGACTGTGACTCGATGATGTGATATTAAAGATTTGTAATCCCAGATAACAGGCCAGTTTATTCAAAAGTCCATGTGCCTCGCCACGCTCTTGATGTGGTCAGGATTTGGATGTGACACATCGATTGCCATCTGACAAACATTAAGTTAGCTAAGAGTGAAGGGATGGATCAATGTGGTTGACATTTATATTATAAATTCATAATATGATGTTAACCTAACACGACCACCTACTTTTCAAACGATTCAGTAATGCAGTTCCTCTAGCAGCTTGATACTGAATCTGGATCCCTAAACAGTAACTTATTATCGATTGAGCACTCGAAAACCTGACTGAACTTAAAGCTATAAGCTGCAATAACATATCTCCGCTGCAGTTTTTACGTTCTTTATCATTGACAAAACGTATGTGTGGTCACCTATAACTTGCATATTAGTATAATCCTAGATGCAACAATCCGATAAGATATTCAGGGAAGACCTAATACTATATTTGACAATGCTGTTATATCACTGAGAAGAGGCACCCACACGTGGCATAATCTCTAACAACTGCGATTGCTTCAGCTGAGATCAGAGATTACCTGGTCAATACGGGAGAGGTACAGATGAACTATTAACCAAAGCATAATTGCTACTCTTGTAAAACAAGCACATCAATTCGACAAATAGTTTGCCATGAAGGCACGTAGTACGCACCCAGCCTGTGCAATCCCACGTTTATTCATATATATATATATATATATATATATATATATATATAGATAGATATATATATATATATATATATATATATATATATATATATATATATATATATATATATATATATATATATATATATATATAAATATGTATGTCTATCTCTATATATATATATATATATATAAATATATATATATACATATATATATATATATAAATATATATATATGCAAATATATATACTGTATAATACATATATATACATATATAATACATATATATATACATATATTTATAATACATATTTTTTACCTATATATATATATATATGTATTTATATATATGTATGTATATATATGTATATTTATATTTAAATATATATATATATATATATATATATATATATATATCTATATATATATATATATTTATATATACGATGGTGATGGTGGTACATTAGTGCATCTGTTGATGGATAATAAAATAGTACGTTGGTACATCCACGTTCTCAAATTTGGTGCTTTAACAATAATTTGATGAACATGTCTGGTTTTTTTATATGCTCTCATTAACCGGATTCGTGTCAATTACGGATTTATATATATAAAGGAAATTAATATGATTGCCTTTAACTCACCTAAGGGCTATTGGCGAGCCTACCAATGACGGATATCATACCAACGTATACATTAACGTATTAACGTTGATTAAATTTCTAGGTCAGCAGCAAACAACCTTCCCTTCAGAATGTCCTCCCGAACCATGCATATGCAACATGCTAACAAATAATGACCGGTTAAGTGAATTTAAAATCAGCCGTTTATGACATCAGGGAAGTTCATTTTGGACAATATGAAATTATAGCATATGTCCCGTCTGGTGAGCTGATGAATGCCATTTTGTCTACGCAAGGGAATCCTCTCTGTTGCCAAGAATCGATATCTGACGGACAAAAACATTGCGAGCCCAACTATTAATCATAACCCTTGAGACTACCTTGCACGCTGTGAGAACACATGTTAAATATAACACACGCACTAAGCTATGTTCAGCCTTTTGTGTTCTATGATATAATTTAACATAATTGTCGATAGACTATATGGGGTTCTATGAATCCTGAATTAATACCTGATATAATTGTAAATGCTGGACATTAGATAATGACAGTGATTTAAAATGACAGTGTATTAAAAAATATGCCGGAGCTCAACATTTTTCATGGCGACAAAACACATGCCTGGCCATGTGCTGGCCGGTCTAGATGATATCTACGCAATAATGTGAGCGCTTTTAAATGGATACCAGCCTAGCCCTCTAGGGGTTCTTGTTTCTAAATTGCTGTCCTGGCCGCGTGAAAATAAATGAACAATCGCAATAGAGAAAGGTGATGTCTCAGTCGATATGCAATGATTGAGTGCTTCATGGTGGATATGATTATTAGGCACATTGCAGCCTGATACATGGAAGGAATTAAAATCAATGCGATAAGGCTTTATTGAATAAATTAATTATTTGAAATTAATGCTACACAAAACAAAACATTTTAAATATCAATATTGTATATTCGATCCAGTTCGGTTACGGTTCTCATTTCGATATAAAACCTCTAAACGGAACTTTAGGATAGGCTCAAATTACCAAGCTTATATTTTGTAAAACGTAATCTAATTTATATATATATATATATATATATATATATATATATAGATATATATATATATATATATATATATAGATATATATATATATATATATATATATATATATATATATATATATATATATATATATATATATATACATGTATGTATGTATATACTTACATTCCATCACTTATATATCTAATATTTTTAGACATATATATATTATTATTTGATATATATATACGTAATATATATGTATGTATATATATATATACCACTGTTCCTCAGCATATATATAAATATAATTATATATAGTTATATATACATATATATATATATATATATATGTATATATATATATTTGTATATATATATATATATATATATATATATATATATATATATATATATATATATATATATATATATATATATATATATATATCTAGCTGCGTTTTATACTACAATTGTTTGGTTGGATCTTGTTATGATAAACACTTACTCATTACCAGCCTTTGAACATGCAAACCTTTACATTAATCATGATTTAGGATTATTTTGGTACCAATCATTATATCGATAATCCGAATGGATCCGTCGTTAACATATATGACAGGTTTTCTGGTAGTATAACATCATATGAACGGAATAAATGTGCTTGAATAGCACCGTTCACCAACCAGACAAAACTCATTGCTAAAGAAATGTTAAAAAGTTCGATAATACTATACAATTTGCATTCCGTGCCTCGATGCAATGTCAAAATGTCTCGTTCATTAAAGTTCAGGACGGAACAAATGTAATTTTTCTATTGTTGAATCTAAATTAATCTCAAAAATACATATACAATAGACGACACTACAGACGTAATGATTTGGATGTGCATTATATATATATGCTCCTCAGAATATGAAGGCAATTGATCGTTATCGGTAAGAGAGACCCTCGACAAGGACCTAAAGCATATCCCAGGGTCCTCTGAACGCACATTATCATATCAACATGTTATTTACAGTGACAGTTATGGCAAATAGATTACAGTTATACGCGCCTTAAATGCAGCGATAGCTACCTGAGCGTTTCTCTAATATTTCCGGTGGGGCCATAACTGCATTGTTGCACTGCAACATTTGGCATGATAAACACCGCCCGGGAAGGATGTTATATGAAATCATCGAATTTCACCAATACACAATCGATTTGTTTTTTATACGATCAGCTGTGGCTGGTTTGGGTTTGCTATGCGGGCAATAAGCACGCTTATTAATAAGGCTGAATAAATACACTGTTACTGTTTAAAAGTCAGGCAAAGAACAAAGAACAGTCGTTCATAAATTTCTACCCCTACTGTGTATGTTTAAAAACATGCTATATTGAACCTTGACTGTATGTTTTGTTACACATAAATTAAACTATTTCTGGATTAATCTTTGTCATATTAGATGATTAACTGAAAATACTAATCCCAGGTTTGTAAGATGTTTAGAACTCACTTTTTTTTTTGTACTCTCGGTCAAGTGAATTGTTAATATATTGCTACCGTCATCCAAAGAATGATTTTGTCAACACTGAGTCGCAAGTGGATAACTTATGATTGATTAAAAAATCATGTTTCAGAGATGGAATAAACATTGCAGTGGAATCGCACCAAAGATACTGCAATTACACCCAAACCCTTGATGTCATGTTTGAATCCGCAATAATTTGTGCCACAATAATTGCCCACATGAACAAATGCTTCCAAAAATATTCGAACATGAATTGTATTGATTATATAATGTTACTTAATATGTCAACTAGTTTGCTTTCCGACCAGTGAAGAGGCTTGGTAGTATGGTGCGGATAATGTGGTTTTTAAGTCAACCAAATGACCATTTGTTATGGAAAACGAATATACAACTTCATTAACCTAGAGTGCCTTATCAAGTCGTCTGGATAAACCGAATAGAAATGACGCGATATAAGGACCGCTCAGTTGTAGGTGTACATAGTAAATCAATAACATGAGCTTCTTATGAACCAGATGCTGGGGCTTTACCTAACTATGTGCGTAAGACTGAATTGAAAGATTACACTGATGCATTACATCGCACGAATCATGAATTTTGGCATCCAACTAATACAATGTGAATTAAAATGAGTTTTAGTTATCATGATTTATTATTTATAGATGAAGGACGGGTCTCCGTCATTCCATCCCACAGATGAAATAAGGCAGGTTGACCTTGGAAGGGCATGATGGGACAATGTATAGCTGAGCAGTATTATAGTTCACATTTGGTACGCATTCCGCAAAAGTGCAGTCAACGTTTTACAAATACTGCACTTTAACAGAGTAAACTGTAATGCATGGTAAGTTATGCAAGCACATATGGGACCATCAATCATCGCTATCCCGACGCAGCCACATTATATTCCCAAGCTGTAGGCGGATTCTGTGCCTTGCGTATGAAGTTAGCCTGTAATCGCCAAAGAGAGCTACGATCGATATCCAACAAATGAATATTGCTGTGCAAACACGCTAGGCATTGAGTTGGTAAGCTTAACTAGCATCCGCATCGGAACAACTTGAACATTGTCTGGTTATCCGGGAACATGCTGACATGCTTTATGATCCCTTGTTACTAATTGACAGACCATGAACTAATAGGATGAGTCTATGTTAATCTTATAAGCGTCTGGGATTGGTTATCAAAATACTTACCTTTTTGCAAATGTTCAAAACCAGAACACGCAAATTTTCTGATCCCTTCGAAACTCGTCGGAGCTGTCACGTTTTGAGCTGTTATGATGCTGTCAGAACACAGGGCTATTGTAGTCAGTTTGCTAAGGTTGCAGGGTCTTGTGCTGATCTGTTTGCCAGACACGACCAGACCTGTGCACAACTTTGACCTATGCATGCTGTACCTTCTGGACTTTGAGTTGGTTTTACACTTTGCATATCACCTCAAGATTGACATTAGATCGGAAATAAATCAGCTTGTTCTCAATATTGATTGCAAAAAACACGTGACCTAAATATTGTGATACATTTTGACATGCCATGTTGAACGTTGAACTATTAAGCCTAGTTTACATGGGTCTGGCCTTGGTCGTTTTAAGCCATGTGCAGCTCACTATCTTGCTCAACTTTTACTTGATTCAAAATGGCGAAAGCAGACAATATGAGCATAGTAGAAAATAGCCCACTCAATGTGTCACACACCTTACTTATTAACAGATCAATGATCTGAACAGCAAACAGCGTGGGTCAATATTTATCTTATGTTAATAGAATGTGTACAAAGTCAGATCGGGGTGTTGTTATAGTTCCTGCTACATATCGTGAAGCTCATCCCCAGAGCTGCTTACAACCTAGTTTAGGAGTTGAGTTTTTCATCATGATAAACACAACGGGGCCATGTTCGCAATAAGAACCTTCAACACAGTATAAGTGGATATAACTGTATACACCGCTAAAGGAGGGCTCAGGTTCTGCGTCTGAAATGAACGAGAAACCCAGCACTCAGGTGTAATTGAGTTTAATTATAAATAAGATATCAGATACACAGACAACTATGCCCTCCTCAACTTAATTGCATGGCATTCTAGAACCTAGCTAAAATAAGCAATTGTGGCGTTTGACGATTTATAAGGTAGTTAGCAAGATCCACAAGTAAGCAGCTTGCATAGAATGTGACTTTGAAAGCACTTATTTCCCATTGCCGCTTCTAACATATCTGACTGCAACTTCATTGAGTGTGCCATGAGCACGAGGAGGTTTACTTCTTGTGCATCAATCAGTAGAGAAAATGACCCCATGAATGAGATGTAAAACATTATTATATAATAATACATGTATATATCAATAATAGCATGCATGTATATATGTATGTATGCTTGCATGTAAGTATACAAATATATATTATTTGCATATATATAATCATTGATATATATATATTTATATATAAGTATATATACATATGTGTGTAGAGATACATATGTTGAAATAGTTATGCATATATTTATATGGATG
>CM067354.1:12965594-12992984 GCA_034190875.2 Urechis unicinctus
ACAAAGGGAACATTGGCGGTCGTTGTCCTAGATGTAGAACATAAAAGGTAGGAGCGAAACGTCACCTCAGGGAAATGTGGGTAAAACCTGACTCTGAAGATGTTGCCCCCTTGGTCATATGTTATCTAGCATCCAACTGATACAGGGGATTAATGTCAACCATCAATTGTGAAAAGTAGCAGGATGGACTTTGCAAGATTAAGCAGTTGATTATATTGCAATTATCAAGAAATGTTCAGAATTGGTGACTGTGTATATAGTCCAACAACCACCAAATGGTTTATTAGAATACATCAGTTCTTGGGAGTTTTTATTGTTACACTTTATATTGAAATACCAATGATAACATCAGTGAATTGAAAACCAAATGTAAGATTCTCCATAACACTGACATCGCGGTTAGGAGTTCATAGACATATAGGGCACACGTAGTATTGCCGGTAAGATTGTCGACCAAAAATATATTGTATGAGGTTTCCTTAGTTTTGCAATAATTGTAGCGTCTTTGTGACACCTCATTTCCCGGACTGATGTGAAGTACGGTAATATCAGACATTCGGTGCTAAGTCATGCGATATTTGAACAAAATATTCCCGTTTGAGAGAGATGAGTGTTTATTTTGAGTGCTCTGGATGGCACGGGCCTTCTATTCGATTCACACACAGGGTGACATGTGGCTTTATTTCAGACACTTCTGCCAGAACAGTGTTCCATATAAACAGAAAAAATAACAGTGTTATAAAAGTGTATATAGAAAAGTTCGCGTTGATTCGCTTTCGAATAAAAAGTTGGGTTTTTAAAATCGGAATTGCTAAAGCATCGAGTGTCCGACATAAATTGGACAATGGCGGGTGTAACGATGCATTCAAAGTTCTCCGTTTCATCAGTTTGAGCGTTGTGGGCACTACACCTGTTGACTCATTTGGGAATAACGGCACTGCGTATCAAAAAATAAAGTTTGTGCGATGCATCAATATTCATAATAAAGGAAATGATATTCAATTCTACGTGGGATTATAACATGCATCGTATTTAGTAAAGTACTTCATACTCCCTTTATTTTCATGGCCCTTGTTACCAAACGACAGCAAATTTGTCACGGTCGTGCTGGATAGAGACGGATATGCTGTTTTTACAACGCCAGGATCATATATGATAAAACATAAGATGATGATCATGACATTTCTGCCGAGAAGTGTGCTTAAAAGAGAGTGGAATTAAGTCTTCACTTTCCCAGTCTGGAGGTGTCGCAATTTTTGCCAAATGTGCTGGATTGATAAAAATTTTAAAGCTCTGATAGGAAATAACCGGCTACTAGTAGATATGGATGTACGAAATGAGCAATATGCTTGTGCAAATATCTAACTACATATCTATACATACACGAAATGACAATCGGAGGCAGGGATCCATAGATATTCATATAAGGCAGAATACTTGTAATTGTCGATCATTCAATATCTATCTATCGCAATTAAGGGTCGTAGGATTGTAAGTTTCCATGTACACTAAGAGAAATAATTCACAAATCAGCTATTTACATTTGATGCGAGTGTTCCCATATGCATTTTGACCTTACGCAATCACAACAGTAGAAACCCGGGTGGTACGTGGTTGTATTTCAATGAACTCAGCCATATGTCTTGTCTGATAATCTGTCGACAGCGAATATGCATTTTGATAATTATTCGGAATAAAATTAAGATTTGAGTTCCAAACAGATACATCACTATAGAGATAAGATGTAAATAGTAGGAAGTGAAAACACGCGCAGTATTTGCGCGTGTTTTCATAGTTTATTCTAGGCCATTACAGACTCTATATATTAATTGTAGTTAAGGAGTTTGCCATATGCTTTCGGAATTTGAAGACCTCTTGTATCGAATATATATAGTAGACTAGCAGGTTGTCAATGGCCTTAAATGGCCTAGACTTTTCATTACGGAGGACGTTGCATTTGATTATGGAATCCCAATCCATGCCGAGATTATATTGTAAACGCCACCATGACTTTCCCATAATCCCTGCCGTACATTTCCCTTTCCCCCCGCTGTAACCCCACGCTTGCCCGAATCCAATGTATTTGATTATGCAGTGCATTTCTTTCTATACCCATTTCCACCTGTCTCTCCCAGAACTTTGGGCGTAATAAATAACACGTAATATTTCATAGCATTTAACTCAGCTTTCCTGAACATATTTCGACTGACTCATCAGCTAATAGATATAATTCTATTTCGAACGCTGTTGTATCTGGTTCCACCAACGGGCTTCTTTGAGTCAGCAAAAGTAGCCATTATTCGTATATTATACTATCCTTAACCACACAGAAAGACTGCTTAATTGTGGGCGGCATTGTGGTTGACAATGTGTAAATGTTCATGGGAAAATCAATGTACACCACTGAATTAGGGGCCAAGGATGGTACTCTAAATCCGAAAACCGGCTCATGATGGCACTTTTGTGTGGCGACCGTCGATAGGTATCACTTAGCTCCTGCTGTGTTCTGTTTCATTGGTATTTTGTGAATTGCTTAACGGATTAGTAGAAACTTTTAACCGCTATGACGACATTGTTGGTATTTTCCCCTATTGTGCTTTGTTTTACATTAGGATACTTATCAGCAGGTTACAAAGTTGACGCGATAAATTGTTTTGACCTTGTGATGCCTTATGCTACAAGGATAATGAAATTGGCAACCCATAGCATATAAGTATGACCAGGTAAGTTAGGTATGTAGTTTATCGTTATTTGTCAATGGCAAGTAGGCTCATATTATTTTTCATTAAATGATGTTTGAAGTGACTTAATATACATCAGTGGCAATAAGCAATCTTACCAAGTGATTACTCAAACTAAGTCAGTCCTTATGTTCCGATTGCAAACTATGGCTGTCAATGTATTAGTCACTTTAGCAGCTTAGAAACTGTTACGTGTGTATGAAATGACGTAACACTGCTATAAAAAGCCAACGATCACCATAACAATGTATCACATACAGATTTTCATATATTCAATCCTCAATGCATTGATAATACCATTCATCCGGATGATGCTCATGTGGCTACCATAATCACTTTTTAGTCAGCAGTAATGGCTGATTATGATATTGAGTTTGCATCATACTTACTCTCGCATTTTAATAGGCTTTTATCTCAGCCCAGCTGCGCCCAAATCTTGAAGATCAGCTTTACCGTTTAAACTGCACCCTTGCTGTTGAATAATACAGAAGACAATCGCAGTTACCCCCCAATAAATATTGTTAATACATATTGGCTAACTGAGTGTGTGCAAACATCCGCTGGTAATGATGGGTTTTCCAGTTTTTTGTGTCCAAGATGTTCAACATACAATGCTCCAGATGTGCTGTTAACGGTTGACACACTGGTTAGCAGCTACTGAACCAGATCCGCATTACTATTTCGTCAGTGGCTCGCAAAAGCCTTTCTCAAATACCTTACGCATTGTTAGCATTGCATCTCAGCCCTTAATTGCGCTGGCATTGAAAGAAAAGCGTCGATGAAATGTGTGCATTTATATAAAGAACATGTTGTTTTTTACTACTACTTTATCTTCGAATATGACTCCTAACTATTACATTCTAGGAACTAGACACCCACCCTAAATAGGCAAAAGGGCATCAAATATAGATTAACCATATATGTGTAATGCCGTTACCAGTCGATTGGACGACAAGGCTATTATCATCAGCAATCACGTTTCCACAATATTCCTTGCAAAGCAAAGTCCCACATCAATTGCTTAAGTGTAACCAAATAATCCGCTCATAGCGAACGAACACGGTTGACACGAATACTCGCTATTTCAGACCTTTATGTAATAATATTAAGATAGTTGTTAGTAATCCATTGATGGAAGCTCTTGATTTTGTGGTGATCAATAATCTTGTAGTGCTTTATTGGTTGAACAAGCGTGGCTTTGAAGTGTGGGACAAGCCGAACAATACATGGTAAACCAGAATAAAGTCACGTGTTTGTTGTCATGCTGTACCGCCGCCTTTGACCTATGTAAGTATAAAGGTGGTGTAACTTGAATAATGATTTCATGCGTCGAGACCATTGGAAAGCTAGAGGTTCTACTTCCTTTTTACTTGAGGATATATATTATATAATGATTATATGATGGTTGCGGGGTTGAGCATCTATTAAGTTGATCTTGATGTTCTTGAAAAAAGAGGGTATACATCCGAAGATGTTAGGATGGTTATTTACAAATATTTATCGCTTGATATATGATGGCGATTACTACAATTAGTGTCGACCTCCTTTGTGCTATTCTGCAACTAAAAGCTTGTGATAAATAGTTGAGCCCTGATGCTGTGTGGAATTCGAATTATAAATATGTTGCAGTATAAGAGCATGATGAAGAAGAACTGGATGATATACATGAAGACAAATGAAAGATGCAATTGGTTATAACTGCTCTTACAGTCACACCAGAGAAGTCTAGTACCGCTGATATTTGGTATTTAGGGGAATTGTGCCTCTTATTTGCGTGCATGCGCGTGTGTGCGTGCGTGCGTGCGCGTGAGTGTGTGCATGTGTATGTGTGTCTGAGTGTCTGTGGGTCTATGTGTTGACAAATAGATACATGACTGTGTAAATCCGAAGACAAATATTACAATTGTCTAAGCATGTACATGTCATATACAAGCGGTATCGGTCGTTCTGTTATGCAATGATCAATATATCATACAGGATGTATAATGCGTTTTGAATTATGTTCACAACCATTACTGCTTTGTTTATTATTCTCGGTGATGATCTACCGGCTCGTAATAGCAACATGTCACCTCCATAATAGCTACATGACACCTCCATAATAGCTACATGTCACCTCCATAATAGCTACATGATACCTCCATAATAGCTACATGTCACCTACATAATAGCTACATGTCACCTCCATAATAGCTACATGTAACTTCCATAATAGCTACATATAACCTCCATAATAGCTACATGTAATTTCCATAATAGCTACATGTAACCTCCATAATAGCTACATGTAACCACCATAATAGCTACATGCAACCTCAATAATAGCTACATGTAACCTCCATAATAGCTACATGTCACCACCATAATAGCTACATATAACCTCCATAATAGCTACATGTAACTTCCATAATAGCTACATGTAACCTCCATAATAGCTACATGTAACCTCAATAATAGCTACATGTAACTTCCATAATAGCTACATATAACCTCCATAATAGCTACATGTAACCTCCATAATAGCTACATGTAATAATAGCTCCATAACCTCCATAATAGCTACATGTAACCTCCATAATAGCTACATGTCACCTCCATAATAGCTACATGTAACCTCCATAATAGCTACATGTCACCACAATAATAGCTACATATAACCTCCATAATAGCTACATGTAACCTCCATAATAACTACATATAACCTCCACAATAGCTACATGTAACTTCCATAATAGCTCCATGTAACCTCCATAATAGCTACATGTAACCTCAATAATGGTTACATGTAACCTCCATAATAGCTACATGTCACCACCATAATAGCTACATATAACCTCCATAATAGCTAAATGTAACCTCCATTATAGGTACATGTAAATGTAATCTCTCTAATAGCTACATGTAACCTCCATAATAGCTACATGACACCTCCATATTAACTACACTTCACCTCCATAATAGCTACATGTCACCTCCATAATAGCTACATGTAACCTCCATAATAGCTACATATAACCTCCATAATAGCTACATGTAACTTTCATAATAGCTACATGTAACCTCCATAATAGCTACATGTAACCTCCATAATAGCTACATGTAACCTCAATAATAGCTACATGTAACCTCCATAATAGCTACATGTCACCACCATAATAGCTACATATAACCTCCATAATAGCTACATGTAACTTCCATAATAGCTACATGTAACCTCCATAATAGCTACATGTAACCTCCATAATAGCTACATGTAACCTCAATAATAGCTACATGTAACCTCCATAATAGCTACATGTCACCACCATAATAGCTACATGTAACCTCCATAATAGCTACATGTAACCTCCATAATAGCTACATATAACCTCCATAATAGCTACATGTAACTTCCATAATAGCTATATGTAACCTCCATAATAGCTACATGTAACCTCCATAATAGCTACATGTAACCTCCATAATAGCTACATGTAACCTCCATAATAGCTACATGTCACCACCATAAAAGCTACATATAACCTCCATAATAGCTACATGTAACCTCCATAATAGCTACATATAACCTCCATAATAGCTACATGTAACTTCCATATTAGCTACATGTAACCTCTATAATAGCTACATGTAACCTCAATAATAGTTACATGTAACCCCCATAATAGCTACATGTCACCACCATAATAGCTACATATAACCTCCATAATAGCAACATGTAACCTCCATTATAGGTACATGTAAATGTTACCTCTCTAATAGCTACATTTAACCTCTATAATAGCTACATGTAACCTACATAATAGCTATTTGTAACCTCCATAACAGCTACATTTAATCTCCAACTCGTGACCATACCAGAGCAAATAGGATATAACCCGAATGGCAGTTCAGTAAGAGACCTTCAACGTTAGTCTCATTAGGTCCTGAAATATTAACCGTCCAAATTCTTAAACCCTAGATTGCAATCATTTATTTCCAATTGTCTAATCTTACCTACTCTACTGGTCTATATAAACGCCATTTCTATAATAACTGACATTCGGCACAGTTGCAGCAATTTAACTTTAGTAGCATTTAAACCTGTAATATTAGACAAGTAATGTTCACAGATAACACTGTATAACCTTAACTTCACATCTTTGCGAGCTTATTTGACTACGGAGGCGTATTAATGCGTCTTCCTGCAAATACTACATGGCCACTATAACCTTTCATGACCATTCGGAGATTCTGCTTATAAATCGTAAACCATCTGAATGCTTTCTCCTCTAAGCTTATTCATCAGTGGTCCCTTATTGACATTCATTCTTGGGAAAAATGCGATTATTTACAGAGGTGATCGATGTGATTGTCATTAATTGAGAGGCGGCTCAAATGGGACGATCCCACAATTAATGATAACTCATTTATGCAATTGTAACGTTGATTGCTCCTCAGGTTCTGCAGAAGGTTGATGAGGTACTTAATCTCTAATGGAGCGCTTTGGTCTAAGACATCTTCCTGAAGAATATCCGCACGAATCATGCATCTACAACAAGAAAGCAAATACTGGGCGGCGTAATGAATCAAGAAACACTCTTGCTATAATGACACACTCTGAGATAACATGGGATTGCCGTTACATGCCGTGTTATCTACACGCATGGCTTCTCGCTGTGGCTGAGCATCGACGCTTAGCGGACACGAATAATACCAATTTTTGTGTGTATCGAACTTGCTACCAATTATTACTAACAACCAATGTAAAGATAAATTACACATAATACACCCAATAATACAACTTTTGATGCAAATTAATCAACTGTATAATAATTTTGGTTACAATATAATATATGGGTCTCCCTAAAGTCTTGCATTTATGCCGTGTTATATATAATACAACGCGTGATATGAAGAAGAAGCCAGAAGAGTTATACAATGACAATAAACTACGGCACGCACCTGTCAGAATTGATTAATTCTAAATAAAGATAGAGATAACGTACATTTTATATCGATTGCATCTTCTTGTAGTCGTAATTTCTAAATGATGTTCTATCGCGCGTGCAATTAAGTAGGAACCTTTCCCAGCAGATAATAGATATGTCTCAATCTATGCACAAGTCGGTCTATATTATTTAAATTCATAGGGAGCTTTCAACTGGTAGACATCTCCACACCGTTCTTAATGCATATGTAATAGATAATGGAAAATACTGTCCAAAGGTGATATCATAGGCCCATGATATGTGCGATGAAACGAATCAGTTTTATCATCTGAGCCCACTCTTCTCCATGCAATACAACATTGTCCCAATACGCCTAAATTGCACTCGTCGGTACTGTTTATTGTGTCTTTGTAATGCGGTCATGCGCACAATGTTTTCCGAGATCAATAGGCATTCATACGTGAAAAATAAATTTGTCAACGTCGTATGTGCTGTATCGCGCTTGGATGTTATGATTATTCATGTGACGTGTCCTCGTCAGACCAACTATTCCCCTGTTGTATTTTGACGCACCAATTTCTTTTAGGCTTAACTGTTTTATCAGTCTTCGCTCCATTACCTTCCACTCGGCATCATCGACGCCTTATAGACTAATCATCGGCTACACAAATCACATAACTGATATGCAACTTCCGCCATATTTCAGGAATTCGAAAATTGGAATCAAGTTGTATATATAATACATTACACCAAAATGGCAATGATATCGAATTTATTCATAACCAGTCCTAGCAATGAAAACAAATGAATAGTTACTAATCTTCCTGTTGCTTAATATCCGTGATAACTGTCGAATTCCGATGTTTCTGACGAGTGTTCTGCGAAGATATTATTTGACAGCTGATCTATTGACATCGAAGTCGTTTCCGTTTATCATCTGCTTTGTCTATGACCAATACTGAGGCTTGAAATCACCACCACCATTATAACCGAGTTCACAAACTACATGCACACCTGTATTGGATGATGCTATATTGCGAGACTGTTGTAAAACAAACCATCAACTGTATGCATGGTTCGCATCACCTGTCATAATAAATATATCAAGTTACTTTCATTGTACCTTTTGCTTATACCCAATGTACATTGAACATTGTCATCATAACCATTAGCATATTGATTATCACAGATGTAGATACAAGCCCTACGTATAACATGTATTGGTATGTTTTATACACAATCACTCATCGACACCAGTCATCACTGGTTACGCGTACACCATTTGCGAGATAATTGTTTGGTATTTTGTTTTTGGAAAGTAGCCTGGACAGTTCATTGTCTCTTCACTAATGCAATAATGAGACTTTCCCCAACCATTTAAACGTTTTACTTTATAGTGAGCTATGGCCAATGAAGCACCCTTATGCAACCGTGACGCATCAGGCCTTATTGGAGCTGCTCACCCTTACCATTGCCAGAATCTGTTCTAGTCAAACTTCATGCAAATATATGGTAGGCGCTATATTAAATCAGGTGATATCTCTACGATCATTGTTTCTGATGATTATGTTGCATGGCTGCTTGACAAAACCCTGCGTCCACTCTAAGGTATAACCGCGGTGTAAAGCAATTCCAATGGGCCATCAGATAGGATTCGTATGTTTTTTTTTATTACGAATAACTGATTAAGTACAATATGGGGAACATACTCTTCAATGCATACATTATGCGTCATGAGATAAGAGAAATGGCATGTCAATCTAATCCATCGAGATTTAGCCGAAGGCACAATTATATATTGCCCGATGTCAGATGGAATTACAAAGTGGCTTATGTGGAAATACTGAGGCCAAACGGATATCTTGTAATCGCTTACGAATGCCAGAATGGGACCCGGAATCGTTTATTATGTTTCGTCAACACAAGAAGTTTTCTTAGTTTCCTCGGAAGATATTAGTGCTGTATTTATGGCCCTCTAGATCATTGTGTGCATATCAAACATGAAGTACATCTTCAAATGCCATATTGGCTTATTGCGAAGGGATTATGTTAATCAGTGGAACGCTGTGCTGGAAAGGCAGAACAGTAAAGCATTGCTGGATAGGCATCATGATACTTGAGTTGATGTAAAGGATACCTTGAAGGTTAAACTGTCTGCTTTCTTCATTTACAATAATTGCCTACAAACTAAGCAGACGGTAATTGCAATGCACTAAGCATTGTCCTTGTACTGTCTGCAGTGATGTTATAATGTGTATAATGTTGGCCCTTAAAAAACTGATTCGACATCAAAACAATAGCGTGTTGCATTCAACGTCAAATGTGGTGGATGTATATTACAAAGTAACACCTCACAGTTGTGTCTGCAGTGTGTCAAGATACCGGTTACATCCCTTTGATTATTTTCATGGCAAATTGCAATGCAATGTCACCGGTTTGGTTGGTGCGCATGGTGATTCCGATGGATGTTGCTACCATAAGATATTTGTATTGAGCCCTCAATATCCTAACTTAAGGGGAATTACTGTGTATTTATAAAAAATGTATTTGATTGATGAATGAATCATGCGGATGAACTGGATGACAAATACGTTGACAAATATAGCTTGACACATATTTATTCATCCACGCAATGCCAGCCGGATGCTGGAGATTTAGTGCCTTTGATATTCATTAGCGGAACTATAACGTAGGCATTCAATCAACCACAAGCAATCTATCGCATTTTGGAGGCGTCAGATGATTGTAAGATTAATGATCCGCAATTTTGAAGATTGATAACGTTGATAGCATGGATTGTTTTTGCATTTAGAATACAAATTGTCTTCTTTCACAACAACCGGAGGCTATCATATTGAATTTTGAATAAACTCCGCACTTAATTTAATCTGATTACCTGCCGACATCAACAACAATCAGGACTGAAATGAGGATTTCAGTTCCAAATATGTATTATATATTTGCTCTGAATAACGGGGATATCGGATAAATTCGTCGCGAGCTTATGTAGCCTTGTGATGTCTCTTACTGCGCGCATAAATGCGTTTGCGATGGTCGCTATTTTCATTCGCAATTAATGAATAACTGTTTCGTTAAGCTGCTGTAAATGGCCCAATAATATGGTTAATGATGGCTTGTTCCGCAAGGGTGCTCGACATAGCACAGCAGTTGAAGACGCTTATCTCAGGCATGACCCTGCTCTGATCCTGCCATGAGCCCCCTGATCCTCACCGTGAACAAACTTTAAATCCCTCGATTACCCAACGTTTAAACAAAGGTGAATATAAGAACCCATGTCATCCCTTGCCGTTACTCGTGTATAATGCTGGGTTTAACGAGAATTCTAGGGATTACCGCTGAATCATGTAGGTACATACTGTTGTTTCTTAATGTGCTCATCTATGGCAAACTGACACTTAATGTATATTGTTGTCGTCATAATCGTTGTTTCAGAACAATTAGAACTGATTGTAAAGGTAATATGTCATTATTTTACCTCAATGCTTTCAGATATATTTATCCACATAAAGTACTAGTACTATTCATTCATTTGATGCTCCTCTTGTTGTCACTCAGGATTATTATATATTCTAATAGCAAGCTGTAGTTAACGATACCGTCATACAGGAGCAGTTATGACAGATGTGTGCTCTTCTCGTTAAGCTCGAGCGGACAAGGCTATCTATACTTAAGCCCCGCACGCGTTAACTTATATTCACACCCATCGATAGAGAGCACCGCAACTATGGAACATGCGAATAGCCTAATGTGATCTATGATGGAAACATCAAAGCCACCATACCGACCATTTGTAATCATCGAAGAGTCATGTGGCATTTCCGGCTGCAAACTTAATACTGCTGAATGGGCTGGCAATTAAGAGCAATGCGATGCAAAGCTAAATCAAAACTAAGTCTACATTATTTATGTTATTCTAGATTATTCCTTGATAACTTAATATACTATATTGTAAACACCAACACAAAGAACGTCAGCAGGTATACAACTGGGAGATCAGCAGTGTGTTCCTCGATACCCATCACGAACCATTTAAAGAAACTATGATTTCACATACTGAGCATGACAACATCTATCTTAATTATGATATAGCCTTGATAGGATGATCGCGGATATCCATACTGTACTGCAACTACTTGCATTATGAAGAGACGTTAATTTCCTGCTAACACGGGGTTAATAATTCAAACAGTTTAACAGCTGTCTTTGCTTATGTAGTGTTAATAAAGGAACTGTTGTTCTACTGCGTCGCAATTAAAATGTGCCCAAAAAGGCAACCGCTTAAAAAAGCTTCCTCGAACACAGGCGCCTGTTCTCATGCGTTATTGGAATGTGATTGTCTAGGTGTATTGTATATGTATGATGACTTTGTGGCACGGTTTGCTCCAACTTATGCAGTTAGGAATATGGTTTGATAACACATACTTAATAAAGTCAGGCCATATGATTCACACCCTCTGATCCCCCTTCTCTCTCACGTTTGTTCAAAAGCATGAAAAGTGGCGCGTGGTTGGCTCGATTCATTCACGGCGGTAATATGGTCACGAAATCATTTTGAATGTATTTAATTATGGACTTTGTTTAGGTCCCTCTGGTGTCTATCTCCCTTCCATGAAACACTGACATTGTGTTTTATCACGTTAAACACATCTGAACAGAGTTTAAAGCAGTTAGCGAGCGGTAAAACATGCAAACAAACAATCATGTTGCGTACAGCGATAAACAGTAACGTGTCCTCAGATGTGTCGAGGTACAGATTTTGACATGTTGCTTAGTTATGCATTTGCTTACAGACAAAGCCTTAAGCAGTTGCTTAACCTTAGACAACTGTCATTTTGCACTGATGATATAGTATGACAAGCAGACAATAGTCTATTTCACTACATCATAAATCATACATGATGCCAACTTGGTTATCAAAAAAAAAACAACAAATATATCATGTATAAAATCAATTAAATTATATCAAATGTTGAGCGCAACAATTGTATAAGAGTTTTTAAATTTCCGAAGTATTTGTAGACGCTTTACGCTATATATATATATATATATATATATATATATATATATATATATATATATATATATATATATATATATATATATATATATATATATATATATATATATATATATATATCTCTATATATATATATATAGAGATCTATAGATATATCTATCTATATATCTCTCTCTCTATATATATATATATATATATCTCTCTATATATATATATCTCTCTATATATATCTCTCTCTATCTCTCTATCTCTATATCTCTATATATATATATATATATATATATATATATATATATATATATATATATATACATATATAAAACCAAACAGAACGTCAGCTTTTTTGGAGAATTAGATTAACGACTGGCGTATCTATGAACCAGGTTTACAATCAGACAGCGACAATGCATTCTATTCTGCCCCGGCGGTCATACTTTGATGAAAAGTTACCTCGGACGCTTTCAAGTTTTCCTTCATTATCTGGATTATCTTTTTCATTATTAATGGCTTATGACATGGCATTTGACTGTTCCCAATAATCCTCCAGGTCATAAAACGAGGGGAATGTTTTAATGTGATTCGCAGGCAGTTGGTACGGCTGTATTCCTACCATGTCGTGGTCGTTGTAATATCAATCATGATGCATGCAAGGTCCTGCATGTCTATTTAACTCGTCTGTCAACATGTTAAAGGGCTGGCTGAGCTTAATTAAGGAACAGATGGAAAATGTAGCGCCGATATCACGGACATTTGGAGTCATGTAATGGGATGGGGAAGATATCGTTTTGTCTAGACACTATCGTATTTGGCTTTGGTCAGATCGCAGATTATGCACAACTTCTTTATGATGATCCACAAGGGCTCTGTTGTGTTTATGGTAACGTTTGTTTTCTTAAATCCGATTATAAATGCATGGTTGTTACAAGATCAAGTCCCAAATGAAGACATCTGATCATGGCAAAATGAAAGAACAAAACTGGCAATGGAATATTTCCATAAATGCGTTTGGTCAATAATTTAACAGTAGCGTTCGCGTTATTTCATGATCTAGGGTTTTTTTTGCTTGTTGTGGCACATGTTGTGTACAATGATGGCATTTGTCATATATAACTTCACACAGATGATTATATAAACAGTGTTCAGCACGCGATGATTCTGACATTATTTAATCGTTTAAGACTTGAGAAGATTAGCCATTCGCCGAGTGACTGCCTGACCAACACATTTCTTTCATCATCAAACTGATCTCTGAGAGTTTTCAAATACAGGACTGCTTCGTGGAAGCTCATGCTAAAATCATGCAGCCTCATTTGAGTATTGTTAATGCGAACGAGTACTTGGCTCCTTAATGTGGTTATGCAGCTGCCTAACATCACTTCTTGTTTCACTGGTCTCGTTTCCTCAGGCTGAATGCACATTTCTGCTTTAATCGAAATTACTGCTCTTTTTGGGATAAGGGAAGACAACAGATAATAAGTGCATACTTTTGAGAAGGAGAATGGGCCATATTCCCATCTTCACCATCTTCCCCTCCCGTACGCGATTTCAAATAATACCACTGAGAAAACAAAATTACGCGAAAGTGAATACACGGAAGGTAAAATTCGAGGCTAGCCAAAGCTTGTCTGACTACAAATCTCCTAGTTGCGTCCGTTGCAGTTGCGCCTTGGTACATGCCATACCTTAGGCACACAACTGTTAATGACCAAAAGGTAGAAAGATTCTGCCTGAAAATTGTAATTAGGTATTGCATGATTTATTTTCCCTCACCTTGAGTAACATCAATTTGGCGTTTTGATTCAAAGGCCTGGTAAGCAAATAACAAATGTTAATGTTTATTAACTCGACTCGTTAGATGTATAATTTCTTTACTTTACAGTCGCGCATGGCGTCACTGATGCTGCAATACATCCTTATCCTCTCCATAGCTCACATTCGTTCCTTTGGGAATTATGGGTTCGTGGATTATTTGTTGCAAGAGTATGTTCAGATTGCTGGATAACCTTTCATCCAAGATTGACCGTTTTGGGCAATAATGCATACTGACATAATTCACTTCTTATAAGCTTAGAAATAGCCGTGTTTATGTTGTTATTATTTCATAACATGGATCTAGTGGTTTGTAAATCGGTAGTCAATGCATTGACCATAGTAGCCACGACTTGTTTTTACTATTCTAACCCATTATATCAAAGCCTGAATGTTATGGTAGTTACTTTCATGATTCGTCTGTTGGCGTTGTAACCGCCATTCTGTTTGATGGATTATTGCCCAACTTGCCACGTTTAACACTATCAGCAATATCCCATTCGGGAAACATAGTGCATCTCCTACACCATATCAGCAATAATACTAATAAGAATAATGTAAGTTGCTTTGTGTGGCGTCATGGGAAAACAGAAATAGATCAGATACCAACTAATGTTGGTTATCACATGCTCTTAAAGTTAGATGGCAGGTTGAAGGGTTTAATCCCTGGATAGGATCGATCATTCAATTGAAAGGAAGGCAATTCGCACATCCAGGACTGATTGTTATCTTAAGAATTGGATCACTTTAATAATACACAAACGTGGATGCCGATGCATTAAAAGACATCGATAGGTATTGACACAAATAGCATCACAGACTTGATTGCATCGTTAGCTGTTTCATATTATGCACTAGCCACGTGCTAACGACCAATGGGCAAATGATGCGGCCATCACAAACGTGGATGATGCTTACGATGGTGCAAAAGCATTCTGATGTGCACAGATAGATACCAAAGCATTACTCTTATACCCCATAGCAAAATAAACCCGCGCATCATTCAAATTAAAAGGCTTTGAATGGCATTTATGGACTGACAATCTATTATTCATCACAACGATTCGATGCAACAAAAGCATCTCCTAAAACTACTGCTAAACAAGAAAGTCATATCACGTTATCACTCACAATTATTAGTATTGCTCACCTCTGCCTTGTTTACTTTGATCTTATTTTTGACCCTAGCCAAATTCCATGCGTTTACAATCACACTAGAGTGACTTTTGAAGAATCGGTTTGAAAATGGTTCCTCAAATATATCTAATTGTATCAACAAACATCTCCTTTGTAAATTCCAAAGCAATTCAATGGTTTCATATTCACCTGCAAAAGATCATGCAAGTGCAAATATTACCAAAGTAACACGTGACGTATCTATGGAAATCGTACCATAGCTACCAACACACCTATTAGCATTAGTGGCTTGTTCTCTTCTGATTCGCAACAATGATGCCCGAACGCACTGGGTTAATCTGTGGGATTGTACGGGTACGGTAGGATCTAACTACTGACCATTATGGCGAACAATTCGGCTGATTGGCTGCCTCGTTTCATACGAGTTGTAAACATGACTAGGTTTTATATCCAGGAGAAGGAGCGTTAACATTGTCTGGAGGAGAATAATAAATATATATATATTTTACAAATTGACGGGCAATGCAAGCCCCATACCCCCCTTACGATATTTGCGCTTTAACCGACCCAAAATAGACAGTGCCATTCATTTGTCAGATGTAAGTAGCTACAGAGGAGATGTATGCTCAGCTTGGTGATCATGGAGGTTGATAGAATCTGTTGCTTGTTTATACATTGGTCAATGGTTAACAGACAGGCAATTTGTTTCTAGTCTTTTATGATAGGCATTGGTGCACGCGATGTTGAAACTACTCGTAGCCGGCAAGGTCGTTGATGGCTCAATCAATCACAATCCATTGTTCCATGGTCCAGATTCAATATATGCAAGACGATTTCTGCACATTACTGAAGCGGTTAAAGAGTATATAGACATGAACGCTCAGCATTATGTTCTGAAACCAATATACTCGTTTTCCGATGACAAGGATGTGAATCAATACGTTGTCTGCTGTCAGATTTGTAAACATGTATCATCCATCAAAAACATCAGCCCGATTCATTAACGATTGTAATTGGCATCTTTGAATTATTATTTAGAAATGCTGTTAAATGCGCCTTATAAATTGCAGTGCATCTTAATCCGCATATTGCACAGGCACAGTAATGTTCTTGCCAAAGCCAAACCTCACTTACAGCCCTTGGTCCTGCCAGTTTGGTTTATGTTCAATATCCCTGTTTCTCAGCTTCTCAGTTTCCGATTAATGCTGATTATTTCAGTTTGTTCAGCTGTATCTAGGAATTTCGTCACTACACCGTCTCTATATCAGAAAGTGAAACCTACATATGTCTTCACTAGTGTCGGAATTAATACTTCGCCTTAAGTAAAAACGTCGGTAACCATAGCTGAATAAACGGTTGCAATATATGATGATGGATGGCTTCGAATGACGCCAATAAGTATACATCTCATTCATCACTTCGGTGTGACGCAAAAATGGTCATTACAAGAGATGATCAAACGAACCATGCATCTTTTGAAGGGTAACACCAGGTTACATAATTATTCTTCCTTTAATCAATGAATGAACTACGTGTGCATCAGGGTGCATTACTGAACCCAATCGTGCATCCAACTATTATCCCAGCTTGTCGTGATGCATAGTATATAAATCTAATGTTGGCTGAGATTCCTGTCACATTAACCTGCCTGTGTGCTTAGGCAACCATGCTTTGATGAGGCCCTAAAATAATATACCGTGGCCAAACAGCATAACCTGGTTCGCATAACGTTCGTATCAGTGAACTACAATCCCGGCAGATACATATTTTTGATATATATGGTTAACTTCTGGGTAACGAAAAGATGTCGATCCAACCAAGCATCTGCAAAGCAAATTAGAATGTTATTCAGCGTTACGCGAGCACGCATTGTCTGCCTACACGGCTCGTATTTACATCGTGTTTAGATTCCCTTTGCATCTTGCACCGCCACATAATGTGTTGAAATATAGGTGAAGCATGCCTTCCAACAAGCTTGGAATAACTGTTTACGTGAGTGTAAGCGTAATGTGTAGTTGCTAGGCAATATGTCCATTGATTTTTATCAGCTCATGGAATTAGTAATACACACGCCCATAGCCGCTATCTATGGATGACTTGCTTCCTCATTGGTCAGTGAGTAGAATGCTTACTTTTTCTGATTAGTGATGTTAGCTTTCTAGTATGAAACTCTTTCAATTTTTGTATTATTATGGCCATGTATTTATCGTTGTTCCAATACTTACATATATTCAGCAAGTTGCGAAAATTTCGATTGACAGCAGAGTTAAAATCATAATATTAGCTTAAAATAATATCAACCATTACAATCGAATCATTTGTATGAGCCTCGATGCTTTGCTGCTGGCTTGGTCGGAAAATTGAAAATTCAATCGCAACTCACGTATGTATATGGCATATATCAGGGGAATGAACAATGTTTTTTTTAGTTTGGACCGTTCCGCAGGGCTTTCTATCGATTTGCTTTTGTTTGGATATGAGTGAACGTCGAGGTAACTGTTAGTGAAAAAAAGATAATTCATATTTCCAATGGTTTCCATGAATCAAAACATTTAGTTAGTTTTGACATTAAGCTGGGCAATTCACATGTTCAAACAACTTTAGTTTCATACATCAATACACATCATGATGTAGAATGAACTTTGTGTATACTATCACTTAAGCAAACAACCATCAACTTTGATATGACGTCATCGATGTTTTGATGATTTGGCATTTGTGATTCGCTGCATATTTTTCGGAATACATACACTTTTCATCCACGAATCAGGTTTTATGAATCAACCGTCCCTTGAGATGCAGCCTATGAATGGCAGGATGATATATCGGCGACATTTTGGATGTTACTGGGGAACCTAATTAACGGACGGTTAATTACAAACGCTATGTGTTGAAACGGACTAGCAAAATGTAGTATCATATCACATTAATAGATATTGTGTCAGCCTTAACGATTTCGATTGTCCCAGTTCCGCCTTAACGAGGTTTGATAATGGTATCCAGTTCCAATGATCAAATCGATTGAATTAGACATCACTTGTGTTAACGTAATCCCCTTCATCATCATTATCTACCTCCACTAGCTCATAATAATCATTATCATCATCATTGACGGTGTCAAATTTCAAAATGTCCAAACATGCCTACATGGTTAAAAAAAAATACTTCAGGAGACCAGTTACGGTTACGTTTTTCTGGGTTCTCAATCATGACTTTATGTAAGCAGCTCCACGTTCTAAAAACTACCTCTCGGCCTGTATTTTGTTATTTCACGGAAGAAAACGAAATTGATTCACCAGCAAAACTGTCGGTTATTCAACGCTGCCCATTTATCCAGTTTATTTTGTACTTACCAAAGGTCAGTACAGTCAGAATACACGTTTTATGTGTTGATGTGCACTATAGCTTCATTAATTCACAATGGGACGTGTTAGTGTCATCAATACAGCCATTATAGGTCATGCAGAGCTGTTGTGTTATGTCTAAGACAATTTAACGCTGGCATCGCAGTCTGGTTTGTTTCAACATGCTGGGACATATATATGGCGCAGGCTTGGTATCTGATGAAATAACTGCGCATCATTAAAAGCGACATGTGAACAATTCATGTATATCTATAGTCTCGTAAACAACCAAGGCCATTTGTGTAACAAATAATTTAGTTATATGGCTTCTATGTCGTATTTGTGATATGACCTTGCAATTACTTTCAAGCACGCTGTGAGAACGCAGATACAGACTGAGAAGTCATACAATGTCGGGTTACAGCCTATTATGCCCGACCTCGTAAATACTAAAGAAGCTTTTGATTATAGACCGAGGCGCCCATTGCTGTAAGAAATGGGCAGTAAAATAGTAACTTGGTATTGAATAGCAAAGCTCGCTAGATATAAGCAGGAGTATTAAGCGTTGTTTTCATAAGGAAAAATGTTCCAAAAGTTACATTATTGTCATTGGAATGAGTGTGGGTTATAATGGTTTGCTACCGTGGGACGAAGTATCAAATGCTTGTTAGTGACAGCACGCACGGTGTCGTATTGGTGACTATGTCTCTTGATCGGGGACATGTGGTGCAGCCAATAAATGAAGCCGATCGTGGAATATTGCACATGTTTACCTCAGAAACATCATAGATCCTAATGCAAAATTTGAGCTATTACACTGCTGACGTTATATTCGCGATACTAGCTTATCCGACATACCAAAAGTATCAAACGATACTAAGTAATTTATCCTATTACAAATTAAATGGTAGTTATTGTCTCTCATAAGTAAACAATTGCATTACAAGTTAAGAGTTTCACTATCTTCTCGGCAGAAAATCCTTTAATACCACAT
This sequence comes from Urechis unicinctus, assembly GCA_034190875.2. NCBI lineage: Eukaryota > Metazoa > Annelida > Polychaeta > Xenopneusta > Urechidae > Urechis > Urechis unicinctus. Next base: position 12,985,586 of record CM067354.1, read on the forward strand.
CATTTTAGCATGGTTGTCGATTCAACAGCTACATCCGTATTGTGATTGCTATAGCACTGGATCAAGATCAGAATCTCTTCCCTGCAAAAGATGTAGATATTGTGGAAACATGCATGCTCGGTGATCCCAATACAAGAAGGATGTCGATGATGTCGTATCATTGACAAGTGTTGGTTATCGCATGGTCACGTGGGTGATATGGGGAAAGAACACGAGGACGCGGAACCTATGCTATGAAAGGTATCTGCCTAGCACCTGTAAATATGAGAGGTATTCCCTTAATCCCCCACTCGACCTCAGCTGCCTGTGATGATGGTTTCAACTATAGGATATCTCCTTTTTTCGACGCCAATGATTTTGAGACGGATGTTAGTGTTCCTGGTGCGTTTGTTGCTCTCTTGGATCCATCTACAGATACCGAATGGGAAGGTGCTTCTTGTGCTGGTCGGTTCAGCACCAACACCATAGCGCAGTAGACACGGCTCGGCAGGTGTTAGAATTTCGCGCCTCAGCATGATTCCGGGGAGATGGGATAATACCGTGACTTCCCGATGAGCGATACGCAACCTGGTTAACGGCTGGCAAGCAAATGACTCTTGAGAAAACGTTCGTTAAAAAACTTGCAAGGTGTGTGCGTGATATTAAGAACCTCCGCAGTGTTGCCATGCTAGATCAGCGGTGCTCTGTGAGGGACCTTCTCAAATGAAGTTGTTTCTTGGTGATATATCGACACGGTTGCAGTTATCGCACGGCAAACTGTACGTTTGAGGCGTTATGGGAAAAAGACCGAGCTCTTTCTCGAGCTCTGATTAGCTGAGAGTAGGATGCCATGCGATAAAGCGTATTATTGTGGAGGCAGAAGAAAACGATGTGTCTGTTTTAGGTATGTACACGACGACATGGATGCAAATGTTTTCCACAAAGGAACTTAGACAGCTGCCGATTGGCGACTCGTACTTGTGTCAAATTATCGAAGAGCTAGGATCCTCCTTCGGATGGTCTATGGATAACCAAAACGGAAGTACCTAAAGTTGCGCCGTGATCGGTTATATCTTTCGCCGCAGGTTTACGCGCATTATGGTGCTACAGGGCGGAGATGTTCTACTGAGAGTGAGGAGGAGTGGAATAAGCTTGTCTGTGACTTCCTCATTGAGGGCTGCCACTCATCAAAAATGAAACAACATGAATCAATTGTTTCACTCTCTTTACAATATTAACCGCAATATAAGCCTTGAAGTAGATATCAATTATTGAATTGCTGCGTGGAAAGCAGTGAGGTTTGAGTTGATGAGAGGTATATATAATAGGTATGTGATAACCATTAGAACTATCCATTACATCACCATATAGTTATGAGCTTCGACGGAAAAGCTCTATTCCTCTTACAAGCGGTTGTAAGGGGTCACTGCAATTCATGTAATCATGTGTAAGACATAGCTATTAGTCACTTATACTTTGCCTTTTAGCCGACGAGCAAAAGCTTAAGGCACTCATTAGAACTCAGCAGACAGACAACCTTACCCAGGTACAAATTATGCATCGCTTATGGGCGGATGAACAAATTAACGTCAACGATTAATTAATCTCTTAACTTCTATAACATATAAGCTTGTTTATTTGCACGTTTGACATAGAATCAAAAACCGTAACCCAATAGGATCGAATATAGCGAATTTTGAAACAACCTTTTGAATATCAACACAATATTGAGCACGAAAGCGAAGATGGTGAATATAATCACGGCACCATACTATCTTTCGCCTATGTATTAATATTTAAAATGCTTTATTTGTGACGCATTAATTTTAATTAATTAATTTATTCAGTAAGGCCTCATTGCATTGATTGTAATTACTTCCATGTATCAGTCTGCGATTTGCCTCCTAGTCATTTCCAACATGATGCAATCAATCACTGTATATCGACTGAGACATCACTTTTCGCTATTGAGATTGTTCATTTAATTTTCCCTCGGTCAGGAAAGCCATTTAGAAACAAGAACCCCTAGAGGTATGAGCTGAGATTCAATTTGAAGCGCTGACACTATTGCATAGATCTCAACCAGACCGGCCAGCACACGGCCAGACACGTGTTTTGTTGCCATTAAATATGTTTAGCTATGCACATTTTAAAATACACTGTCATTCAGAACCACTGTCGTTCCCTAATTTCCTGTTGCATTTAAAATTATATCCGGTATTAATTAAGTATTTCATAGAACCCCATATATTGTATCGCAAATTATGTGTTATTAGATCATTGGACCCCAGAGGATGAGCATAGCTTTATTGCGTGTGTTATATATAACATGTGTTCTCACAGCGTGCAAGATAATCTCAATGGTTATGATAAATAGTTGGGCTCGCTATGTTCTTGTCTGTTAGATATCGATTCTCGGAAATTTAATCAGCGTTATTGTATTCGTTGGTATAATTATCCCTAATTGGTGGGCTCGTCTATAGCCTCAGGTGTGTGCAAGGCAATCATATTAATATCCTTTGTTAACCATTCCATAATTGTTGCAGCCAGATAATCCTCCTAAATATTGTACCCAAATGAAGGCAAAATTCGGAAAAATGCCTTCGGTACGTGACCACAAGGAAATTTCTTGATCCCGAGACATATGGGAGAATTGTCACGTTAAGTGGTCGAAAATAAAACGCTGGGAAGGATAGATCAAGGACTATTCGGCTTAAATATGCCACTAATTCTATATCAGTCGCAACTGAGTTTGTCGTAGTAAAAACAGTATATATTGCCTTGTAGGTACAGTTAATAAAGGGGGAGTTTTGTGCCATCGGAAGTCTTACCCATTTGGGTAGTAACAAATAAGTCTATAAAAGAAGGAAAATTCCCCAAATGTTTTTTTAATTTATACCAATTCGCGAGGGTGGGGTGGGTACTGAACCACGCTCATTTAGACCTGTCATTATACTACATCCGATTGGAAAGATAATAGCAGAGGCAATGCATAAGCGATTGATGAAATTTCTTATATGGATTTCGCACAAGTCGTATATATATATATATATATATATATATATATATATATATATATATATATATATATATATATATATATATATATATATATATATATATATATATTAATATAGATCGACGAATATATCCTATATATACTCTAAAATTTCAGCATTTTATATATCGAGTGGACTATTCTCTCTCGCTGATGCCTGTGAAATTAGATCTATCTATATATATCTCTAGAGAACTCTCTCTATATATGTCGTAAAGGCAGTGCTATGCTTATCGAATGATTTTTGGTTCAACCGAAAGAAGAGACGAACCTTACTCTTTTCAGCATTTTCACTAGAAATATATTTTGCTTTAAATGATTCGCAAAGAAGAGCTATTCTTTGACACTAGATATATTTGCGGTCGGGAGGCTATAGTTCTCATATCACCATGTGTCACATGGGTTTTGTGATGTCGAGCGGCAAACCTTATTTCCCGTATTAATGATTTTGTAATTGAAACGGTCTTTTCTGAATCCCAATCTATTGCCTAATGTCAGCGAAAAGATGCGGCTGTTTTAATGTGAATTCAAACATGTGCTTTGAGGGGATCATAGCGCGATTGTTAAGTACAGCTGTCAGTATGACATCATCCGTGAATACTCGGTGCTACTGTATAGTCGAATAATACTTTGCTATTCGCCCCAAAAACAGTTTCAACGCCGGGTTCTAAACATTTGTATACACAGACAACTGAACCAATGTTAAACGTCGCCACGTCAACGAAATGATCCGGGAAATATCTATGATTTCCAGCCTAACCATTCATCACACATCATAAACGACTTATTAAAACAATAAAAGGTCATTTGAATCCGTCTGATTTGTATTGATTCGCTAGATGCGTTCGGGCATAATCCTGCTACACCAAACGATGGCTCATGAGATTCAAATAATACGTAAAGGAATGTCTAGCATTACTAATCCTTTCATTAAGAAGCCTTATGTGGTCAGGATTTCTGAGAATCGAGGCACATTCAATTAAGCCCATATTAGTCACCCATTCTAAAAAAATGTGCCAACAAATCTCATTAGTAGAACCAGGCTCCACAATGTATACTTGATTTTGTCTCACGAGATTTTGCTACTCCCTGAATGCCTATGTGATATGTTTGTAGTAGACATACATCCAGTTTATCTTGACACAATTCTGTTGTTTTCTTCCATATAGCTATTAATAAAAGCGGTTAAAGCAGTTTAAATGGCACACAAAGCTCAAACGTGCCTCTGGTGATATGTAGAACTCCCAATAAGCTCGTCGGATGTGAAATGCGCTATAGTCAGTGTAATAGATGCTAACTGGGAGGCGGCATTGATCCTAATTAGGAAGGGAGACTTTTGATAAATAAAAATTGGATGGTCCATGGGGAAATAAAACCAGATATACGCTTTGTGTCTCACAGAGGGAAAGATTAATGAGGCAAGGCATGAAAGCTGTTACCCTTAGCAAACCAAAGATAAGGTGATTGGAAATACTTGAACAATTGGAACAATTGTAATCTGATCGCTTCACATTCACAAATATTTGATGTTTGTAGAAATTGAGTGTCAAGTACATTTCAAACGTTGAAGCCCATGCAAGACAACGTGCTACCACAGAAACGCGCGACGTATCGATTGAAATAACATTCTAGTGACCGGCATGTATATAGGCAACGCGGCGCTGTGATGAGGCCTAAGCGGACTAGGATAGCACAATGGGATTGAATGAGCTGGGTTCCGGCCATTATGGCAAGCAATTCGGCTGATTGGCGTCCTCGTTTCACACAAGTAGCAAACATGACTCGGTTACAAATGCTGAAAATATCTGTCAGTGCAAAATACTTCGTCTTGGAAATCTATAAAAAAATCAACAGACACATATAGGCTTCTATGCATTACTTCTTTGAGCTGTAGGTCATTCATCGAGAACGAGATGGCAACGAAGCCCCATTCTTGGCTATGATGATAGCTCAGCTAATCTTTACCGTCCTGCCTTTGAAATGCCGCGCTATCATCAAAGTCAGTCTCTGTGTTTAGAGATGATGTTATTTGTCCGTACCTCTTTTTAAATGATAAAGCAACATAACCAACCAGATCATTAGGTCTACGCTGTATATTACATGATCCCGTTTGATCTAGGATGATTCTCATAAGCAAGCTATAAAAGATGAGTGCAATAAGCGGAAGTGTCTGCAATTTGTGGTAAAGATCGTACTAACTACATTTCAGTGCGTTAGACACTATTCTTTTATGACATGCCGTAGAGGAGACATGACTGTGGCGGTTTATATATAGCTGTCAATGTGGCCTATTATTAGATAAGTTTTGGGTCTGAATTGACCGGCGGATATCCCTCAAACATATTGGTGTATTCACACAGGCTTCTGCCACATTGACCCATGGAACAATGTAGTGCACAGTTTACAGATTAAATGACAAGGTGGTCGCCGTCAATCACGTGTAAATGAGCCTACAGATATCTCTGGACAGCAAACATATGCAAAGCTGTATCATCTGGGATGTTTTGAGCAAACTGACGGGTGATGGTAAGCACAGCTCCCCTGATTTACTTTGGTTTTTGTGAAAGAGTTAACCACAAATTTATCTAAATAAAGGCTGCAATTACTACTATTGTGGTTCCTGTCAATGGTTCTCTCTCGTTGGTTCCCTCCCTCTTGTTAATTTCCCTATTACCCTTCTCTGCTTCTCTTCCCTAGTTCCCATCTTCTGGTTCCTTTTACCTGGTTTTCTTTCTCTTATCCAGGTTAACTGCTTCTGGGTCCCTTATCCATGTTCCGTTTACGTTATTTCCAGTGTCCTCATCCTATTGTTTAAAATAGCTGCAATTCTTGCAACCAAAAGATGGGTAGATTCTGCCCGAATATTGATCAATACCGGCTCGAGCTGTGCTGAGATCTAGAATTTTCTATGCACTGCAGTGTTGGTATGTATGCTCAATGTTCCCTCTTCTTGTGTTTCATAAAGTATTTTAATGATTGCTATGTAATTGTGATTCTTCAAAGCCACATTGTAGTCCCAATTGTATTCATATTTGAACTTCTCTCCTGGGAATATTAACGTGCTTATATGTGAGTTTGTTCAGGTGGCTGGATAAAACTGGCATCTTAGCTAGATCAAATGGGTCATTGCAGGCAACTTTGTAGTATTGCCTAAGTATTGTATTATTAACAGATTATACATGACTGTCCCACTATTTCGTTTAGTGCAAATAAAACATCCAGCAATGCAAATATGTCGAGGTTCTTGAGTGCCTATACTGTGTTGGAAGAGAATTACGTTTTAAGGCCGAATTCAGTCGTTAGTTGCAAATATATGTCATTTGGCTATTGCCGAAAAATGTAAGGGGACAATATCATTAGTTGTTATGCTGTCATTTTGACAAAATATGATACCCCCGGCACCTTCCAAGCACCGATGCGTTGTAATTCGTAATGCAATGACTAGATTAATTCAACTATACCCAGCTTTCCTCTTGTCTATTCCAAATTTAACAAAAGTTTAACATTAAAGTAAGCGAGCTTGCAAGAGGTATATAAGATGAAATCGGTGACAAAGGGAACATTGGCGGTCGTTGTCCCTGACGTAGAGTTAAATTACATAAAAGGTAGGGGCGAAACGTCACCTCAGGGAAATGTGGGTAAGACCTGACTCTGAAGATGTTGCCCCCTTGGTCATATGATATCTAGCATGCAACTGATACAGGGGATAAATGTCAACCATCAATTGTGAAAAGTAGCAGGATGGACTTTGCAAGATTAAGCAGTTGATTACATTGCAATTATCAAGAAATGTTCAGAATTGGTGACTGTGTGTGCGTATATAGTCCAACCACGCACAAACGGTTTATTTGAATACATCAGTCCTTGGGAGTGTGAACGTTTTTATTGTTAAACTTTATATTGAAATACAAATGATAACAAAATTGAATTGAAAACCAAATGTATGATTCTCCATAACACCGACATCCCGGTTAAGAGTTCATAGACATATAGGGCACACGTAGTATTGCCGGTAAGATTTTTGACAAAAACATATTGTGTGAGGTTTCCTTAGTTTTGCAATAATTGTAGCGTCTTTGTGACACCTCATTTTCCGGACTGATGTGAAATACGGTCATGCGATATTTGAACAAAATATTCCCGTTTGAGAGAGAGGAGTGTTTATTTTAAGTTCTCTGGATGGCACGGGCATACTATTCGGTTCACACACAGGGTGACATGTGGCTTTATTTCAGACACTTCTGCCGGAACTGTGTTCCATATAAACAGAAAAAATTAACAGTGATTATGTTACAAAGTGTATATAGAGAAGTTCGCGTCGATTCTCTAATAAAAAGTTTGGTTATTAAAATAGGAATTGCT
>CM067354.1:13000475-13005475 GCA_034190875.2 Urechis unicinctus
ATGTCTATATACTCTTTAACCGCTTCAGTAATGTGCAGAAATCGTCTTGCATATATTGAATCTGGACCATGGAACAATGGATTGTGATTGATTGAGCCATCAACGACCTTGCCGGCTACGAGTAGTTTCAACATCGCGTGCACCAATGCCTATCATAAAAGACTAGAAACAAATTGCCTGTCTGTTAACCATTGACCAATGTATAAACAAGCAACAGATTCTATCAACCTCCATGATCACCATGCTGAGCATACATCTCCTCTGTAGCTACTTACATCTGACAAATGAATGGCACTGTCTATTTTGGGTCGGTTAAAGCGCAAATATCGTAAGGGGGGTATGGGGCTTGCATTGCCCGTCAATTTGTAAATAAATATTTATTTTTATTATTCTCCTCCAGACAATGTTAACGCTCCTTCTCCTGGATATAAAACCTAGTCATGTTTACAACTCGTATGAAACGAGGCAGCCAATCAGCTGAATTGTTCGCCATAATGGTCAGTAGTTAGATGCCTACCCGTACAATCCCACAGATTAACCCAGTGCGTTCGGGCATCATTGTTGCGAATCAGAAGAGAACAAGCCACTAATGCTAATAGGTGTGTTGGTAGCTATGGTACGATTTCCATAGATACGTCACGTGTTACTTTGGTAATATTTGCACTTGCATGATCTTTTGCAGGTGAATATGAAGCCATTGAATTGCTTTGGAATTTACAAAGGAGATGTTTGTTGATCCGAGAAATATTGTCGACTGTGAGACAATTAGATATATTTGAGGAACCATTTTCAAACCGATTCTTAAAAAATCACTCTAGTGTTATTGTAAACGCATGGAATTTGGCTAGGGTCAAAAATAAGATCAAAGTAAACAAGGAAGTGGTGAGCAATACTAATAATTGTGAGTGATAACATGATATGACTTTCTTGTTTAGCAGTAGTTTTAGGAGATGCTTTTGTTGCATCGAATCGTTGTGATGAATAATAGATTGTCAGTCCATAAATGCCATTCAAAGCCTTTTAATGTGAATGATGCGCGGGTTTATTTTGCTATAGAGTATAAGAGTAATGCTTTGGTATCTATCTGTGCACATCAGAATGCTTTTGCACCATCGTAAGCATCATCCACGTTTGTGATGGCCGCATCATTTGCCCATTGGTCGTTAGCACGTGGTTAGTGCAAAATATGAAACAGCCAACGATGCAATCGAGTCTGTGATGCTATCTGTTCAATACCTGTCGATATCTTTTAATGCATCGGCATCCACGTTTGTGTATTATTAGAATGATCCAATTCTTAAGATAATAATCTGGATGTGCGAATTGCCTTCCTTTCAATTGAATGATCGATCCTATCCAGGGATTAAACCCTTCAACCTGCCATCTAACTTTAAGAGCATGTGATAACCAACATTAGTTGGCATCTGATGTATTTCTGTTTTCCCATGACGCCACACAAAGCAACTGACATTATTCTTATTAGTATTACTGCTGATATGGTGTAAGAGATGCACTATGTTTCCCGAATGGGATATTGCTGATAGTGTTAAACGTGGCAAGTTGGGCAATAATCCATCAAACAGCATGGCGGTTACAACGCCAACAGAAGAATCATGAAAGTAACTACCATAACATTCAGGCTTTGTTATGATGGGTTAGAATAGTAAAAACAATTTGTGGCTACTAGGGTCAATGCATTGCCTACCGATTTACAAACCACTAGATCCATGTTATGAAATAATAACAACATAAACACGGCTATTTCTAAGCCTATAAGAAGTGAATTATGTCAGTATGCATTATTGCCCAAAACGGTCAATCTTGGATGAAAGGTTATCCAGCTATCTGAACATACTCTTGCAACAAATAATCCATGAAACCTTAATTCCCAAAGGAACGAATTTGAGCTATGGAGAGGATAAGGGTGTATTGCAGCATCAGTGACGCCATGCGCTACTGTGAAGTAAAGAAATTATACATCTAACGAGTCGAGTTAATTAACTTTAACATTTGCTATTTGCTTACCAGGTCTTTGATTCCAAACGCCTAATTGATGTTACTCAAGGTGAGGGAAAATAAATCATGCAATAACTAATTACAATTTTCAGGCAGAAACTTTCTACCTTTTGGTCATTAACAGTTGTGTGCCTAAGGTATGGTATGTACCAAGGCGCAACTGCAACGGACGCCACTAGGAGATTCCTATTAAAGTCAGAAAAGCTTTGGCTAGCCTCGAATTTTACCTTCCGTGAATTCACTTTCGCGTAATTTTGTTTTCTCAGTGGTATTATTTGAAATCGCGTACGGGAGGGGAAGATGGTGAAGGTGGGTATATGGCTCATTCTCCTTCTCAAAAGTATGCACTTATTATCTGTTGTCTTCCCGTATCCCAAAAAGAGCAGTAATTTCGATTAAAGCAGAAATGTGCATTCAGCCTGAGGAAACGAGACCAGTGAAACAAGAAGTGATGTTAAGCAGCTGTATAACCGCATTATGTCGCATTAACAATACTCAAATGAGGCTGCATGATTTTAGCATGAGCTTCCACGAAGCTGTCCTGTATTTGAAAACTCTCAGAGATTAGTTTGATGATGAAGGAAATGTGTTGGTCAGGCAGTCACTCAACGAATGACTAATCTTCTCAAGTCTAAAACGATTAAATAATGTCAGAATCATCGCGTGCTGAACACTGTTTATATAATCATCTGTGTGAAGTTATATATGACAAATGCTATCATTGTACACAACATGTGCCACAACAAGCAAAAAACCTAGATCATGAAATAACGCGAACGCTACTGTTAAATTATTGACCAAACGCATTTATGGAAATATTCCATTGCCAGTTTTGTTCTTTCATTTTGCCATGATCAGATGTCTTCATTTGGGACTTGAGATTGTAACAACCATGCATTTATAATCGGATTTAAGAAAACAAACGTTACCATAAGCACAACAGAGCCCTTGTGGATCATCATAAAGAAGTTGTGCATAACATGCGATCTGACCAAAGCCAAATACGATAGTGTCTAGACAAAACGGTATCTTCTCCATCCCATTACATGACTCCAAATGTCCGTGATATCGGCGCTACATTGTCCATCTGTTCCTTAATTAAGCTCAGCCAGCCCTTTAACCAGATGATCATGTTGACAGACGAGTTTAATAGACATGCAGGACCTTGCATGCATCATGATTGATATTACAACGACCACGACATGGTAGAAATACAGACGTACAAACTGCCTGCGAATCACATTAAAACATTCCCCTTGTTTTATGACCTGGAGGATTATTTGAAACAGTCAAATGCCATATCATAAGCCATTAATAATGAAAAAGATAATCCTGATAATGAAGGAAAACTTGAAAGCGTCCGAGGTAACTTTTGATATATATGAGCTCTGGGGCAGAATAGAATGCATTGTCGCTGTCTGATATATATATATATATATATATATATATATATATATATATATATATATAGAGAGATATATATATATATATATATATATATATATATATATATATATATATATCTATATATATATATATATATATATATATATATATATATATATATATATATATATATATATATATATATATATCTCTCTATATCTCTATATATATATCTCTCTCTATATATATATATACTATATATATATATATATATATATATATCTCATATATATACAGTGCAACCTCGCTAAAGGGACGCCTCCGTAGCCGGTATAACATCCCCTTAACGAGGCATCCCCAGTAGCGAGGTCCCACCAACCCTACACAACTAAGAACATGCAGGTGGCCACAACCAACAGAAAACTACAGGGCCCGACCCAACGCACAAAAAGCAAGTAGAATGTGAACAATTAAATCTCACAACTTGAATTTATTATTTATTAAAATTACAAAAAAACACAGACAATTGTGTATAATGAACATAAAGTAAAATCGGCTTGGCTTGTCCCATCAGAGTTCGTATTGTATTTATACATCCACATATCCATGCGGTTTCTAATTACTTTTGAAGAATTGGTCCAAACGCGATTGGCTGGTTTCTTCAGCCGCTAAGTCCATTGACACGTTTTCGATGTGGCGCAGACTACAATACACAACGTGATCATCGCCGTAGCCTTGCTCTTGAGCGAATTGTCTCAAATAATCCGCGAGCTTATGTCGTTCTTTCTTCGTCATGCGTGGGCTTCCGTCGTCGTCGTCAGATGCGTCGCTGTTGGGGGCAACGCGTTTTTGACTGACTTGCTCGAAGAGAGTGGCATCGTCGTATACGCCGCTTGTCGGAACGGGGTCATTGAGTGACACGAGTAGATCGAACTCTCTTGGCATGGTTGGCGGTAAAGGTACGTCGTACAGGTCACCGTCGAGATCGTCAACGGCGGGCTGGTCGGTTCGAGTGAAGCCGGCTGTACGGTAACAGTTGCGATGGTCACGGCCTTTACCATCGACCACGAAGACTTGGTAAGGTAGATGGCGTCGAGAAGGTTGATCTGTCGGGCAACTCGCAGTGCTTATACCGATTCGTCAGCGTCAAGGGCGTTTATGATTCGTCCATTCAACGCGCTGCGGTAATGTCCTTGCCAGTTCCGTATCACTCCTTCGTCCATCGGCTGGATCAGACTCGTGGTGTTGGGCGGCAAGAAATTCAAAGTGATGTTGGTTAGCGTAACCTGCGGCGAGTGGGCAGAACAGTTGTCGATCAACAGGCAGACCTTACGTTGGATGAAGTGGAGCTTTCGGTCCCATTTAGTCAGCCAGTTTGCGAAGATCTCTCCCGTCATCCATACATTTTTCGAAGAAGCGTACTCGACCGGCAGTTTGGTGGTATCTTTCGGAAAACAGCGCGGGCGACGACTTCTACTGATGACGAGCAGTGGCAGCTTCTCCGATCCGTCCATATTGGCGCAAAGTAGTACGGTGATCCTTTCCTTGGCGGCTTTCCCTCCGGCGAATTACTCCGTGGGCAGGCAGTGTCCCTTGTC